>CM076578.1:1393849194-1394297598 GCA_034641835.2 Pinus albicaulis
GAACTGCCTCAAGGTAATGGCCTCCAGATGCAGGCACTGGCAGGCTATTATCAGCGTAGGGCATCATGTTGCAAAAGTAGAAATATAACGTATAATATGTTGTCATTAAATTAATGCTGATAAAAGGGATCGACAATTGGTTTCTTACCTGCTTCGCAGGGATTATATATCGAAATGTCAGTTAAAGACATATGCAATGACTCAAAACATAGGGAGATGGTTGCAGAGGAGCTAGTTTGTTGTATTTGTGGGTGTGAGGACAATGAAGATCACGAGACCATGACGGGTTTCCTTTACTAGCAGCAGAAGGATCTTAGATCTATTGGATGTATTTTTTTTATTATTGTCCAACTAGTCTCTTCTTTATTGTCTATCATCTGGAAGGGGTTCATTGTAAAAAAATACCTACTAGCAGGGACCATTTATGATTCATTTGTAGATTCATCCTTGCATCTCCAATGGAGGCTCAATTGCTGAACATCCTAGTTGTGTTGATGCTTCTCGAGCAACTTCTAGGTTTTGTAGAAGACATGCAGACACTTGTTGTAAGGTTTATGGTGGTAATGGAACACTAAGAAATGGAAGGCTGCTTATTGACACACAGACTAGAAGAGGTGAAGCAGGAGATGAGTTTTCAAAACTCCCTGCCCCAAATTTGAGCTTCAGGAAGACAGTGACAGCTACGAATTCAGATGGTAAAGCATTGGAGCGAGCTCGTAAGCAGTTTCTTAGCAATGAATCAATGGGTAAGAAGTAATCTCCTTTGAATACAAAAGAAGGCAGTGGTGGGAAAGTTGTATCGACACCTGAGAAGGAGGATATGTTAATCTATGAATCTGAAAAGGTTCTTATTTTTATTTTATTTTTATTCAATTTTAGTAGCTTGAAATGGCTTAAAACTTACCATAAAGTATCTGATAGTGTCAACTTGAGCAGGTGGGACAGAAATCATTGACTCGGTAGTTTAATGGTGTTGTTACAAGTGTCCCTATAAAGAAAAAGAAATTTAATTTGGTCTCCTCTCCCTCTCCACCAAGATCACCATCTCTAGAAATTGTAAAGCCTAAAATATTTTGTGAAGTTTCTTCTCCAAAAATACCCCATGTCAACTCGAATGGCCATGGGGAGTGACATATTATGGATAGAAATTATATTACAGGGGAATGCCCTCAACAAGATTCTGGAGGCACAATTGAAAATGAAATTCAATCTCCTGGAATGTGCAACATCAAAGGAAATTCTATTCCTGGCAAAGTTGTTAGCAGTACATATTTTTCTGTAATTTCAATTTTAGGAGCATCTGCTTGTATAAGTGATCTTGGGAACAATATTAATAATGTAGAAGATATAGGGACTAGAGCACAATTACAGCCATCAGAAGATACAGAAGGGGAGAGAATTAAAGTATAAATTATAATATTTAATTACATATGTATTCATTTTTTTTATTAAATAATAACAAACTATATGGGAAAAATATTGATCATTCTTTGATAGATCGAATTTTTTTTGTTCTCAAATAATATTACTTGAAAACATCTCTCTAAGACTATAAAGTATCCCAATACAATCAAACTATAAATCAAATTCATTATCCAATAATAAAAACAATAATTTTTTTAAATTAAATTTTAAAAAAATATAAATTTATTATTTTATAATGATTTTTAAATTAAATTAAAAACATATATAAATTTATTATTTTATGAAAAAATCCATTACAAAGTTATTGAAAATTATATATTAGTTTTTTTGAAAAACAAGGAAATATAAATTTATTATTTGAAGATGAAATGAATTTATTGAACATTGTTGGTTATGAAAAACAAATATTTTCAAATTAAATTTATTTGGTTTCAAACTAGGAAGAAACTCATATAAAATGGTTTATTTGTGAGGGATGCAACGACATGGAAAAAGATATAAAATGGTTTACTTGTGAGAGAGGCAATGAAATGGAAAAAGAAAATATAAGAGGAAAATGAAACCTCTGTATTGAAGGGGATATAAATAACAATGGCGGTGGATAAAGTAAGGGGATATAAATAATAATGTCGGTGGATAAAGAAGTCATCAAAGACTTGAGATTGGGCAACGGGACCATATTTTTTCTTCACATTTTGTGACTGCATATCAATTCAGTTTCTATTAATGTGGGAAGAGGGAAACTTGATATAGTGAAATAGAGATTGTTAAACTATCACCAGTGTTGTAAACCAACATTATTATATTAACCAAGAAAATTTGGTAAGTAAATTAATGTTTTTTAGATTTTCTTTTCACTATTTTTTGTCATATTTTAACAATCTTCACTTTGTCAACAATTTATTTAATACCTTGCCAAAGTTCATTCATGATCTCTTGAACCATTCCCCCTTGCAGAATGAAAAATATAGTATGAAGGTGACTCGAAGGGTACTACGAATATTAGTTAAAATTGATTAGCTGGTAATACTTAATTTTCTGTAAAAGATTAGTTTGGTTACATTTTAATTTAAAAAGTCAAATAACCTAAATAAGTTGGATTTTAATTTTAGTTCATATTTTAATTTATTATTAATTATTGTAATTTATATAAATTTGGTCCTCTAGGATTATCCGATAAAATAATAAAATAAAATTCTTCCACTTTGACATAATGCTATGTGTGAGCCTTGTCAACAATATGAGCTAGGATCAAATCTCATGGGGGTGATTATGCTCGATGCTAGGGGGAGGAGACATGCTAAAATCTCCAAGTCACCGGGTTGGTGTGGCCTAGGCTGGGTGCGATCCCCAATTGACTTTGATGGCTTAGAAGCCACTGGGTCACCACTCCTTGAGCCATAGATCAAGCTTGTGTGGAGGATCATAGGCAACTTGGACAAAAAAAAAAGGGGAACACAGATCATATATTTCTCAATGATCATTTGGATTCATTCGTGGGTCCCCTGGTTTATAAAATCCATGTTCTTGTGGATATTTTTATGTTGGCCAAATTGATAGATCCGTTAAGATGGAAAAACACATATTTCCTAATTATCATTTGGATTCATTGGTGGGTCTTGGGATTTATTAAATTCGGTCTCGTGGATATTTTTATATTGGAAAAAAACACAACCAATATGTATCATTTGAAAATCAACCTTTCTTGAACATACTTATAAATCCAACCACGTCATCTTTTTTTTTTTGCCTCAAAATATGGATCACTTTAATCATAAAGATGGATACAAGTTATGTGATTCTTGGAAGTCTCTCATTCAAATGCTTGATCTTTAATATTTAACTTCAAACCCTATCCCGTCATTAATTTCTCAAATTAATTTCCTCTTTCCCTCCTTCCAATAATTTATTTCATGCTACTTTAAAAAGCCCAAAATTTTTGAACTACTCTATGTACCTTGTGCTTGCAAGAATTGCCATTGTTATGGGACATTTATGCTAGTCTAAAGTTCTTCTTACATTTAACCTCCTCTTACATTTTTTAGAAGACATGTAAATAACTCAAATTTTGATTGTATTTCATACTCTTGATATTTTGCTTCATTATTGCTTTCCACATTCCCCTACTCCTATAGGCGTTCCTCCTATCGGTGTTCCTTTGCACCTTTCGGTGCAATTCCTAGTTTAGATGTTTTTAAACTATTTTTGATCAATACATTTATCTAAGGCAATGGAGAAATCTCGGCTTATTTGAGTGTAGCTCTACATTTATGACATGTTTTATGTTATTTATAGATATATAAGATTTCATTGGAAAACTAAGTAATCCTTAGCCACATTTAAGATTAGAAATCTAAAAGACATTTCCAAATTCAAATTTAAAAGTTAAAATTATAGGATTTTTTTTCCATATAATTAATTGTATAATTAAACAATAAATATTATATTTTTTTATGTTTATAATTTTTTTACAATTTTAAGGTTATAATTATAGAAAATTATAAAAATATAAATTTATGTGATTAATTGGACTATTTTTATAAATATATTTTGATTTAAAAAAAATATTTATTATATGTGATTGTTCATCATAGGTAAATTGTTTTTCTATTTGATATTCAACTCAGGTCATTTTAAAGATAAGGAAGGTGAATAACTATTTTCCCCAGTTGGGTTATATTTGATTGTTAATAATAGGAAAATTGTCTTTCTTTTTAATATTCATAGGAGGCCATTTTAAAGGTAAATGAGGTGAACAATTCATTTCCCCTTGGGTGGGTTTACTTTTCCAGATACTTGTTTTAACTAGCCCATTTGTGGAATTTATAAAATAGTTGTACGTGTAATAGTACCAAGTCTCTCGATGTAATTCTCCCTCCTACACCTTTTATCTCGATCTAATATGAGGATAACTTTTTTTTTATCTCGATTTAATGTTAGGATAAAAATTTATGCTCTCAATTTCCATCTCATTATATGTGCCAATGAGGCCATGGCCAAGCCCACATAACATTAGGCACATCTACTATAAGTGTAATAACCACTAGTTGATTTTCCATGTAAATAAAATAAGATGAAAGTCATGGGACAGGTATTCGGAATTCGATTATGGGTAAATATTATAGTGGGAAATTACTTTTGTTAATTAATGACTATGGAAATTGGCAAAGGCAAAGAGATAATACTTGGCATATAATTATGAAAATAAGGCATATAATTATGAAAATAAAGGAAAATAGAAGAAAAAGGAAGATGACGAGTCATTGAATTGCATACAAGGAAAACTAAAGGTAAAATGAAGGAAAATGATGAAAAATGAGACAAAAATGATAAAAAAGAATACGAGAATCAATTCATAACTTTTGACAGCATTTGTATAGCTTTTTAATAGTTTTGAGTTCATCTCTTATTCATTCTCTCATACTCTTTCACACTTACAAAATTATTGGAGCACATTAGCATTCATCTTGATTTGGAGAAAGCAAGGAAGCACAAGGAGACATTTGTATCAACAACTACAACATTCTTACTTTGTAGGTAATAGGTTGCATGTGTGGTCTCTTGCTGATTTTTGGATGCATGGTATATGCATGTGGTTCCTTGGTTATGTGTTGTCATTTGCATGGATATTTTCTTGGATTGAGAATGGTTTCAACATTTCCTTGATATTTCCTAGATAGCCATGCTGTAGTGTCTTCCCCATTTGGTTTCTGATTGGTTTTGTGGTTTCTTATAGATGTGGGTTGGAACATATTATCTTGAGGCCTAAAAAAATTGCTTTCCCTAGAGGCTGTGGGTTGAGTTACTAATTCATGGAAACTTCACGTTGGGACAAATGATTTGGAGCCCTAGAACAACTTGGGTTCACTAGAGCCTGTGGGTTGAGTTATTAGTTCTCAAAGACTTGGAAATTTTGGGTAGAGACCAAGATGGTTGATGTTAGTGATTTATGGGTTGATATGTGAGATCACTGTGCTTGAGGGTTAAGGTGGTTTGGCCTCCGGAAGCACTAGTTGGTTTTTATTTTATTTAAACCTTATGATCCCACATTCATGCTTGGAATATGGTGCAACGGGTGATTGGATGAAAGATATATTTGGTTTAGCCCAATCTACGATGAGGTGGTATGTGGAAGCCTTTGACTTGGTTGGCATTCTCATTTGTTAATATGAGCTATTTTCCTATTGTGACCTATGAGGACTTGTAATAGTTGTTATTGGTAACTTATGGTTGGTTTTTCATAGTTTATATTATGTTTATTTGTTGGTTATATGCATTGTTTATGATGTGCTATAACTACGGATCTCTCTCATGATTTGATAAGTATTGAATGGTTGATGCCTGAACATGATAACAAGTGTTGTTGCAACTAGCTTGAGAGAGAATTAGGCCTTCTTGGTGATTTTCATATAAATTTCAGAATTTTATGATCATATATGCATTCATGACCTTTAACTTTCATTTTTAGGCCATATATTTGATGAAATGTATATCATGTACTAGGCATGTTATGGTAAATACCTTGTTCTAGTTTTGAATGGTTAGCCTTGTCATCACCTTGTTATGATTCTATAAAATTACATTCAATGCCGGGAAGTGGTTTAAAGGCTAGCCTAAAAAAGTGGAATATATCGTGTGATTGCGTGAAATAAAATTGAATTTTTTGGTCATAACTTCATGCATACAGGCTTATGGGTGTGGTTGGAGCCTCATAACCACATGCACAATGTTTCAAGGGTGCAATTGGGGTATTAATTTAGTGAAAAAGAGTTCCAACTTAGGGATTAATCAACTGAGTTGGTTTTTAAGCTCCTGTGTGATATGTAGTCCCTGAGGGATGGTTTTAAGTTGTCGATTAGTCGGCCCCAGTTCCACAACTATAACTTGGTGATCAGGTCATATCATAGTGACACTCAAGTCATGTTTACCCTAGAGATCTTGTAACAGTGAGTAAATGTGGGAGGAGGTGTTACATGGTGGTATTAGAGCTTCCAGGTTCAAACACTTGGATTGGATGGGCTAGATTTGATTGTTATGCATGCATGTCAGCCATATGTGTTTCTACTATGCATACACTACAATGGCTATGGTTTTCATGTATATAGTTAGTGTCATTGTATGTGTCATAATGCATAATGTTGCTCGATGGTGATGATGGTACGATGTCATTGTGTGTGTGTGTGTGTGTATATATATATATATCGTGCTAATGTAGGATTATTTTTGAAAATGTGATAGCCTCCCTTGGACATCATTAAGTTATGATTTCGATTATCTTTATATTTGATTTTTTTAACATGGCATGTTTGCAGGAGATAGAAGATTAGAGATGAAGAGAAAAATGGTGGAATGTAGTTCACATAACTCTCTTTACAAGCCTAATGTGAATTCAATGGAATGGGATAGGCCACTTGAGTAGTAAGAAGAAGACTACTCTCCTGACTTAGTAGATACACTAAGAAATTTCAAAGTAGAAATAAGAAGTTGTAAGGCAGATAATATAAGTTTGATTGAGGCATAAGAAAGACTCTCTAGAGCTCAGGAAAATAAAGCATAGATTAATGGAGTCATCCTTTAGAGCCTTTCAAATTTACAGAAGAAGGGAGAAATGAGGATCAGGAATGGATAGAAGGAAAAGAAAAGCGGGGCATATGATAGCAAGTCTTGATCAAGATACACGTTAAACAAATATGATACAGTGAGAGGTGGTAGATATTAGGATACAACCGAAAGGTGGGCTAGCGCTCAAGGATTTTATTCTAGTTTCATTTTTGAGAGACATCATTGTCATTAATTCAAACATCCATATAGGAGGAGTGAGAAGCAGTATTTTCTAGATGATGTCAAGAAATCCAAGCCTCCTAGTTTTGATGGGGATGTGAAGAAATCAAAAGATGAAGAAGCATGACTACTTGGGATGAAGAAGTTCTTTGAATTGCATGATTATTTAGAGAATATGAAAGCCAATATAGAGATATTTAGTCTGAAGGGAAAATCATATATCTAGTTGGAAGATGCGAAGCATGTCTAAGGCATCAGGGTAGAGGAACTCAGTCGGCATGAGTTTAAAATATTCTTCAAGAAGTAGTTTTCTGAGATATACTATGATGGAAAGGCTAAGGAATTATATGAGTTAAAGATGTGTCCCATGATAGATGCAGATTATATGAATAAGTTTCTCTAGTTTTTGAGGTATGTGCCTTATCTTAAGGATGAGAAGTCAAATTTTCAAATGTTCATTAGTCGATTTCCTTTAGCATTTAAAAATTGTATTTAGTATAATGAGCCTCGATCATTGAATGAAGTCATCAGGAGGTTGAAGCATTGTTAGGAATAGTAGAGGCTTAGTTCAAGCCTAAGAAGGATTGGAAAGGTAATGAGCATAATAAAGAAAAGTGGGCTAAGAATTGAGGAAGAACTCAAGATGTATGTGACAAGGATAATGTAGCATCATATAAGAAGTTCAATGTATTTGACAAAGGACATGGATTTAAGCATGAGGAGTAGAATAAAGGTGATGGTAGGAATCCTTTAAGTTGTTGGACTCATGGTGCAGAGCATCGTAGGAGTGAGCACCCATCACACTAGGGTGGTAGTCCTCCGATTTATAGTTCTCAAGAGGCACATAAAGTTGGAGATGTTGGGAAGAGTATTCCTTGTATTTATGTTGTGACAGATAATAGGGAGGTTGATCATCAGACATACATTACTGAGATGGAAGGCAAGCTTTGTGATTAGGTTATTTCCATTTTAATTAATCCTGGATCGAATTATAGTTTTATCAATCCTGACCTAGTGGATAAGTGTTGCTTGAACAAAGTAGTGCATGTAGAATATTGGTTGGCATAGTTAGTTACAAGGACCAAGAGTAGAGTTCATCATTGGGTGATATCTTGTGCATTTGAGCTTAATTGTATGCCTACCTCAGCACATCTAAATATTCTTCTTTTAGGTTCATAAGGTATTCTTTTGTGCATGCATTTGTTGTTCTTTCACAATACCAATATAGACTATTCTGATAAGGCTATTGAGTGTTTGGATGATGATGGATAAGGGAGATATTTGTAGGGAAAGAGGAAGCCTACATTATTGAGAATTGTTACAACTATGTAGGAAAATAGTGGTTTCAAGAAACACTATGTATTGTTTCCAATCAATATTTCTAGCAACAAAGGGAAGAATGTTGAGGAGGATGAAGTGTTGGATATGTGTCTTGTTTCGCATAAATTTCAAGATGTATTTCTCTTAGATATTTCAGAGTTTCTTCCTCATAGAGAGGTGTAATTTTCTATTAAGTTGATGTCAGGAGCAACACTAACATCGAAGACACTGTAAACAACACTAACATATAAGGCACCATATAGGATGAGCACTATAGAGTTGGTGGAGTTGAAGTTTCATGTTAAGAAAACGCTTGATAAGGGATACATAAGGACATGTGTGTATCCTTGGGGTCTACTAGTATTGTTTGTGAAGAAGAAGGATGTTACTCTCATATTTTTAATTTAATACATGCAGCTGAATAAAGAAAATATCAAGAAAAGGTATCTATTTCCATGGATTGATGATTTGTTTCATCAGTTGAAGGGAGCAACATTATTCTAAAACATTAATATTAGATCAGGATATCATCAGGTGCACATCAAAGAAGAATACTTCTACAAGACTGCATTTCGTACGAGGTATGGACATTATGTGTTTATGGTGGTTGATTTTGGTATTACCATTGCTCCAACCACTTTCATGTGTTTGATGAACAATGTGTTGCATCCTTGCCTGGACATGTTTGCGATAGTGTTTATTGATGATATATTAATTCCACAACAGTTTGAGCATCAAAAATATTATGAAATTACTTATTTCTCACAGTGTAAAATTTTGTAGATGAAACCAACACAATGTGGAAACGAAGCATCATCAATAACTAGAGAGACATAACTTCAATGATATAACCCTAGTTTTGAACTGAAGAAATCTCTGTTTGTAGAGAACATGCAATGTCAAATGCAAGTCATGAAGGTAGTCAATGAATTGAGTAAGGATTTCAAGCCATCTATACCATTCAATTTCCTTGAGTTATTTGAGCCATCCATCTATGACCCATTACATGGATGGGTCAAAGAAATGCATCACATTTGAGACTTGCAACCTATCTTCCACCATCCAATATTCCAAGTGTGTCTCGGGTAGGAGGATCTGTGGTCCAATGGGATCATGTATTGACTCTAGGTCATAATTCTGCATGTTTGAATCACATCAGGCTCAATTTTTTAGGTTCACATTTTAATTAAGAAAAATAATCACTTGTGTTGCAAAATATTGGACTATAATGATGACTAAAATATCATATGGTATGAGGGTACAATGGTTTCTATAAAGCATAAGTATGAATATAAATAAACACCTCTAAAGTTTGAATATTTGTGAGGTGAAATGATGTGGTGCCTTTATAGTAACAGAATTTATTTTTATCTCAAGGATAAAACATAACACATCATATTTAGGGTATTGTGGATAGTGATTTTTTTTTTTTTTTAATTTTAGGGAACCCAAGGTTAAGGATTTGAGTTTCATTGTTTGTGAGAAAAATACACACACACAAACACACTTTCTTTTAAAATAATAAATAAAATTAATCATAATAGTAAGAGTCCCTCTATAGCCATGTTAAGAGGGGAAACCACACTTAGAAATCGATACATGGGGAATATTTCTTATATATGATCTTGGAAGTAGAAATTTTGTTTAAAGAACAAAGTTTTCTTCAATTACCAATGACAACATGCCATCATTGGATTAAGTAGGACATATATATATATATATATATATATATATTTTTAGTGTGTAAATTTGGAGGTACATTACAATGGGTCTAGTGTCTCCTTCTCGGGCCATGGAGTTAGTGAGGACTCTACTGCATGTTATGTATCCCATACTTTTGAGGTTTTGGTATTGCCCCTCCATCCACTCATAACTTATTTTGGTAGTTGATAACTCAACAATAACATCAAGGATCAGAATATTAAAATAAAGGGAGAGAAGAAACTCCCTAATCTCCCTTATTAGGATGAGGCTTATTTTTTAAATTTATTATTTTTTATAATAAAATAAAAAAATTAACATCCAACAATTTGGATGTATAGCCATGCCAACAATCCAACATTATCTCCCTTTAATTACAATACCAAACTTGGGGATTGGAAGGAGGGAAATTACACCTAGTAAGAGTCCAATTATCCCACATAGAGGTCATATGTGTTGGTTGTATTAATTTTTCATAGTTCTCAAGTCTGAAAAGCCTCATTCATGGAATAAGTCAAAATTTTCATCCACTAACTATTTTAAATTCTTATAGATTGACCTATGATATGCATAATCACCTGATGCAGATCATATGCTTAATGGGAGGCCAAGGACAAAGATCCTTTAGGGAGGTAATTTGTAGTTTTAAAAGTTATCATTTATGCTCATAGAGCTCCCAAATGATAATTTATTCCCTAAAATAAATTTTAAATCCGATTAACATTATAAAAAACTTGACATCTATTTGTGATTCATGAAACCGTGTAATTATAACCATAATCCAAGTGGGAGTCCAAAGATACTATATGGAGGCCATGTGTGAGGTATGTAGTCCTTATTCATGGCCCTCAACCTGAATAAGCATTTTTTAGGTCCTAAAGTCCTTATTTTAATCTCCCAACTACTATAGAAGGCCTAACAATTTTTTATAGGGGAAAACAATAAAATAATATTAATATTTCCAATGTGAGGCCAAAGATTCCCTACACAACTATTGTGTTTCGGATAGGCACCTCATTCATTTCCATCAAGACAGAGAAACATTGTTAAGGGAATACAACCCTTTCTTTCCTTCCAATACCATTATGAAAACCTCAAGATCAATATGTGGTACATAATACAAAATAACAACTCTAATCTCCTTAGTCAAAGTCTAAACATGCAAGATGTCAATGGCTCTAGAGTGTTTGTTCCAACCATGGTTTCTAGGGCTAGTAACTAAACCCATAGTTGTCTCCGAGATTCCATAACATTTTTCCAACCAGGGATCTCAGGACTAGTAATTCAACCCACCAAGGGCTTCCAAATCATTTTTCCAACCAAGGCTTCTAGGATTAGTAACTCAACCCAAGATGTTACAGGGCCTGCAAAGTGTTTGTCCAACCAAGGCTTCTAGGAACTAGAAACTCAACCCACAACTAAAGGAACATGAAAACCAACCTGAAAAATAAAAATAAAACCTAAAACACCATGGTTATCCAACAATTGGAAAGGCTAGGATAAATTACTGTCAATCCAGGTAATCCTCCACGCCAATGACAAATCATAACCAGGAAACTCATGCATATGCCATCCAAGTCAAAACTAGCAAGAAAATCATACGTGCAACTTGGTACCTACAAGAAAAAAATGTTGTAGCTGCTGATATCGATGTCCTCTTATGTTTTTCTGCTTTTACTTTTCCTTCTTGCTCCAAATCCCAAGTATGCCACACTCCTCCAAGAGTGCTCTAAGAAGCTCTAAGTTTCAAAGAGTATGAGATAGAGAGAGAGAGAGAGAGAGAGAGAGAGAAATGAGAGCTCCAAAGGTAAACTAATCAAAAGTTACCAACTGATCCTCAGAATCCTTTTCATTGGTGAGGCCTCTGTTTTCTTTAATTTTCCATTATTTTCCTTCCTTTTCCTCCTCACATGCAATATGTGACCTTTCACTTTCCTTTTCTCCTAATTTCCATTATTTTCATAAATAAAATTCCATTTAATGCCACTTTTCCTTTCCAAATCCTTAACCATTTCCTTTTCCAATTTTCATAGCCATTAATTAATCACAAGTGATCCCCGTCACTATTTTTTTCCCAACATTCAACTTGGAATATGTGTCCCATGGTCAAGGTCCTATTTTATCTTTATTAACTTTATTACATGGATTTTTGAATAGGGATGTTACAGAACCCTTCCCCTCGAGGGAACTCCATCCTCGGTGTTCAACAACACCTACAACTAATAAGACTAATTAAAGAAAAACATACTGCTAATGAAGCTTTGTAACTTATCTCGTTGTAGTATTTACAATGATCAAATAACAGAGAAGCAAACCAACATGACAACAAAACAACATGAAAACCATAATTACATGACACCATACTGCTTATTGGAGATTTATAACACAACTCATGGCAGTATTTAAATCCATCTACATATGTATGTAAACCAAAACTTCATACCAAAGCATATACCAAAAACATTCACTCAACCAACGAATAGAGAAGGATACATAGCCCACAACTGATCCGCCATCTCCCATATAACTTCATAAGGCCAAAAGTGCTTCCACTGCACTTTACCCTGCTCGATTTCTTTGTTTTGGAGAATGAGCACCTCTCTTTGCAAAATACATTGTGGTTTCAGCTAAAATTCGCCCTCTGGATCCACCTGCAATATAGACAATTCAATCACATGATCAACATATTTAACATACTTCTTAAGAAATGACACAAGGAAAACATCATGGACTTCCACTATCGCAGGCAGTGAAAGTCAATAGGATACTGGTCCAATCTTCTCAACAATATTGAAAGGTAAACAATACAGAGGTTCCAACTTAGCACATGATCCACTCCTCAAGGATCTCTTCTTGGGATTAATGCACAATTAAACATGTTCCCAAACTTGAAACTCCTTTAAAAACTTGTTCCGATCTACATAAATTTTCTGCCTGTCCTGTGCTACCTTCAGATTATTCTTGATTACTTGCATTTCCTGTTCCATCTCTTCCAACATGTCTGGTCCAATCAATACCCTATTAAATGGATCACTACAACTTTTAGGAGTTACATTGCAACTCCTCCCATATAATGCCTCTAACAGAATTATCCTTAGTGACTCCTGATACCCATTGTTGTAAGCAAACTCAAAATCCTCGCATGTCCTCAACATGTCCTCCAATATCCTATCGACCCTCTCTATTTTTCCATATTTCTACGGATGATAACATGTGCTAAAGGCCAAATCTATACCCAAAGCTATAAATAACTCTTTCTAGAACCTCAAAGTGAACTTGGCATCCATGTCTGATACAATATTCTTCAGTAAACCATACAACCTTACCACATCTTTGATGGATACCTGTTCCAACTCACTAGTTGAATACGTAGAATTAACCAGAATGAAGTGTGCTACCTTTGTCAACTTTTCCCTCACAACCGTGATAAATTCATGTTGTCTAGATGTCATCCATAAACCTATAATAAAATCCATGGAAATTACCTCCCATTTCCACTCTAGATTTGGAATAGGTTGAAGTATCCACCTAGATGCTTACACTCTTCTTTTACCTCTTGACAATCCAAACATCTCACTACAAACTCTTCCACTTCCCTCTTCATATTTGGCTAATAGTAGAACTTGTTCATTGTTGGAAATGTATTATGATATCCGGGGTTACTTGAATATGGCTAACATGAAATTACCTCAAGATAAGCTTCTTGAGCTCACTTTCATCTGACACATGGATCTTGTCCCTAAACTCGGCTAAACCATTAACTAAGAGACAATAGTCCACATCCTGTGCACCTGTACCACTACCTGTACCTGTACCTGTACCTGTACTAGGCTATAGCCTCTGCCTAAGTTCTTTATACCTGTTATCATTCTTGCAAGATCCTATCCATAAATATATCCCATAAGAACTCATAGTTTCTATGTGATTCACATGTATCCTCCTGCTAAGAGCATATACAACCCCGTTCTCTATACCTTTGATGTAACTGATCTCAAAGTGGAAGTCACTGATCGTGGCCAATGATCTAGCTTGTCTCACATTCACATTCGGTTGGTCAAAAAAATACCTCAGGCCACTGTGATCACTCATCATTACAAACCTCCTGCCAAGAAGATGGTGTCTCTACATCTTCAATGCATCTATGATCATTGCCAACTCAAGATCGTGTGTCATATAATTTTGTTGGTGCTCATTCAATTCCATGACTCATAACATACTACATTTCCTTCCTATATAAGGACTCCACCAATTCCTCTATCGCAAGCATCTGTACACACCAAAAACTCTTTTTCTGGATCTATAATCTTTAGAACTGGATAATTTGTCAACAACTGCTTCAAGTATTCAAAAATCACTGCACATTCCCCTGTCCATTCAAATTTCTTAACTTTTCTTTGCAACAACGTAATATGATAAGAAATATGTCAAAATTTCCTGATGAATCTCTTGTAATAACTTGCTACCCACAAAAAAACTTTACCTCATCCAAATTCCTAGGAGTTTCCTATTCCATGATAACCCTTATATTTTCTGGGTCCATTATTATTCCTACCTTGGAAAACACATGTCCCAAGTAATGTACCTTTTTCTGAAAGAAACTGGACTTACTGAGCTTAGCATACAACTGATGCTCTCTCAGAAATCTCAATACTGGTGCTATGTGTTTCACATGATCTTCTTCATTTTTAAAATATACCAATATATCATCAATTAATACAATAAAAAACTTGTCGAGATAAGGATGTAACATGCTATTATTCAAGAAAATAAAATTAGATGGAGAATTAGTCATACCAATTGGAACTACAACAAACTCATAATTCCCATACTTGGTCCAAAAAGTTGTCTTCTGAACATACTCTTCTTTGATGTGTACCTAATTGTATCATGATGTCAGATCAACCTTGGAGAACATTACTTCTCCCTTCAACTGATCAAATAAGTCGTCAATCCTTGGTAACATATACCTGTTCTTGATGGTCTCCTTATTCAACTACATGTAAGCAATGCACAACCTGAGTGTACCATCCTTCTTATTCACAAACAATACCAGCGCACACCACAATGATACACATCGCCTAATTATGTCATTGTCTGCTTTACAACTCCTCATTTCTTCCTTTAAAATTATCAACGTGTCTATTATGTGAGGGGAGTATTCCTCACCATGTTTCTCATCTGATTCATACAAAGAATCTCATGAAATATAGACTACCACTTTGCTAAACATATTTTCTCTTCTCTTCTTGCAAGGTATATAATTTCAGCTAAACCAAATCATAAAAAAAACCAACATACCTCAGCTTATTTCAGGGGAAGATATCTTTTCTGCAAGACCAACCAGATTAGAATAATATATATATATATGATGACTATAATCTGTCTGCGTATAGTCACTAATTTTGGCTTCATTATCCAGTCATCTATGCATGACCATACCAACGAGATATCATGACATCATGCCGGACAGCTATCACTATGTCAATGTATGCATAAGAACAAGTAAACATTGTCATGCATAATAATGCTTAACCAAACATAAACTCATGACGAAACATTCAACAACAACACATCAAATTTCATATGCCAACACAAATGTAACCATGACCACCACCAAGGATACTCAACAAATACATAGACAACAAAAATAAAGATAAAATATGAATTCGACATGTATGCATGAACAAAATACCACTCATCAAGTCCAAGGGGTGAATAATGCTCTGATACCACTTTGTAACCACCTCCTCCAATATTTACCCAAGCTAATTGGTCCACTGGGGTAAACATGTGACGAGAGACCATTATGATGTGATTCAACCTCTTCGGTCACCTTAAGGAAGTGGAACTAACGGAAAACAACCACACTGACCATCCACACATTCTATAGCACCTCCAAGAGCCAACCAACCTTTCTAGATTCTTATCTCCTTAAGCAAATTGTATTTTTAATAACCAAACACCATAATCGCTCCCATGACAAGGCAACATGTTAACTGGAAAGCTCTATCTGCTCCCACAGTAAGGCCATCCCAACGACTATGGAATTTCTCAAGTAGTCATGTGATAGCGACCCCAGATTCGGTGCCACTTTTTCATGGCCAAGACTTAGGTCACTACCTAGAACTCCACAAGACTTCTAGAAATGATAAATGAAATTGAAACAAAGGTACTAATGTAAACTCTTGATCAAATACTTGACTGGACTCCTATTAGCCATGATAAGAATTTTTTCAAGCATGTCTCGAATATGTAATCTACATGTCTCAACAAATAGACTTGAGCATAAGGGTCCTATAATTATTTGAGAATTGTTAAGAAGCATTGATGCCTCATAAAAATAAATGCGTTATCCACTATTAGGTAAAATATTCATTGTTAAACAATATAATAATAAAAACATGATGAGATCCATACATCACCACTGTTATAAAACATACTAATAACCAACATATATTTAACAAAAATAGCAAGGATATGATAGCCATATGAACCACATAATGACAAGTACATTTACCCATAAAGTACAAGAGGAAAAAGCTATTATTTATTTATGAAAAATGCAACTCGATTTGGGACTTCCACATACCACCTGACCATAGACTAGACTGAACCAAATCTCTCTTTCAAACATTCACCCCCACGCCATATTCCAAGCCTGAAGGATGTATCTCATGGAACAATCCAAATAAACCAAACCAAGGCTTCCAGAGGCCAAACCACCTCAACACTCAACTAGGGGTTCCACCTCACAGTTGGACATCACTAACCATCACTAGATTGGTCTCTACCTAAGATGTCAAGGGCTGCATAACGTTTGTTCCAACCAGTGCTTCCAGGATTAGTAATTCAACCCACAACTTTCGCTGAGCTTCCAACTTGTTTTTCCAACCAGGGCTTCTAGGACTAGTAACTCTACCCACATATTTTTTTTTGAGCCAAGGCTTCCAAGTCTGGTAAATCAACCAAAGCCATTATAGGGCTTCCAAATATTTTTTCCATCCAAGGCTTCCAGTAACTAGTAACTTAACCCATAGCTAAAGG
The DNA here is from genome assembly GCA_034641835.2 of Pinus albicaulis. NCBI lineage: Eukaryota > Viridiplantae > Streptophyta > Pinopsida > Pinales > Pinaceae > Pinus > Pinus albicaulis. The sequence goes on from CM076578.1 coordinate 1,393,866,466, forward strand.
AACATGATAACCAACCATAAAAAAAAAAGTAAAACCCACAACACCATGACTATCCAGGATATGGAAAGGCTAGGAAAAAACACTATAAATCCAGTCAATCCTCTATGGTAATGACAAATTATAACCAGGAAACCACATTCATAATCCATGCATTTACAAACTAGCAAGAAAATCATACATGCAACTTAGTACCTAGAATAAAAACTTGTTGTAACTACTGATACCAATGTCATCTTACGCTTTCCTATTTTTCCTTTTCCTTCTTTCTCCAAATCCCAAGTATGCCACACTCCTCTAGGAGTGCTACATGAAAAATATAAGTCTCCAAGAGTATGAGAGAGAGAGAGAGAGATCCAAAATTGAACTCATCAAAAGCTACCAACTGATCCTTAGAAACATTTTTATTACTTAAGTCTCTATTTTCTTCAATGTTCCATTATTTTCATTCATTTTCCTCCCCACATGCAACTTGTGAGCTTTCAACTTCATTTTCTCCTAATTTCCATTATTTTCATAAATGAAATGCCAATTAATTCTTGTTTTCCTTTCCAAAGCCTTATAAATTTCCTTTTCCAATTTTCATAGCCATTAATTAATCAGAGGTGATCCCCTTCATTATGTTTTTTCCCAAGATCATCTTGGAATATGTGTCCCATGACCAAGGCTTATTTTACCTTTATTAAATTTATTACTTGGATTTTTTACCAGGGTTGTTAGAGTTTCATGCCTCAATCATGGATGTTAAACCAATAATTGTTATTCATGTATGCGGCCCTTTTTTTCCTATGTTGACCATCATGATAGCCTTCATATTTGTCCATGGTGAAAAATATAACCAATTGATTCTCATATTTCTTTTAAAGACTAAATATCCATTACAAAAGTATCATTTGTGGCTATTTGGGACCTTGTACATGACAATCAAGTTTAAGAAGAATCATCTATTTCCTTAGGCCATTTTATTCTTTCTCTAGTTAGTTGTAAGGACTTGATACCCATCAATGATGTAAAATAACTTCTAACCATGCTCGTATTCCTACATGGAGACTAAATATCACCTAAAGAGGTGACTTGTGGTGGTTTCATACCTTGTTCATGGTTGATGAGATGAGAGGAATCATTTAGGGCCTAAGGACCTTTATTTCCTCCCATGCCCACTTGAAGGTCTCAAGACCAATCCATGGTGTATGATATTACTTAATGAAAACTAGTTAGATTCCAAAGGTCCCATATAGAGTTCATGGTGGTTATTGTAATCCTTTCTCATGGCTCTTAATTTTGAAAATTTTCATCTATGACCCAATTCAATTGTTTTAGTCGTCTAACCATTGTCAAGGTGCCATGACTAGTTTGTGATGTGAAAACCCACGTAATGGATCTCATAGTATTAGTGTTAGGACAATCATTTTCATATGTAACATGTCATTTTTTGAATTATTATCCATGGTCATTCATCCATGAAGTATTTTTGGGCATAAGGCTCTTGATTTTATTGCTTGACCATTTTCAAGGCCTTAATTATCATATGTGGTATCCTAACAACTCTCATATTCGTAGTGCGAGACTGAAGATCCCCAAGATCTCATGTAAGTTTGCTTAAGTAATTTTCATAATCGTTGAGATAAGAATCCTCGTTAGGGTTTAAGGAAATTTTTTATCTCTCTCAACCATATATAAGGCCCTAAGGCCTTTAGTCGTGTGAAATACCTACTAATGATGATACTTATATTCCCATTATGATTACAAATATCCCTTAAATAGGTCACGTGTCATTATTTAAGGCCCGATTCATCATTCTTAAGAATAAGACAAATCATTCAATAGCCAGGAAAACTTTGAGGATGTGATATTTATTATAAATTTTATAAAGGGATGAAAATTTTATTCCTTATTGAAGAAATTCATTAAGTAAAATTTTCTAATAAAATAATTTACATCGCACAAATATTTATGGCTAGTGATTATTGTGTTGGGTAAATATTGTCACTATTAATTTTTTTCATGGTACATCTAACATGCATATTCTATTGCAATTTAATTCTTATACTATTTTCTTTAAGTAAAATCAATGCAATGCAAGAATATAACAAAAATACCAAACCTTGATTAAGTTATACAAATTAAAAAAAATCATAAATTGAAAAAAATGCATATAACCACAAGCTATACAGAAAATCATAATTTAGGAAAACACATGTAACTACAAATATTATAATATATTATTGTAAGAGTTAAGGGAAATTTACCTAAAATATATATGGTTATATCTTCTTAAGCAAAATATACATGTATTTTCTTATTGGTTAACATCCAAAATGACATTATACATAAGAAAGAAAACACATACACTTTATAAACTAGAATAGATATCCTTCCATACTCTTAATTATCAATGTTGTAAGAAAAGTATTAAGTCAAAAGTCAAAATTTATTTATAACTATATATTTGGCTATTTAAATTGTCTCCAACACACCATGGTATATTTCTTCTAAAAAGTGCATCACAATTTATATAAGTATTCATAATTTGAAAAACACGTGTAATCATAGCTCATATTATATTATTGTAAGTGTCAAACCAGGAGGTAACTCCTCAAATTAGAATGTGTTATTGAATGAAGAATGAACATGCATTTATACATGGAGGTGAGGCTATTGGGATTCATCTCCCAATGACTCTTGGCCTTCCTTATTTCCTAATATTAAATAATATACAATATTGAATATTCTCACCCAACCCTAAGGATTAGGTGTCAACATTCCCCCCTTTAATCCAAAGGGATGTTGGTGAGCCCAAGCATCGATCTGAACTTTTCAAACTTTTCTCTTCCAAGTGCTTTGGTGAAGATATCAGCAGTTTGCTCATTTGTGGAACAATGATGTAGATGGATGGTTTTGGCCCGAACATGATGTCGAATTAGATGGTACTTTGTATTGATGTGCTTTGTTCGATCATGGAACTTTGGGTTCTTGGCCAACTTTATTGCAGAAGTGTTGTCGATCATGAGTGGAGTGGAATACATTTGTTTCATCTGCAAATCTTCCAGGATTTTCCGGAGCCATACAATTTCCTTTGTTGCTTCAGCTGCTGCCACATATTCTGCCTCGGTCGTGGAATCTGCTGGAACTGACTGTTTGCGTGATCTCCATGAGACAGCTCCTGATCCAAGACTCATGGTGTAACCTGTAGTAGACACCCCTGTTTCTTTGTCGCCATCAAAGTCTTAATCAGAGTATCCGATCAAGCTGAAGTCGCCTACCTGTGTGTATTTGAGTCCAAAGTCTTGAGTCCCCTTCAAGTACCTTAACACTCTTTTTGCAGCAGACCAATGTCCTTCACAAGGTTTTTGCATGAACCTTGAGAGGATTCCAACAAGAAATAAAATGTCAAGTTTAGTGGTAGTGGTGGTCGTGTAGATAAGAATTTCCTACAAGTTTGCCTATAATTCAGTGGCATCATTAAATTCCTTCCCAATAGATGTGAGCTTCAAGTTTTGTTCCATTGAGTGGTTAAGGGATTATACTCACCATGCCAAACTTGTTCAAAAGATCTCTAATGTACTTCTTTTGAGAAAGAAATATATATTTAGGATGTTAAATTACTTCAATACCTAGATAGTAATGAACATGACCCAAATCAGTCATTTCAAAACCTTTCTTCAATTCTTTCTTCATGGATGAAATATAGCTCTCATTGTTCCCTGTTATCAAAAGATCATCTACATATACCACAAGATATACAACTGTTTTTCCAACTTTCTTAACAAACAAAGTTGCATCATCAAGATCAAAATGTTTGAAGTCAAGTTTCAGAAGATGCTCGGTTAATTTTTCATACCAGGCTCGTGGTGCTTGCTTGAGGCCATACAAGGATTTTATAAGCTTGCAAACTTTGTGTTCTTGACCCTTTACAACAAATCCTTCTGGCTGGGACATATAAAATTTCTCCTTTAGATCTCCATTCAAGAAGGTTGTTTTTACATCCATCTGATGGACTTTCCATCCATTCTGAGCTGCTAAGGCAAAGAGAGTTCGGATGGTGGTCCATTTTGCTATGGGAGCAAAAGTTTCTTCATAATCGACTCCTTCTTTTTGTGCGAATCCTTTTGCCACAAGCCTGGCCTTGTGCTTGTCAAGTGAGCCGTCTTCTTTGTACTTGTTCTTGTAGACCCACTTACAGCCAATTGGTTTCGTTCCCAAAGGCGGATCAACCAGCTTCCAAGTGCCATTCTTTATCAAGGCATCATACTCCTTCTGCATCGCTTCTTTCCATTCATCATGAGAAGCGGCTTCTTTGAAGGAAGTTGGTTCATGATCTGTAGACAAACTCAATTCACAGCTATAAGCAATATCCATATCAACAGGAGAATCAGAATTATCTACATCACCTTCGATTTGTTGAGTGGAACTTCTTGTTCCTGTTTTTCCAACCTCATCAGGATGAACATTCTCCAGTGTCTTTGTCATCCATTTGGGAGGACCTTTCTGAGATGGCCCAGGCTGGTCATTTGACCGAGTTGGGATTGATTCAAGATTCAATCTCCCAATTCTGTCAATCACATCATCCAATGTGTCATCCGTGGTTGTTTCTTCATGTGGGGGAGAGAGTGCTTCAGGACATGATTCCACAGTTTGATTCAATATCGGAATCCCCCTTCAAGATGTGGAATCACATTATCAAATTCTTGGAAGGACTTTGCATGTGTGAATCTATCCAGGCGATCAAGTTGCCGCTCAACAACCTTGTCACTCTTGGAAGATTCAAGAAATATGACATCTCTTGCTATTACAAATTTCTTATTTGCTTCATCATAGAGACGATATCCTTTGGAGGTATTGGAGTACCCCAAGAAGATACATTTGCGACTTCTAGCACCAAGTTTGTTCCTTTGACCCTTGGGTATCAAGGCATACCAGGTGGACCCAAAGACCCTGAAATGCTTTACCGAAGGAATGTGGCCATGCCACATTTCAAAAGGAGTTTTGTTTCTAATTGAACTTGAAGGACACCTATTCTTTATGTAAACAGCACATAGAACTGCATCAGCCCAAAACATCAATTTCACATTCTTGAAAATAACATGGAGCGAACCATATTTAAGATAGTTCTGTTCATTCTTTCAGCTACACCGTTCTGTTGGGGATTATATGGCACAGTTGTTTGATGTTTGATTCCATGTTGATGAAGATAATTTTCAAATTCGTTTGAAGTGTATTCTTTTCCATTATTAGTACGTAGAGAGCCAATATGTGTTTGTGCATCATTTTCAATCCATGCATGAAAATTCTTGAAAGTTTGAAAAGCATCAAAATTATTCTTCAATAAGTAAATCCAACACATTCTGGTGTAGTCATCAATAAATGTCATCATGTATTTATTTCCATTTGCAGAAGAAATAGGCATAGGGCCACATAAATCTGAATGAACAAGCTCAAGTTTTCTATGTGCTCTGGAGTGTGAATCATGAAATGGATGTTTGCTATGCTTTCCTAGAATACAAGCATCACATTCCTTAGGTTTCCTAGGAATTGTAGGCAATCCATTAACACCATTTTTCTTCAACAAACGAAGGCTTTCATAGTTTAAGTGTCCAAATCTAGCATGCCATAAAAGACTTGATGGGAATGTACCTTCATCATGATGTGAACTGAATGCAAAGTTTTGAGCATGAGCAGATGAACCTTTCACCTTCAAGAGTCTCCCTTCTTCTATTCCCTCCATGACAAGTGAGTGATCTGATGCTTTTCTGACCTCTGCCTTGCCATCAAACAAGTGAATTGAGTGTCCTTGCTGCCGGATTTTGACCAGGGACAACAAGTTTCTCTTCAACTCAGGGAGGTATAGAACCTCATGTAGGATATGATCAGGAAGACCAGGCAGTTTAAGCCTGACTGTGCCAAGCCCTGATGGCTTGAGTTTGGATTTATCTGCGAAATATACTGCTCCATCAACTTTGTCAGTGAATTCTTCAAAAAATCTTTTCTAAATGTCATGTGACATGTTGCTCCTGAATCTAGCAACCAATCATCTCTCCATGAAGTAAATGAAACATCAAATAGGTTTTCAGTTACTCCATTGTTACAATGTGCTAGAAAATAATGAGCGGATTCAGGTGCTTTACCTTTGTCTTTGTCATTAGTTTTACCTTTGTCTTGATTTATTTGTTGCTCAATTTTCTCCCAAGGTGTTCTGCATTTGGATGCATCATGTCCATCTTTATTGCAACGTGTGCAATGAAGATTGGATTTGTCAGATTGTCTGCCCCCCCTTTCGGTGAAGTTTCTTCTTCCTCTTCCTCTTGTGCCACCTATTCCTCTGGATGAATCTGGAGCATGACTCTTTTCTCTATGTGCCAAGTATGCAGCCCCTTCGGAAGATGAAGGGACTGTCATCTTCCCGAAAGCTTTCTCTCTTTCTGCAAACTTTTTCTCAATTGTATCAAAGGTGATATGCTCAAGGTTCCCACTTGCTTGCAAAGACTCAAGATAATGTGAGTAAGTCGGATATAATGCCTTAACATATGCTATGAGAGATATGTCCATTTTTACACCAGTGCTTTCAATATCATGCATGATAGATCCAACTTCTGAAGCTAAAGCAAGGGGATCATCATTCTTCATTTCAAGACTGAACAGCTTAATCATCAATTGAAAATTTTCTAATTCTGAATGTGAGTCATAGAGTTCTTTTAGCTTGCTCAAGGCATCATAGGCATTTGAGAAAGATGAAATGTGGCGGCTCACCTCTTCATTTACGGAAGCTGCAATCAAGGCATAGGCCTTGCAGTTCTTGTTTTCCCAAATGGTGAGCTCTTTGTCTGAAGTGGGCTTTGCTGGTGGATTTCCTTCTTGTCCTTCACAGATTCCTCTCCACAACTCATTAAAAATGAGTGTGTGTTTAATCTTCCGAGACCATTCAAGATAGTTCTCTTTGCCGGAGAGAACCACCCCAAAAATAGAGATGAGAGAATGCATTAGTTTGCTGGAAAAAATTCTTCTGAAGAGGAAAAATAATTCTGCTAGAGAAACTTTCAACTCTGGAAATTTGCTCAATTAAAGGGGACAAAAATTCTTTGCAGGAAAATATTCTGAATTTAAAAGGACACAAACTCTTTGCTGCAAATACTAAATTCTACACAAAAAAATATATGTATATATTTTCTTTGTTTGGAGAAAAAAAAATTTATATGAAAAAATGGCGGAGAGGGTATTGATTATGAATGGGGCGGTAATATTAGACGAGGAGAGGTGGTATTGAATATTGGGAAAGGCGGTATCATTAAACGACGAGCGGAGAGAGGTATTACAATATGGATGGCGTATTAATAGGGAGGTATTAATGTTATGGAGGGGCGGTGTTAACTGCGGTGAGGGATGTGAGGAATGTAAACAGTGTGGAATGGTTATTATAAACAAACAGCTTATTAAACATCTATATCAATACTGTATATAATATAACAGGGCGTGGGAGGTTCCATGGGATAAGAGGATATAAGACAGCGTGTAAGCCTGACTGTGCTAACACCAGAGGGCCGAAAGGCCATGGGCTGGATTGAAGTGTGCTTTGGAGAGCACGCAGCTCGTGGAGTCAAGAGGATGGAGGGGCATTTTAATCTGGAGCGGCGTTTTTAATATGCAGGCGGGCTGGTGTTGAATAGATATAACAGTGGGGAGGTGTTTGCAGCTAGTTCCGCGTTGGAGAAGATCGCAGAGAAGGGCGCGGGTTGTGTGGGGATTATGCGCAGAGAGGAGGGCGCAGTGAATGGGGTGGGGGATGTGATTGATGTGGGAATGCAGGGAGAGATAGAAGTGAGGGGGCGCGAGTATATGAGCGATGGAGAGGCCGAGAAGCCCAAATGAAAATTTAGGAATGGAATCTTTGCAGGACTGCAGAGGGGCCTGCAATTTGCAGTGTTTTAGGAACTGCAGGATTGCAGAATATTCAGGAGCTGAAAATGTTACAGCTATGCAGAGAAAAAAAATGCAGAATAACAATATAGCAATAAGTAGGAGCAGCAAAAACTATTATTAAAAACTGACTGAGCAAAGGAGAGGGAGTTACACCACAGGCAGAAATGCCAATAGTGGGACTGGCTCTGATACCATGTCAAACCAGGAGGTAACTCCTCAAATCAGAATGTGTTATTGAATGAAGAATGAACATGCATTTATACATGGAGGTGAAGCTATTGGGATTCATCTCCCAATGACTCTTGGCCTTCCTTATTTCCCAATATTATTTATTATACAAAATTAAATATCCACACCCATCCCATAGGATTAGGTGTCAACACTAAGTAATATGTGTGCTAAAATCATTTCTTATTATTTTTTAATGAAGTAAGTAAAATTAATGCAATATGAAAAAGAATAATATAAGTTTGTTACTTCTCTAGGTTAAAAATTATAAATTTTATATAAATTTAATTTTTATGACATTTTTTAAAAATATAAAAAATATAAATACATCTAAAATTAGAAATGTTTATTCAATTAGAACTGTGGGAATGGAAACTATGTATTTTAAAAAGGAAATTTGTTTTTAATTGAAAATAGGTGAATATGGTGTGACAATTTATATTGAAAATAATAATAGTTCTTTGAAATAAAGTGAAACAAGTGATATATAAATAATATGAAACATTCACTAACCTCAAAAGATCGTCCTAAAATTCCCTTTCAAAGGTCTAAAACTTTAATTCCTTGACCATTCTCATGGTAAAAAAAACAAGCAATAAATCTTAGCTCTAATAATATTACTAATGGAAGGCAAAAAATCAAATATAGAAGTCATGTAGGGTGGTCCAAGGCCTCATTTATTACCATTGAGATAATAAGCCTCATTCACAACTTAAGTGATGTGTTTTCATACTTGGTTCAATTTCAATTCCCAAGACTTATATATGGTTTACAATACATCCTATTGCGAACATTAATATTGGAGAATCTAAATATCCCCTATTGAGGAAATGTATGATGGTCTAGGAATATTTGTTATATCGAACATCATTTAATCATTTAATATACTAGTATAGGTAGTTGATATATGATCACCATCGATCTATTTGTTATATCGATGAGCATTTATTTTTTTTATTGTAATATTATATGTTAATTAAAATATTTTTCTTAAGGACATTCTCATTCTCATTCTCATCCCTCAATATGATTGATAATAGAAGTTTCTATCTCATTGTTATCGTTGTTGAGCATATGCTTAACAATGCATGTTTAGTAGGTTTTCTTTTAATCGACGGACTTTACTGGTGGGTCAGAAGGAGAAAAAGGATGCGGTATTTTTAAAAGTTTGCACAAAGTCTTTGAGGATGCGGTATTTGAGTCTGAAATATATTTTTTTATGAATTTGATTGTGTGTAATATTTTGCGAATTTGATTGTGCGTAAGATACAGAATTTTTTTTTAAGTATATCATATCAATTACAGATATCTATATATTCCTTGGAATAAATGATTGGCTTACATATTTTTTTATATTCTTTGGAATAAATAATTGACTTACATATTTGTATATATTCCTTGGAATAAAAATTGTCTTTTTACTCATTAGAATAAAGTTAGTTATTCATTTTGCTCCTTATTCATTGGATGCCGGCAATTTACATAAACTCAGTTTCTCTGTAACTTGCATTACAATGAGCCACCATCTCTAATCTTGATATAACATACTTACTGTAGTTCAGACGGTTGAAAAACAATCTCCAGGTACAGGAAGTAGGAAAGCATGTAATTTTAGAGAATACTCCTACGACATTGTAGGTCCAAAAATTCATTCAAGGCATTATATATATATATATATATATATATATATATATATATATATATATTCTACTGGCTTCCTTAAACACGAGTTTAATTATTCCGGCATGAAGAGACTTTACTTTCCTGATCATCGGCTTGAATATCGTTGACTCAAAATTTCGATAACAACGCTAACCTCGTCTTGAAACACAAGCACTTGAAAATTCGTGCTGGCAACCTAGATGCTCAGCAATATTAAATTGCAGTCTTTCAAGTGAAGAACTTGTTCCGTGATCGGATTTATGCATTGGATTCACTTAATCTTAATAATGGATGTTCATGGCAGAAGCCAATATAGAAACTTCTATATTATTATTATTATTATTATAAATAATAATATAGAAGTCTGTGGGGCTTTCGTTAAATAGTGTTGAGATGAGTTGTTATACCACTTGTCACAGGTTCATTCTCTTTTCCGATCGGGTAATGTATCTATGTTAATGAATCTTGATGAAAAGAGTAAAAATAAATAATAATAAAAAAGAGAAAAATGAATGTACTGCAAAAAAAAAAAATAAAAAAAAATAATAGTAATATAAAAATAGAAAGAATGTTTATTGATTCTAAGGTACATTAAAATTGAATATTGATAATAATATATAGAAAAATAATGTGAGGAGAAAAAAGAATATGCTATGCATGTTTAATTAATTAGTGTTCTAGATGATCTAATATAATTTCATTTAAAGTAATTAGAAGTAAAAAAGTAAGATGTTTAAACCTTATATTTTCAAAAATATTTTAATAATTTATTTAAATAAATTATTTGAATATCTATGTTAACCAACTTATATGAATATCAATTTCATAAATATTTTTATATAGAAAAAATGTTAAAAAAATATTTGAATATAATATATAACAAAATATCCCATACAAATTATGAATAAAATATTTTAATATAAACTAATATTAACATATACTTAAAATATATATAATTTAAACAATAAAAAATTATACATATCTTTCTTTTACTCTAAAATATGCAAAATAAATTAAAAATCGTCAAAAATCAGTCCAAATAAACTAATATATTTCATCCATAAAATTTAAACTCGAATTTAAATCGATAATAACTAACCTAAAAACCTGGAAAACATTACTTATAATCTTCGCATAACTCATTTCCTACCTAGGCTGGAAAAAGAATATGAATTGCAAAACAAACTTTACATTTATACCCCCATACTAGAAAACGTTATAAAAAATAAACAAAAACCAATGCATTATATTAATTAATAAAATTAATATAAGGAACATTTTGAAGGTCGTAAGATCTATAAGAATGAGCGCATTCATATTACTATGAACTTAAGACCGTTACGTGTAGAATAGTTTTAGAGATTTTCATAATTTTCTTTAAAAAGTTAATTTTCAAGATTTAGTATTTTTTTATTCTTTTTTAAAGTTCCTCGATATTTTATATTGAGGTTATGTGATACTTTGATGTTTAGATTATGAATAAAAACACAAAAATATATATATTAGTAATTGTATTATATGTTGCAAAAGAAACGCCGTAAGGGAATAGTATAGGAAAGAGTATCCTAGAAGAAAGAAGTTGTTGCACAGAAGAAGCCATCGTGAAGGAATGAAAGACAAGTTTCAAAGATATTGATGATAAGAGTTATCAACTAGAAAATTTTGTTATAGATATTGAAATAGGCAATTGTGGGTGAAAACATATATATAAACCAACATAATCTATTCACATATATAAAAAAAATTGTTATAGATATTGATATAGGAAATTGGGGGCAAAAATATTTTGTTGATTAATAATCCTCTGAAACAAGCATCTAAATCAAATAAGATATTTTAAATACATTCAAGTACAATCTATTTAGCATAGATGTAAATAAAGAGAATTTTTATTGACAGAAATAGAGTCTACTCCAAGTTCATCTACATATATGAGTTCTAATTGCATGCTTGTCACAAATTGTATATTGTATATGAATAACAATAGTCTTGGTATACAAGAAAGTGAATGTCATTTTAATATGGAGACATTTTTGGAAGGATATATTGTTCTTTATGTTATGGTTTATTTTCTTAACTCCAAACTTGGTTTATTGTTTCTCTATATAGATAAGAAACAAAAAATACAAAGTAATTTCACAATTTTAAGTTATAATTTTATATTTTCTAATTACAAATCTAGTTTCTTATTAAACTATTTTACACACATCTATTTATTCAAATAAATTATATTGTGAATATGTTTTCTCCTATTATTTGATTACAAAATTATTGTACTCCCTACTAAGTAAAACAACTTTATTAATAAATAATTGAATGCCAAATTGAAATATTACTCAAGCGAGAGCTACTATAATACATAGAACAGATTTTTTGATGTATAAATTATTTGTTTTATATGTCATTCAATTTCCATTTCCTATTATCTTCAAACCCCATGGGGAGGTATGCTTTCTAGGGCAGGATAAAAAAACGATGTTTGAATGGATAATTAAACAATCCCTCTAGTCATCTCTACGAAAGAGAGTCTGAACGAGGAGAGTCTGGCTTCTGCAGAACGCTCTACATTCTCCATACAATTCAGCTATTATATAGCACACAAGATCTAGGGAAGTTAGAACCATACCCTAAGAAATAGAAACCAATTCCTATCCTAAGGTCTCGTGAACCAATTCACACTAAAATAGGAGATTCTCCATTATCTTCAACGCTCCCCCTTAATGGAGAAGGGGTTCACAAATATGCCTAACATATCCCTAAACATTACAAACTTAAAATTTCCAAGAGGCTTAGTGAAAATGTATTCAACATTATCACACGTTTTACAATATACAAGATGAATTTCTTTTGATTGAACTTTCCCCTTGATAAAGTGGAATTGTGTATCAATGTGTTTAGTGTTCTTGTGAAACATCGGATTATTAGCAAGTTTGATTGAACTCTGGTTGTCGCATATGATTGTTGTTGCATCTCTCTGTTCTTCCCCAACGTCCTCGAGAAGTCTCTACAACCAAACTGCCTCGCATGTTGCTGCACACATGGTTTGATACTCTGCTTCAGCTAAAGACAAAGAAACTGTGTTCTGTTTCTTACTGCACCATGTAATCACCCCGGATCCAATGCTGAATGCATAGCCTGTTATGGATCTTCGGTCGTCGACATTTCCAGCCTAGTCGGAATCTGAAAATCCTATCAATATAACATCAGAAGAATCAGTGTAAATAATACCATAATCTATAGTTCCCTATAGGTACCTTAAAACACCTTTTGTTGCATTTCAATGACTCTCAAGTGGTTTCGACATGTATTGACTTAGCACACTGACTGCATAAGCCAAATCAGGTCTGGTAGTGGTTAGGTAGATTAGGCTCCCAACCAGTTGTCTATAAAGTGTCACATCTGCCTCTTTAGAGCCATCTTCACTCTGAAGTTTGATGTTCTGTTGTAGTGGTACTGCTGCAGCCTTGCACTGATCCATTCTGAATCTTTCCAGTAGACCTCTAACATGCTTACCCTGGGACAAAAATTTTTGTCCTAAATCTCTCCATATCTCGAGACCCAAACAATATCTTAATTCACCAAGGTCTTTCATTTCGAACATCTATGACATTTGCTACTTGATTTCTTTGATTAGATCAACAACATCACCTGTAATAATTAGATCATCTACATACAAAGAAATCAACACTATGCGCCCATTTTCATCTTTCATGGTATACAAATTAGGATCATTTTTTCTTCTACTGTAACCATATTGCAGAAAAAATGAATCAATCTTTTCATACCATGATCTGGGTGCTTGTTTTAGTCCATATAGAGCTTTCTTTAATCTACAGACTAAATGTTCTTTCCCTTTCTGGACAAACCCCTCAGGTTGATCTAAGTAGACCTCCTCTTTCAATTCCCCATTTAGAAATGCAGATTTTACATCTAGTTGGTGAATCATCCAATGTTTCTTACTAGCTAAAGCAATCAACATTCTTATAGTGTTTAGTTTAGCTACGAGGGCGAAGGTTTCTTCATGGTCAATACCTTCTTTTTGTGAATACCCATTTGCTACCAATATAGCTTTTAATTTATCTATGGTTCCATCTGCATTAATTTTGGGTTTATACAACCATTTACACCCTATGGTTTGTTTATTAATAAGTTAAATAGCTCTTCAAATGTTGTTTGAAAACCAAATTCCTCTTCTGTTCCATGATTGTTTTCCTTCACTACTGACTGATTTTCATTTCTATAACTCAGAAGGTTAAACAACATTCATCTGCTAGTTATAAAGCATCTTCTCTATATTAGCAGAACAGTGGAATCACCCTACTGTGCAATCCTGGTGTTGGTCAACTTCTAACCATTCTGACTTTCCTTTGATAGACTCAGCTTGATTTTTGTGTCTGGAATCTCTGATTCTGCCTCTTTCTTCTGATCCTAGCTGTTACCTTTTTCTTTACTTTCTTCCACCAAAAATGGAATATCCCATTCCTCATTGCGCTTATTAGATTCATCGCAAACATGCTCATGGAATATGACATCTCTACTATCAAAAATATTGTGAGTAGAGGGATTAAATAATATATAAGCTTTAAATTGTGAACAATACCCTACAAAGGTACATTTGATGACTTTAGAATCTAGTTTTCTTTTGTCTTCCTTTGGAATGTGGGAAAATGCTTTAGATCCAAACACTCTCAGATGTTTTACTGTAGTTTAATCCATATAATGCTTCAAAAGGAGTTTTAAACTCGAGACTTCTTGTAGGACTCCTATTTTTCAAATAAACTACATTATTCAATGCTTCAGCCACGATAAACATCAACATACTAATAAACATCAAAATACTTAAAATACTTATAATAATGTCAATTAGGCACATACAAAATATATGCTGCTAGATCATTTGTTAGATATGCTGCCATCTTTGCTTGTTTATCTCAGGAACTTGAAGGACTTGTGGCTCTTGGACTGCACAGAATTGAAACACTTGCCCAACTCCTTTGGATTGTTGACTTAGTTGATGTGATTGACGATATCAAATTTCCAACTTTGAAATGCCTGCCTGATTCCTTTGGATAGATGACTCAGTTGACAGATTTGATGACAGAGAACTGTGGGATATAATATTTACCTCAAAATGTGAACAATCTCATATATTTAGAGGTAGACGGGTGTCCACTACGCGATCTTCCATTTAGAAGCGTTGAAGAGGGAGAAACATAAACATAGTCAAAATATATTGGAAAAATGCGTGTTTCATGGAGGTATTTGCCCAAACCTTCAAAGTGTTTACCCTAACCTTCAATATCTTTACTTACTCTATTGTAAGGAGTCGAGGAAAATTGTAAGGCTCCGTGGTCTCCCAAAACTTAAAACTCTTAACTTTCATGGGTGTGAAAACAGAGGAGATCTAAAGTGTTGAAACCTTGATATCATTGGAGCACTTGCATGTATAAGTGATGGGATTATATATATTTGGTGTTGCGCCAATGCTCAGATTCTCCTGCCAGCAATGGATTGAGCCATCACGATTGGGCAGGTTTATCGCGCTGCTAATCACTATGGTCAAAGCTATTATAACGCTGATACCGTTCAAGAACAAGCCTCCTGTACCATCACCCGTTATAACCAGAATGTGAACGTCGTCTCCATGTCCTGTGACATCAACAAAATCACCACAGTAACTTCTGATACAAGGAAGTTCGGGATGACCCAACAAAATATGTTGAAGTGAAAGCCGAATTGAGTAAACGGGGCCATTGCAATCAACGATGCAACACTTAATCAAACTACTACATACCAGATTCCTAGGTTCAAAACCATCGCCCTTCAATTTCGAATTTCCTTGCTCGTCCATCCATT
Source organism: Pinus albicaulis (assembly GCA_034641835.2). NCBI lineage: Eukaryota > Viridiplantae > Streptophyta > Pinopsida > Pinales > Pinaceae > Pinus > Pinus albicaulis. The sequence continues at coordinate 1,393,882,123 of CM076578.1, forward strand.
ACAATCAACGACACAACACTTAATCAAACTAATACATACCATATTCCTAGGTTCAAAACCCTCACCCTTCAATTTCGAAGTCCCTTGCTCGTCCGGCCATTGCAATCAACGACATAACACTTAATCAAACAAATACATACCAGATTCGTAGGTTCAAAACCCTCGCCCTTTAATTTCGAAGTCCCTTGTTCGTCCTTGAGCTTGGCAGCCATGACCCATATTTTCCCTTCATAAGACGAGTACAGAGACAACACATTCACCGTGTAATCATCATAGAAAATCCATGTACCAATTCCACAATCCCAAGTTTTGTCAAACCCTCAAAGCCTTTCGAAGCCCTCACCTCGATACTCGCACATATAAAACCCGAACTCGAACTCGGATTTGAAGCCAAGCTCTGTCGCACCAGCCAGGCCCTCGGAAACGTGCGGGATCTAGTGAGATCGGGCATTGCGAATATAAAAACGACGGCTCCCACTGATTTTTTTTGGCCTGTTGGCTGGCCGAGGCTTTATCAAGTGGAAAACACGCCTCTGATGTGGGAGCTGGGATTTGGGTTGCTGTAGAAAAGGGAAACTTCAAAGAATACAGAAGGTGATGAATCCGAAAGCATCCAGTGATCCTGAGTTGGGATCTAACCACACCTTGACCACCTGTGATGGGTGGGTTTCCTCAGCTAGGGTCAGCTTGCTCGCCTCCATAACATCCCTGCAATCTATTGGCCTACTCTTCTAAGTGCGAGGACCATCGGTTCGAGGGCTTTTTAGAGATCTTTTCTTTTTCCCGATTTCTGAAATATGTCTTCCCGCGATTTTTTGGGTATTTTTTCCTTTTCTTTCATTGAAATACAGACCAGATGAAGGGGCGAGGAAGGAGCAGAGCTGTGCGGGCGTTCCGGCGGGATTCGATCGCAGAGCGACAGTCGTATGGCATTTGATCTAGAGCGATTATGACCACTCACGACTGGAGAGTTTAAGTGACTTGCATGCTATAGAATACAAACATAATTTGATAAAGAGCTAAAAAAATACCTAATTTAAACGGATTAGCTCATGATTGGATTAGCAAACCTGAATTAATGGTATTGTCATTCCTAATTATTATTATTTTATTGTTATCAGTGTATTTTGGAAATGGACTAATGACATTTATGAAAGGTATCATGGTATTGTATATTTTAATTAATATTTTAGGATTATTTTCTTATTTGGAAATGTGTTGAAAGGATTGTTGGAAATTATATGATATTTTTTAAATTATGTGTTGAAGGGATGGTTGGAAAGTATATGATTCTGACAAATATTAAAACATTAATTGCGAAATTAATTAATTTCCTATTACTACAATAATAAAAAGGGATATCAAAATATTTATAATGTTATTAATTTTAATTTTTATAACTCATCAAATGAGTCAAATTATGAATTATTTTAATTTTATTATAAATATATATATTAAAATGAATGATTTATTTTTTTGTTTTTTAATTTTATATTTTAAAATTAATATCAATAATAAATTTTATATTCAATATTTCAAAATAAATAATAATATATGTTGATATGATATTTTTCAAAAATGAAAGTTCTCTTAGTTTATCTCAACAAACATTATAAGATGGTCTTAACTTTAACTATACTCTTCCCTAAGTTATCTAAGAATTTCATATCAAAAATGACAAATGTATCATTGCATGGCTTCACTAGTGCACAAATAAATACAACTAAAATTTCAACTATTTTCTTCCAAAATAAATTGCATATTGTTTTAAATTTATAAACATGCTAAATAGTGTGATTAGTTGGAAGTTTTATCCCTGGCGAGGATGAAGTTATTGTTCTCTGCTCCATAATTTTTTGTAAATTAAAATACTTCATATTCATATCAAAATAAGAGATTTACAATAAGGGATTTACATTGATAGATTAAACATCAAATTTATATACTTCTAAAAGAATTAGCTTCTCCAACGATCACAAGATCCGAGAACCAAAAAAACACTATTACAATAATAATAGTGTCTCATTTCAACAACAACTAAATATTTGCATGAAGAGTTTAGGCCCCTCATAAAATGAGACAATTCTAGAGAATAGTGCACATAAACTGAAAATGGATGTGCTTCAGTGATAGTTGCCTTGAAAACGAGAAGAAAATATAGCTCTAAACCTAGAAAAGAGCGTCCTTTGACAGAGGGAAACATTAGTAAATCGTAGTCTTCCTGAGCGCCCTCTACACAAAACCACATCTTCCATCTAGCATGAAAAGAGTAAACACTTTTTCATAGGCGAACATACTCATCCATCCCAAAATAAGCCAAGTTGAAAGGATATGTTGGAACAAGCTTCAATTGCCAAAATTCAAGTTGCACGTGCCCATAAAATGAGATGAAATAGAATATACTTTGATGCTAGCACCAAATCCCAAGGATCATGAAAACATAAACATAAACTGCCAACAAAAGACCAAGTAAGCATAATATTGACAACAACAATGGGAATCCTCCACTTCCTAAGCATGTACAGCGAGACCAAACGAAGAGCCACTCTATATACTCTCTCTACCATTGACAAGACCATAAATATTCATACAATCTCGTACATGTGAAAATAAAACATAATTTCCACGCTTGAGGTCTACAAAACATGTCGAGAAAAGTGGATTATCATACTATATGTAGCCATGAGCCATTTAAACTAAAAATAAAAATAAAAACTCTAAATTCTACCATCCCTAAACCTGATTATAGGAAATAATAATAATAAGAGTTTGTACATGATCAATTGGAGGATCAGTAAGGTCCCTAGAGGCAGAGTCACTAACCAGAAAACCTTCAACGCGAGCCAATTAGGGGTCCACACTATAGAAACAGTATTGTATACCGTAATATAAAACATTCTTTTAAGATCAATTCTTCAAAGCATGAGACTTTAACTAAGGATTGATGGGGATTTTAATAGCCTTTAGAAATGTTTCAAACAGAATAGGTAGAGATGAAAGCCATACCTCTTTTAATCGAGTAGCGTCTAGTGTGTTGAAGATCCTTATAAGATTCCCCTTTGTACTAGCAATCGCAAGGAGGCTGCCACCAAGGTGAGCACATAATCAAACATGTTCATAAGGTTTTATCTTGGTGAGCAACCCGACCAATTATATGGTTATAGTAGTTCCAAGAACTTTATGAAGGGTGATGGTGATGAAAAACCGCATTGATTCTTATGTGGATTCATTTGGAGGGTGAAAAGGATTGCAGTGATAGTTTATAAGTTGATAAATTTCTTAACCACATTGTGGGGGAAGCTTCTCTAATGGTGCATGAATTTCATATAGATTTATCCTTAGGGTGTAGCTAAGGCCTTGGATGAATTAAATGCGATATTTATATCGAAGTTCCAGAGGCTAAACATTGAACAAAAAAAAATCACTAAGCTAAAGGAAATTAAGAAAATGGTTGGAGAAAGTTCTTAGGAGTATGATGAAAAATTACAAAACTTGATCAACAAATTGTCTTATCTTATCCATGAAACTCAATGTAAAGAATGATCCATTCAAAGTTTGTTGCTCTTTAATAGTGTATCATTAATGCAATAGTCGTGGGTGACATAGAGGGATGCCTTATCTTAGGCCATGAGGATAGAATCTTGTAGGATGAACATCCATTTTACTAAAAAAATTCATGCTTGGTAGGATCTAAGAGAGAATTATGTAAGGAGTTCCTTATAGGTAAAGGAAATTGGTATTACTATTGTTAAAGGGGGTGGCCTATAAGGATACATTGGTAGCTATTGATGCAAGAACATAATTTCAACAATTTATTTCAAAATTTGTATTTGTCCTCGAGAAGGTCTTAGATATTTCTAGAAGAGGAAGTTGGTTTCCTTGTTGCCTTATAATTTTGTAGAATTTCTAATTACATCTTTAGGATAGGATATTTTAGTAATTTTAGGTAGAAGTTAAGACGTTGTTTGATTTTTAAGGCCTCGTAGTCATTAGGGAAGTTGAGTCTTAGGATTAGGATTAATTTTGGCATCCTTTGTATTTTTCAAACTCCAATACACCAAGGCAAATATGTGGAGGATATTTGGGGGAAATGTGATTGTCCATAAAATGTAGATCGGATTTGGGGACCTTGTAGCTCTTTTCCTTGGACCCTACTAATGTTTAGAGGTTGTATTTGGAGCGGTTAGTAGGAAAACGATTTACATGCCCAAGAATATTAGTGTTGGAGCACCTATGGCTTGGGAGGAAGGATAAGGGGTTCTAGGAGTTAAGGGGTTTAAGGGTTTAGGAGTAAGTGGCTAAGGGTAAAGGGTAAAGGGTTAGGGATTAAGGGGTTTAGGGGTTAGGGGGTTGAGGTCTACGGGGTTTAAGGGTTAGAGGTTAATGACTTAGTGGTTAAGGGCTTTAGGGGTTAATGGTTAGCCATCAAGGGCTTACAGATAAAGGGATTTAGGGGTTAAGTGTCTAAGGGTTATTGTATTTAGGTTTCAATGGGTTAAGGGGTTAAGGGTTAAGGGTTAAGGGTCAAGTTTTAAGAGGATATGGGATTAGGTTTTATGGGGTTCAAGGATTCCAAGTTAGGGGTTAGGGGTTAAGGGGTTAGTGGCTTGGGGTTTAAGGGATCAAGGGGTTAATTTGTTATGAGTTATGAGTGTAGGGGTTAAGGGATTGTGGCTTTTGGGTTAAAGGGATATGGATTTTAGTGGTTATGGATTAAGTTCTTATGGGTTGTGATAATGTGGCCCCTAATCCCCTTATCACAACTATTGGGGTTCCCCTATCAATTGCTCTCATTTCCTTACTTATAAGTCCCCTATCCCCTGTGGCATAAGGCCCTAAGGCTCCTTCTCATTTTCTAATGTTAGGATTATAGATCTCAGTAAACCATGAACTAACCTCTCACTTCTACCCATCCATGATACCCTTATGTCCCCTTGCCCTGTTCAATACACCAAAAGATCCCCCTCCCCCAAAATTCATGAGGATTGAACATTTGGAGGCGATCATTTAACAACATCTTCTAAAAGTTTTATTCTAATGATTTTTTTTGGGGGGTGAGGGTTGTCCATCAATTCCTCTAAAATTTACATTGTCATGACCTTTCAGGGTGATTCAGGGATTCTATATAACCTGAAAAGAAAAAGAATCCAATGAGTTGAAGGGCTAAAAAACATACCACCCATAAGGATGATAACGATGATGACCATGATACCTATCAAAACTAGAATGAGAATAGTACTTGTGTCCATCACCCCTCCTTTCTGGAGTATCCAAGAACCTGACATCCTTGATCGTGTCATATCTATCTGACCTGTGCCCACTATGGGGTTTACTTCCACAAGCCCCATTAGTCATATCCTCCTGTCCATAGTTGATCTGAAGTGGTCTCTGTCTCTGCAATTCTGAAAAACTCTGAATAATTACTGCATTGAATTTTTCTTATTTCTCATATGCCTGCATGATTTTGTTATCATCTGCTTTTCGAATCCTTATTTCCTCCTTCAAACTTCTCAATGTGTCTGCTAATTTAGAAGAGTTCCTAACACCAAGCTACTCCTTTGATTCATAGGGAGAATCTCTGTAGTCTACCATCTTATTAGTCATCTTTGATATCTTCTTCCTACAAAGTATATTATGTCAGCTAAACCAAATCATAAACAAACCAATGTACCTTAGTATTTCTCGGAGAGGATATCTCATCTGCAAGACCGACCAGATTAGTGTAATATATATATATATATATATATATATACATAATCAGATCAACGTATAAACACTTTTTCAACCATTATCCATTTATCAATGTGTTGTACCTTAAGAGACAATCCCTTAGCATGGATAAGGAATAAGTGCTTAAGACATTTTTATGATTATGTCACAAATTTTTATGTCTCTGTTTTATTAACCCTCAATTATTTATAATCAAACCCTTAAATGTCAAATATGATGAATGCTTCACAATGCTACCATTTGTTGATGTTGAATGAAATGACTGGAAGAAAGTGTAAGAAGTCCAAACTGATATGTTGTTTTATATAGAAAATATCATCCCAAACCCCAGAAGAAATATATGAAAGAAATAGTTAAAACAAAGGAGCTCCAATTAAGGTTTTTAACTCTTATACACATAAGTAAAAAGAGACCTGCTGCTCATAACCTTGTTTTATTCATAGATAGAAAATACATAATGAAAACTTGAATACATTTCAACATAAACAAAATTCCAGAAACTTGCTTACTCATTCATTAATCTTTGAATCTCTGAGTACAAAAATATTTGTCTGAAGGTCCAAAACTCAAAACCTTTCCTTCTCTTGAAAATTACATTAAATACAGTAAAAAGCAGTTTGGAACTGCTGTAACCAATCCTAACTACCAAAACTACTTCAAGACTTCGAAGGCTGTCTATTACATGCCTTGAAAATGTTTTATTACAATTACATTGTCTTCAGAAAATAACATAAAATAAATATCCTAATCTATAGGAATTGCTAATGATGTGGCTTATTTTCCTTGGTCAACTGATTTGTCTTTCTTTGCTGTTGATCCTTTTCATAGGTCAATTGTCCAAGCTTTGCATTTTTTCCATATTTCTACCTTTGTCCTGGATGAATGTTTAGATTGTGATATTCCAATCTGAATGCAGTAATTCGGTCATAAGAAGGCCTTTCAGAGAAAAGAGTTTTTACCATCCACAAGAGTTGAAAATGTCTCTGCAAGAAGTTGACCATTGTCTCTCCTTTAAGCACCTGAGTCTTTTCATGCATGTTAACAACCTTTCTCTTTGTCATCACTAGTAAATTCTCATAAGAGCTCCATGGCAAAATATTTCCTTCAGCTCCCCAACATGATGGCAAGCCTACTCTTGTCATTTTATCAAAAGATTTATCAAATTGACTTACTACTTTTTTAATTTCCATTAGTTTCTTTTCTGCAGCCTTTCTGAGATCATTTCTGATAATCATTTTATTAATTTCTACTGCATACAACATTATGTCCTGCATATCATTCTCCTCTAACTTTTGATCTGATTTGGAATTAATAAAATCAATAAATCTTCTGGCACAAATGGCCTTGTCAATTCCTTTTTGCTTATCAGACATTATTGGCTCTTCACATTCTACAATAAGGCTTTTCTCTTTTGCACTTATCATTAGGAAGCACCAATTGGATTTCATTTCTGAACTGATATAAGTCCAAATGATATATTTAGCTTGTATTAGTGAAAGATTTCCTTTCATTCTTTCTTTGAGATTTTTAATCTCAGCTTCATCATTTCGGAAATCCATTTTGTATTTGTCTACTTCATTTTCTATGACCTTCATCAATTTTGTTGCAGTCTCCAGATCTGTTTGAGCCTTCTTTCTATCTCTTTCAGCCATCTGCAACTCAGTATTTAATTGAAAAATTTATGTTTGAGGGTCTTCATCACCTGTAGGAAAAATAAAAGTATAGTTATGATTATCAATATGATTTTGCAATGAAATTGCAATATGTTTTATTTTGGATACTTCTTCATCTTTCTGCATAAGTTGATGCAACAACTTTTCCTTTTCCTTCTCTACCTCTGCAACTTTTGTAGCCATTGAATGTTCACCAGTAGGTAACTTCAACTTCTTCCTTAATGTAGATATCTCTACCTTAGCACTTTGCATGAATTTCTGCACAATAGTCTTATCATTGGGGTGTACTCCAATTTTTATAATAATCTTCTTCAATTCTTCATTTTGAACTGTTAAGGCTCTTGAGTTAGCCTTCTCCAACTTCAACTATTTAATTACTTTACCGAACATATTCTCTGCCTTAATTTCCATTGCATTAGTCTTTGTGAGGTCATTTACAATCAATTGACCTGTTTGCATATGCAAATTCATTTTATTCATTAATGGAATTTTCTTTACATCCACAGTCACATTGACAGTGTTGAAATTGCTGGAAGAACCAATTGACATATCTGTAGGATGTGAGAGGGAAATTCTAAACTGATCTTTCTCGAGATCCATTACAGTTAACAATATTGTTTATTCAACAGTGACTTGGTGTTGATCTTGGGCCTCCATGCTGGCCTTCATCCTCTGATTTCTTTCTTCAATTTGTGAAAACATATGTTTAATCAAAGGCACCTGTTCATGAGAAGATTCATGATTCCTGGGTGAGGCAGGAGCATTTTGTTCTTCTCCAAAATGTAAAGAAAAACCAGGAGCAGTAGATGCAGGCTCTTCAGTAAGTTTTGTTCTCTTCATGGCTCCCTGCTCGTCATCATCTAGATCAATAACCACTTCCTAGGTTCTTTTAGCTGTTTTCTCTTCTATGATAGGAGTTTGAATGTTTGCATATACTGAACTCTTCACATCTTTACATGCTTTCTTCTCTTGTTCTGGCCTTCTTTCATGAATAAAAGCAGAATACCCATTCTCAATTCTTCTATTTGAAATAAAATTATATGGGTCATAAGCCCAACTTTCTCCTAGTAGCATCTGCATGTCATCTAACATTTTTGTTACTTCATCAAATGCCTGCCTCATATTTACTATGAAAGGGCCTACAACCATGGGTAATTTATACATGTCTCCTTTCTTCATAGGCACGAAATGAACTTGATCAACATTTAGACTCTGTCTAATGAACTCCAAAGCAAAAAGCCTCATTGGTACAAAAGTTGGGAGTCTGTAAGGCTCAACACTTGCTCCATATAGCCTTATTTCAGAATATTCCTAAAAACCAGTCTCCATATTTACAATTATTTCCTAAATGCAGAAACTCCTGAGCTTTAGGTAAGAAACAAGGAGGAGGACTTCCATTCAATATTTTGTATGCAGTTGGCATGTAATAGCTAGCAAAATCAAACAACGCAGCCTCATTTTGCTCCCTTATAACTACATATGTCCAGAATATTATTGATTGTCTTCTTTTATTTACATCCATAATATTTAGACCTAAATGCATGAATTCTTCCACATTATGGTATAAGAACAAATATATAATTAATGAGGGAAATTTAAAGGAACCTGTTAATGAAAGGCTCATCAGCTGTGAGTTGACTGCTTCCTACCAATATGATGGAATATCCAGCACCATTCCTGGCTTCATCATCATGGAAAACATCCCTAGAACTGATTTATCCACTGTATTATCATCATCTTTACCCGGAATTTTGCAATATGACTCAATACTGGACGAGTCTCAACATCAAAAACCCCCATATCAAACTCCCTGCAATCTGGCTGAAACTGCTTCATGTCAGCCTTCAAATGAAACATGAACTGATTGAATTCTTCTCCTGCAAGATTATCATAATATTGAACCAGTGAATCATTAAAAAATTGAATGGATGATTCTGACTCAGGATAGCAAAGGGCTTGGAAGATTAATAGGGTAGACACCCGCAGAACATTTTCTCCTTGGGAATTCATGACAAAACACTTCCCTGGATACATGACGGATACCAACCAATAGATGAATTCAGGGAAGAGGTGGGTTTTAGGAATGCATGCAGACAAAAATCCAGACTTGACCATGGCAGAATACACAGGGGAAGCATTATCATTCAAGATAACTTGCTGGTAGAAGGGGAGGTGAACTACTGAACAAAGGGTATCTTGAATATCCCTCTCAGTATCCATGAGAGGGATATGGCTAGTTGAACCTAATAAGGATGACCATTTAGCCATGGTTAAAAGTTTACATGAAAAACAGTTTATAGGGTGGTCAAATTTTGCAGGTGGCGGAAAGCTAAAACAGGGTGCAGCGCCGCAAATCACAAGTAATTTTGAAAAACAGACAAAATTTTCTTTAAATAGGTGGCGAGGGTTTTAAATTAAATGCTGACAAGACGCGCCAGCAAGCCGTTAACTCTATTTGACGTGGAAGACAGCTGTGACCAACTCAGCGTCTTACGTCACTACAGGGGCTCTCAGGGTACAGAGGAAAACTTTGGCTGGTGCCCCCGCATTCAATCTCCGCCATTGATCTCCGTTGTCCCCACAGTCAACCCGGTCAACTGCGGAGGCACTCCTCGTGGTATCTGGTGTGCTAATTGTGCCCGCGGGTTGGGATTTTTGATAAATATTTTAATGATCGACACTTTATGCCATTCAAACCAATCACTGATTAATATTTAATACTGGACCCACAACTAATAAAGTTTAAATGTTTAAAATTTAACTTAAACTTTGACGAACATAGATCTTTTTTCATGCTAAAGTATAAGACTTCGATACTTTAACATATTTTCCAACAATTTCTTATTTTTTATATTTTCAAATATTTGAAAAATAAAAGGATACGAATATGATCCACAACATCTGGCTCCACCTGGGGATATTTTTTTTGCCACGAAACACTAAGAACCTACAAATCAATGCCTTCACTTCGGGCATGGAGTAAAAAATTGCTTGATGAGAAATATACAGTGAGAGGAAACTGAATATGTACAATAATAAACTAACTACCTTTAGTGTTGGAAATAATGTTTTAGATACTGCCCATTTACAGGCAGTTCTACTGCTTCTCCATCAAGATCTTCCAGCATGAAAGTATTATTTGATATGACTTCAGAGATTTTGTAAGGACCATACCATAAAGGATCAAATTTACCATGTTTCCCTTTCTCTTCCCTCCTGGTATCCCATCTTAATACCAGATCTCCAGTCTGAAACATGATTTCTCTTGACTTTCTGTCAAAAATAGACTTCATTTTCTCCTGATAAATGATCAAATTGTCTGTGACTTTATTTCTGCTTTCATTTAATTCTATCACCTGGTTTAGTCTTCTGATCAAGGCATTAGGTTCCTCTTGAGAGTCTTGAAGAAAAGAAATTACTGGTCTTGCTAGCTGAGTGGGAAACAAAGCTTGAGCACCATATACCAATTCATAAGGAGACTTATCAGTGGATCTTTTAGTAGACATCCTCACTGCCCATAAAGCAAAAATCAGCTTTGAATCCCAATCCTTTTGGTTCTCATTAATTGTTTTCTTCAGTATTTTCACCAATGTTTTATTAGATGATTCTGCTAATCCATTTCCTTGAGGATGATATGTTGTAGAGTGGGATAATATTACATTATAAGTCTGACAAAAATTTATGAATCTAACTAAATTGAAAACTTGAGCATTGTCTGTTACAATCTTTACTGGACATCCAAATTTGCTGAAAATATTCTCCTCTAAAAACTTCATCACAACCAAATCATTTGCCTTTCTAGTAGGAATTGCCTCTACCCATTTTGTAAAATAATCAGTAGCAGTTAGAATCCACTTAAACTGCCCACTTGATGGTAGATTAATCCCTCCAATGAAATCCAATCCCCATTGTCTGAAAGGTTCTTCAATAAATACAGGAAGAAGAGGTAAAGGAGCTAACCTTTTCTTTTCTGCAAACAATTGGCATTTTTTGCAACTTCTAACAGTTCTGTATACATCAGCAAATAAAGAGGGCCAATAAAAACCTGATTTAAGAATCTTATGAGCAGTTACTTTCCCGCTGTAATGACCCCCACACAAGCATTCATGATATTCTTTAATCATCTCCATGGTTTCCTCTTCTGTCAAACATAACAGCAATACACCAGCAGGATCTTTCCAATACAACTTAGCTTCAATTATAACATAAGGTTGAGCTTTAAGTTTCAAAGCTCTGTACTTAGCTCTGTTTATTGAAGGAGGACAAGAAAAGAAACAGAGATAATGAATGATATCCTTATACCAGTCTGAACAGAGAAATTTGTACTTAATTGCTGACTTTGTCTTAATCTGATCTGTTTCTTCAGTTACTTCATCTACAGGCGCAACTAATTCCCAAAGCTTGGAAATTAGATTATGTCAGCAATTTGGCCAGTCCCTGTCCTTTGACTAACTTTGTTGGTTTGATATCCAAGTCATATTCTTGGATTTTGGCAATCCATTTTCCTCTTTTTCCTTCCACATCACTCTGTACTAGCACATCCTTTACAGCAGAATTAGGCACATATGCTACTATTTGAAAATGAAGTACAAAGTTTTGAAAGCCTTTAATGATTTAACTAAAACATATACCTACTTCTCCAAGATATTATACTTCAGTGCTGCACCTCTCAGGACTTTGCTGAAAAAGGCTACAGGTTGTTCACTTCCTTCTTCATTTTTTTGTAATAACACAGCAACAATAGTAGAAGATGATGCAAATGAGAAGATTTGAAAAGGCTTTAAGTAATCTGAATTGATTAGGACAGGAGCTTCTTGGAGAGCTTCTTTAATTTTGTCGAATGATTCTCTTGCATCTTTGTCCCATTTTACTTCAGCATTCTTTTTTAACATATCTGTTATTCTCCTGACAATCTTAGCCTACTTTGGAACAAATCTTCTCAGAAAATTGATTTTTCCCAGAAACCTTTGGATATCTTTTTTACTTCTAGGCAGTGGAATTGTCTGTATAGCTTCAACCTTTGCCGGGTCAATCTTCACTCCTTGTTTTGAAACTATGTGAGCCAACAACTTACCTTCTTCTAAAGCAAACAAAGATTTCTTGGGATTTAATGATAATCCAAATTTTCTGCATTTCAAGAAAGCTTTCTTCAAGTGTTCTAAGTGTTCATCATCAAACCCTGAAAAAATAGTAACATCATCAAGATAAATAACTACAAATTTGTCACCCACAAAAGCAATATCCATTGCTCTTTGGAAAGTTGCTCCTGCATTCATGAGGCCAAATGGCACATTACATTCTGGAATAGAACTAATATATAAAAAGGTGGAACAGAAGAATCTACCTCTTCAACATGAGGTCCAAAAGTAACCACTGGTTTCTCTTCTTGCAGATTCACTATATCACCCACCTCATCAGACTGAGATAAATTAATAAACTCTACAATTTCTTTCTTATAACCAGGTGTTTTGACCAACTCAAGAAGTGGTACTTGAATCTTTACTTTTTCTAATTCTTTAGACAAACTGAAAGTTTGATTTTGTTTTGTTAACTTTTCAGGTTCTTCTTGGTTTTTATTTGAATTTGCATGTTGATCAGGAACAGTAACAATTTTCTCCAAAATATTAGGGTCATTAGATTTTATTTGAGGGGCTTCAGCTTGCTGCTTCTCTTTCTCTTTTTCTTGATTCATGGGTTGTTTCCCCTTATCTGATTTTTTAATAGGATTCTTCTATAGTGGAGTCACCATTGAAGTAGGTACTGATTTTGATTCCTCTCCTTCATCATCCTGAGTTCTCAACCTCTTTTTTGACCTTAAATCATATTTTTTATGCAACTCTGCTTGCATAAAATCAGTAAATTGTTTGCAATAATCATCCATTTCTTCCTGATCAAATGAGATATCAGCTTCTTTACATTCTTCTACATATTCTTTCTCACTCTCCTCTTCTGTCTCACCATCTTCCATATACACAGAAGAAATTTGATCTTCTTCTTCCTTTTGATCATTATCAGCAGAATGTGATGGGGTTGCCTCTATATATAAAGGTGCTTGGACTTGATCTTGATATTTTCTTTCTCTCTGTAGAATTTGTAGGGGTTGTTTTTTGAATTGGGGGTTGAAAACCCCTCTGTTTTGTTGTGCAGGTTTCTTGTTATCTAATTCCATCTTTACTAATTTTTTTGACAAATTTTTAATGACCTTAGTCATATAATCTATCCTTTGATCTTGTGATGAATCTTCTTCTTTATCTTTTCCTTTGTCTTGAACCTTTCCAATAGCAGTCATGTTTGCCTCAATTTCTAAGGCATCAATTTGAATCTGTTCAAGAGTGGAGGCTCTTCTTTCTCTCAAGGTAAAACTGAAATCTGATGGAAATGCACTAGCAAAAACAACCCTTGCTCCAATAGGAGGAGGTTTCATTTCCACAGGCAAACTATTGTACAACTTATTAAATCTTCTGACAAAATCACTCATACTTTCATTTGATTTTTTCTTTATAGCATTAAATGCTGTTAAAGAATAACCATGGTCTCTTTTTTCACCCCATCTCTGGATGAATTGTCTTTCTAAATCATCTTAATCATTGATTGAATCATTTGGCAATCCTTTGAACCATTTTTTTGCCTCTCCACTTAGAGACTACACAAAAAGTCTCATTACAACATCAAGATGTTCTACATTAAAGTTTTCAGCAAAAGTGCACAACAAAGGCAAGTGTTGTTCTGAAGTTATTTCATCTTCACTAGTAAATCTAGAGAGCAACTTAAGGTACTCCTAAGGCATTGCATTCATTGGTTGGGGTAGATTTAATGGTGCATATATATTCATCAAGAAAGCAGGGGCTGCCATGTTTATGCCCTGATTGACTGCTCCTTGAGTGGGGGTTAAAATGAATACCAGTTGTAGGTGGGGATAAAAGGGGTGGAACAATTGATATGGGAAGGGGTATATGAACAATAGCAAAATAACTGGCAACTAAATTAGGTTGAGATTCTGTGAATGGAAATGATACAGACTCAAAATATGGCTCTTCTAATGTTGGTTCTTGGAAATGAATGGGTGAGGGTAAGAATTCTTTTTCCGAGAAAATGAGTTTCGGAGAAATTTCCTTGGATGGCGAGATATGAGAACTGCTGCCTGGTGCAAACAGTGTGGCATTAGGTGTAGAAAATATTTTTGTTTTCTGGCCCTTCTTTGAAACTAACTTTTCTGGATCTGACAGAATAGGGACTTTTTTCTGAGAGGTATCTAACCTCGTGTGAGGCCTCTTAGGAGCCAGAATTATTTAAAATAAAGCACAGCTTAATATTTCCTCCTCTCTGAACAACCAAAGGAAATATGAACAAAACCCAGGGAAAACCTTCAAACCTTCGATCCCCAACAACGATGCCAACTAATGTTGTACCTTAAGAGACAATCTCTTATATGTGATAAGGAATCAATGCTTAAGACATTTTTATTATTATGTCACAAATTTTTATGTCTCTGTTTTATTAAACCTCAAGTATTTATAATCAAACCCTTAAATATCAAATATGATGAATGCTTCACAATGCTACCATTTATTGATGTTGAATGAAGTGACTAGATGAAAGTGTAAGAAGAAGTCCAAACTGATATGTTGTTTTATATAAAAAATATCATCCCAAACCCCAGAAGAAAAATATGAAAGAAATATTAAAACAAAGGAGCACCAATTAAGGTTTTTAACTCTTATATACAGAAGTGAAAAGAGACTTGCTGCTCATAACCTTGTTTTATTCATAGATAGAAAATACATAATGTAAACTTGAATACATTTCAACATAAAAAAATTCCATAAACTTACTTACTCATTCATAAATATTTGAATCTCTGAGTACAAAAAAATTTGTCTGAAGCTCCAAAACTCGGAACCTTTCCTTCTCTTGAAAATTACATTAAATACAGTAAAAATCAGTTTGGAACTGTTGTAACCAATCCTAACTACCAAAACTACTTTAAGAATTTGAAGGCTGTCTATTACATGCCTTGAAAATGTCTTGTTACAATTACATTGTCTTCAGAAAATAACATAAAATAAATATCCTAATCTATAGGAATTGCTTATGATGTGGCTTCTTTTCCTTGGTCAATTGATTTGTCTTTCTTTGCTGCTGATCCTTTTCGTAGGTCTATTGTCCAAGCTCTGCACTTTTTCCATATTTCTACCTTCGTCCTAGATGAACGTGTCAGATTGTGATATTCCAATCTGAATGCAGTAATTCGATCATAAGAAGGCCTTTCTGAGAAAAGAGTTTTTACCATCCACAAGAGTTGAAAATGTCTCTGCAAGAAGTTGACCATTGTCTCTCCTTTAAGCACTTGAGTCTTTTCATGCCTGTTATCAACTTTTCTTTTTGTCATCACTAGTAAGTTCTCATAAGAGCTCCATGGAAAAAGATTTCCTTCAACTCCCCAACATGATGGCAAGCCTACTCTTGTCATTTTATCAAAAGATTTATCAAATTGACTTACTGCTTCCTTGATTTCCATTAGTTTCTTTTCTGCAGCCTTCCTAAGATCATTTCTGACAATAATTTTATTAATTTCTACTGCATACAACATTCTGTCCTGCATATCATTCTCCTCTAACTCCTGATCTGATTTGGAATTAATAAAATCAATAAATCTTTTGGCCCAAATGGCTCTATTAATTCCTTTTTTCTTATCAGACATGATTGGTTCTTCACATTCTAAAATAAGGCTTTTCTCTTTTGCAATTATCATCAGGAAACACCAATTGGATTTCATTTCTGAAATGATATCAGTCCAAATGATATTTTTAGCTTGTATTAGTGGAAGATTTCCTTTCATTCTTTCTTTGAGATTTTTAATCTGAGCTTCAGCATTTCAGAATTCAATTTGGTATTTGTGAGCTTCATTTTTTATGAATTTCATCAATTTTGTTGCAGTCTCCAGATTGTTTGAGCCTTCTTTCTATCTCTTTCAACCATCTGCAACTCAGTATTTAATTGAATAATTTGTGCTTGAGGATCTTCATCACCTGTACGAAAAACAAAAGTACAGTTATGATTATCAATATAATTTTGCAATGAAATTGCAGTCTGCTTTATTTTGGATAGTTCTTCATCTTTCTGCATGAGTTGCTGCAGCAAATTTTCCTTTTACTTCTCTACCTCTGAACCTTCTGTAGCCATTGAATGTTCTCAAGTATGTAACTTCAACTTCTTCCTTAATGTAGATATCTCTACCTCAGCACTTTGCATGAGTTTTTGCACAGCAGTCTTATCACTGGGGTCTACTCCAATTTTTATAATAATCTTCTTCAATTCTTCATTTTGAACTGTTAAGGCTCTTGAGTTAGCCTTCTATAACTTCAACTGTTTAATTACTTTACCCAACATATTCTCTTCCTTTATTGCCATTGCATTAGTTTTTGTGAGGTCATTTACAATCAATTGACCTCTATGCATATGCAAATTCATTTTATCCATCAGTGGAATTTTCTTTACATCCATAGTCACATTGATAGTGTTGAAATTGCTGGAAGAACCAATTGACATATCTATAGGATGTGAGAGGGAAATTCTAAATTGATATTTCTCAAGATCCATTACAGTTAACAATCTTGTTTGTTCAGCATTGACTTGATGTTCAGCTTGGGCCTCCATGCTGGCCTTCATCCTCTGATTTCTTTCCTCAATTTGTGAAAACAACTGTTTAATCAAGGGCACCTGTTCATGAGAAGCTTCATGATTCCTGGGTGAAGTAGGAGTATTTTTTTCTTCTCCCAAATGTAAATAAAAACCAGGTGCAGTAGATGCAGGCTCTTCAGTAAGTTTTGTTCTCTTCATGGCTCCCTGCTCCTCATCATCTAGATCAATAACTACTTCCTTGGTTCTTTTAGCTGTTTTCTCTGCTATGATGGGAGTTTGAATGTTTTCATCTACTAAATTCATCACACCTTTACATGCTATCTTCTCTTGTTCTGGCCTGCTTTCATGAAGGAAAGCAGAGTACCCATTCTCAATTCTTCTATTTGAAATAACACTATATGGGTCATAAGCCCAACTTTCTCCTAGTAGCATATGCATGTCATCTAACATTTTTGTTACGTCATCAAATGCCTGCCTCATATTTACTATGAAAGGGCCTACAACCATGGGTAATTTATACATGTGTCCTTTCTTCATAGGCACGAAAAGTGAACTTGATCAACATTTAGACTCTGTCTAATGAAGTCCAAAGCAAAAATCCTCATTGGTACAAAAGTTGGAAGTTTGTAAGGCTCAACACTTGCTCCATATAGCCTTATTTCAGAATATTCCTCAAAAACAAACCAGTCTCCATATTTACAATTGTTTCCCAAATGCAGAAACTCCTGAGCTTTAGGTAAGAAATAGGGAGGAGGACTTCCATTCAATATTTTGTATGCAATTGGCATGTAATAGCGAGCAAAATCAAACAAACCATCCTCATTTTGCTCCCTTCTAACTACATCTGTCCAGAATATCACTGATTTCCTTCTTTTATTTACATCCATAATATTTAGACCTAAATGCATGAATTCTTCCACATTCTGATATAAGAACAAATATACAATTAATGAAGGAAATTTAAAGGAACCTGTTAATGAAAGGCTCATCAACTGTGAATTGACTCCTTCCTGCCAATATGATGGAATATCCAGCACCATTCCTGGCTTCATCATCATGGCAAACATCCCTAGAACTGATTTATCCACTGTATTATCATCATCTTTACCCAGAATTTTTGCAATATTACTCAATACTAGACGAGTCTCAGCATCAAAAACCCCCATATCAAACTCTTTGAAATCTGGTTGAAATTGCTTCATGTTAGGCTTCAAATAAAACATGAACTGATTGAATTCTTCTCCTACAATATTATCATAATATTGTACCAGCGAATTGTCAGAAAATTGGATGGATGACTCTGACTTAGGATAGCAAAGGGCTTGGCAAATTAATAGGGTAGACACCTGCAGAACATTCTCTCCTTGGGAATTCATGAAAAAACACTTCCCTAGATACATGACAAATACCAACCAATAGATAAATTCAAGGAAAAGGTGGGTTTTAGGATTGCATGCAGACAAAACTCCAGACTTGACCATGGCAGAATACACAGGGGAAGCATTATCATTCAAGATAACTTGCTGGTAGAAAGGGAGGTGAATTTTTGAACAGAGGGTATCTTGAATATCCCTCTCAGTATCCATGAGAGGGATATGGCTAGTTGAACTTGATAAGGACAACCGTTTAGCCATGGTTGAAAATTTACGTGAGAACAGTTTACAGGGTGGTCAAATTTGCAAGTGGTGGAAAGCTAAAACAGGGTGCAGTGCAGCAAATCACAAGTAATTTGAAAAAAAAATAAAAAAATTCTTTAAATAGGTGGCGCGGGTTTTAAATTTAATGCTGACAAGACGCACCAGCAAGCTGTTAACTCTGCTCGACGTGGAAGACAGTTGTGACCAACTCAGTGGCTTGCGTCACTACAAGGGCTCTCAGGGTACAGAGGAAAACTTTGGCTAGTGCCCCCGCATTCAATCTCTGTCATTCATCTCTGCTGTCCCCACAGTCAACCCAGTCAACTGTGGAGGCACTCCTCATGGTATCCGGTGTGCTATTTGTGCCTACGGGTTGGGCCATTTGATAAGGATTTTAATGATCAACACTTTCCGCCAATCAAACCAATCAATGTTTAACATTTAATACCGAACCCACAACTATAAAGTTTAAATGTTTAAACTTTAACTTAAAATTTGACGAACATACATCTTTTTTCATGCTAAAGTATAAGATTTTGATACTTTAACATATTTTCCCCAAATTTTATATTTTTATTTTCCAATTTTTGAAAAATAAAAGGATACGACTATGATCCACAATAGCCATGATGATTCCCCATAAACTATGGGTAGTCTAATTAATTTTTTATGGAATTTATCATTTTTCCACTCATATGTTACATATTTTATATTTAGGGGTCTTAACTCAAATAACCCAATTTTCAAATTTTCTTGTAATTTTTGATAGAGACTATGGTACCTTCCTAAGGGAGCAATCCATTTGACATCAAATAGATGTGCATTATTTCTATTCTTATTCATAGTATTTTGTTTCAAGTGTGTATTTACAATTAGTCCTTCATGTCATATCCAAAATTTGGGTTCCAATCTAGAGAGGTATCGTTATAACCCTACTTGACATACTCATGAAACTTATTTTGATGGGATGTGGTATACCAAAGCCCTAGGTTTGAATCATCAACCTCCATTGACATACACTTAGAGAAACTAATCCAAACTGTCATTCTATTTTATTAATAATTTCAAAATGTAAAATAATAAAAGTAAAGAGTATAAATATAAAATATATAAGCTTGAAAGCTTATATTTAAATTTTTATTTATTTATTTTAAACATATATGAATTGAGATTAGGGAAAAACTTATAAACTGTAATTTTTTAATAAATATAATTTATAAAATTAATGTAAAATTATCCAAATTAATTATAATTTGGTGTTATATAATTTGTGAAATATATTATAATAAATATTTGTTTTTAACATCAATTTATCTAATTTACCTGGATTAAGTGTTAGGGAAGAGAGATTCTCTATGCACAAGGCCGATGACATGAGTTCCAGAGACCTTCATGTGGCTACAACTTAGAGTAATGCATAATTATATATGGAAGTGGAATGTAAGCACCTTCATACTAAATATATGAGGTCATGTTCTAGCCTCCAAAATTATCAATTTACATCAATGAAGGAGGTGTGTGATTAATGTAGGGTCTCAAATTAATGACTTTGAAAATGTAAATATCACATTTCATCTATTTAAATCATATAAGGCCCTTGTATTATCATGGTTAATTCACCTGTTGGGAGAAAGAGGAAGCATAGACTCTTCTTATGTTTATGTTTATGTTTCTTGTAGGATGTCCTCACTATTATTAGTTGTAACTTATTGTCTCCTAAACTCTTCCTTTTATTTCATCATTATGCTCTGAGGGAGAGCTAGTCATTATGGTCAATGGGGTAGTTCAGTACCCTGTAACTCTTGTGAAGAGAGGCCTTCTCAGGAATTTATGTGTTAGTATGAATCTTTCGTCGTAAAAGATCACTTTAGCTACGCATAACAAATAGCCCTAACATCGATTATGGCTGCAAAATATCTTTAAGTTTGCTGCATAAATTCTGATCTAAGCACAAAAGACATTAAGCAAATAAAATAGAATATAGCTCCATAAATCCAATGGACAAGACAAGAAGAATGCATTTGAAAAAATTTTGTATTATCTTAAAGAATGGGGCACCTGAGAGGAAAACAAGAAAGGTGTTTTCCAGTTCTCCTCAGTGGGATGGGTTCTTGGTAGTCCTCAGTGTTTCAGATCTAACATTTCTCTCTCTTAGTGGTGTAGAAAAATAAACATAGAACTCAATGTGAGTTCACAAAGCAAAAATGGAAAATGGTGACCAAGAGTAGATCCTGAGGGATCTAATGCAATGAAGGTGACTAATGAATGGGGAAAACCCCTCTATTTATAACAAAATATTGGGGTGGTCTAGAACTCGGTGCATGAATAAAATATTATTAATCGAATTCTAGAAGCACCTTTTAGGAATATTTATTATATTTGTTGGAGGGAAAAGTATTCTTGACTTGGGTCAATTCCTTTATTTATAAATAATAAATAAATAAATGATTTTTTTATCATTTTAGGGGAATGATGGGAATATAATTAAATAAATAATGGTTTATTTAATTATTTATGGATGATTTAGTCAAATTTAACTAAGAATATTATTTAAATAATGATTTAAATAACTTGCTCTTAGGAAATAATTAAATAAATAAGGATTTATTTAATTAATTTCTTTGTTTTGGGTTAAATATGACCAAATAAGTTATTTTATATGGTGAACGCAATTTTACTTAGGGTAAAATTGGTCTTACATGGTGTACTTGGGTTCATCTAATAATAATAGGTTAGATGACCAAAAAAATGGTGTAACATTATGGACGTCTAATGGGAATATACACCCCCACATATCAAAGATGAAATTGCTAACATGGAAGTAGATGCTTGGGTAAAGTGTAAGACCATCCCAATTGTGACATATGTGAGGAATTGGGAAATTGGGTCCTGCATATAAGAAGTTTTAGAGTACATGACACAAAATATTGGTGCATAATGGACCTTTATTGGCATACTAAAAAAATGGTGGGCACAATACTACAAGAGATGGATGAAATTTGACATGAAATTCTATTATAGCTTTATGAAGTCACAAGCCTCTATCGAGTATGCTGCTATATCTAAGAACAAGCACCACTAGCTCTCTTCGGGTGTAGATTTCCATACTACAGAGTAATATCTAATATGATTACAATTATATTAATTTTGTTTTTCATCCCCAGGAATTTCAATTTAATTATCATATGGTATCACATATACTTATATTTCACTATTAGCTATTTAAGTACTCCTCTAACATTAAAATTGTCATAAAAAATTTGGATTATACCTTTTTTATTGATATGGTTTCAACTAAACATGCTTTTTATAGTTATATTTATCTTTAATTAATAATTACACTACTATATAGGAAAATCGTATATGAACTTAGAGCCATTTATAATAAAATTTTGAATTAAATGAAAAAAGATTCGGTTATCATTCTTGAGTCAATGAAATTGTGGGAGCATGTGTATGGTTCCCCATTCACCACAAGCTCTCTCTTCTCATTTTCTACGAGGGCCATTATTCATGGAACACTAATGATGTTATTGCATATTTGGAGCTACAATATTGGTTTTCAACTACCTCAGGTTCACTTCATGGGTAGTCTTTGGTTTATCATTATTGTGATATGGTGGTGTTTGTTACGGTTATTTATGGTTGAGAATTTAGATCTCCACATCATCCCTTGAAGTTTTGAGTGATTTTCTCACTAAATGGGTGGTTCCTATCTCGATGATAATGGGAATGGATCTTTTCGCTTTGGTTCAGTGAGTCTCTCAAGAATATTTGTAAAAGGGGAAGATATAATTCCTTCTCTAGACTTGGGATTAACTTCTTCTACAAAGAAGACAGTCAATACCCTTAAGGAAAGGGGGTTTATTGGTAAGTTCATTGGCCTTTGGCCTAGTTATAGTTCTACTTTAGAATGAACCTTTAAAAATTGGGTTAATCATGAATTTCCTAGTATTTTATGTTATGGAAACAAATATTTTTCTTCTACTTTTGAAATCAAGGAGGATAGGGATGTGATCTACAACTCTAGACACTACTTCATGGGCACTAGGGGATTTTTTCTTATGCATTGGTATCTATATTTAAATCTCATGGAAATATCATTCATATATTACCCTTCATTGTTGGGGTGAAGGTATTTTCAAAGATTCGGGGGACAAATTTGGCCAATGTATTACTAGTTCTTAGCCAAAGGAAAATAACTTTTGTCATGCCATATTTCGTGTTGAAATGGGTTTTGCAAAAGGAACGCTTAAGGAAATTCAACTTAATTTGGAGCAATGGCCCTATCTTGAAGCTCTTGATTGAGTAGGTTCCTTTTAAATGAATTTTTTTCTATGAGTACTAGCAGTGTGCAAAAGGTTATCCAAATGTTCCAATATCTCAGCCTCCACCATATTCTTAATATAATGACAAACAAGGAGCATTCAAACTAGTTTCGAGGAAACACAAGAATCACCCATCCAATATTCCTCATTCTAGAAATCCTAAATCTCCTAAACGTCCTCCCTCCAATAATAGATATGAAGTTTTTGAAGTCCACAGACGAAGCAAAAGCCCAAGATGATCCACCATCTTCAAATGAAGTGCCTTCACTGAACATCACTTTCCCCACTAAAGAAGAGACTTCATCCAAGGATATTGACAAAATATTTATTTCATAAATGTAGTTAGAAGAGACTTCATCTAAACATATTGAAAATAATTTTCTTTCATAAAATAAGGAAGGAGTGGTTGGATTGGATGAAGAGGAGGAGGTCAATATTTCCTCTTCTTCTCCTTTCTATTTTGATGTTTTAAAAGAATAATCATTCCCCCTTTATATGGACAACAGGTAGGAAGGATCAAAGGAATAAATCATTGAAATATGGTGCCCAACATTATTTAGCCTCCCATGGTTCTAGCAGGGGGTCAACTTTGCTCAATTCATATAATTTTTTTCTTTTTGTATTATCATATGCAAGAGGATTTTAAGAATCCACTCTTATTCTCAAGAAGAAGTAGGTTCCATTCTTTGAAGGTTTAACATTCGATCTCCCCCGCTTCTCCTATTGTTGGGAGGAAGATGGTTTTTTTTCATTCTTCTTTCTAGAACTTTTGAAAAATAATTCCTTATAGTTTTTATGTCAATATAATTTAGCTACATTTTCTTGCCAAAAATTTTTGACTAATAAAATTTTCTTGTTATGGATAAAAAATAAATAAATTTTGAATTATATTTTTTTATTTATGATAATTGAATTACCCTCAAGTTTGTTTCTAGCATCGACTCTTTTGTAATACCTTGTTGAAAATAAAATTAAAAAAAGATCAGGATGTCACAAGTAATGTGATATATGGAATTGATATAATGTAAATTAATTGATATTTTTTTTAATAATTTTAGATATACAAAAATATAGTAAATTAAATATAAAAAGTTAAAAATTAATGAACAGATATTAATATGAATGAATTTTCTGAACAACATAATTATTATATAATATACAAATATATTATTAAATTTAAAATAATGAAATTATTTTTTTACAATAATAAAAATGTATGGTTTTAGTCAATTGGTTTATGTCAAGAGGTGGGAAGAAATGATTATTGTCCTCTCCACCCACATTTAATATTAATATATCTTATATTTTAAAAATTATTTTATTCTTATGAGATTTTATGGAAAATGTTAAAATACCAAGCCATCATTAAAACTATAATTTCTAAATCTCACGTTTTTAGTTTATTTTTGAAGCATATACATAGGGCCTTTTATTTTTAAAATATAAATATATAATCTTTAAATGTTTATGATAATATATTAATAATGATGTATGTGGACTTATGATGTCAAAAATTTACATGAATGTTTGTAGGTTCATTATAAATTTCTAAAACATAAACTATGATATTGATTTTGTGTATGAATTATTTACCGTGCACTATGACCCATTTTTCTGTTTTTTCATTTTTTAGTGGCTTAATAAAACAAGAAAAATGATTTGTTCATTGAGATATTTAATGAAATGGGAATTTTTAATCCACTCAAACAAGCAATATGGGAGAGGACATTCCAAAAAGGAGATATTGTTCATTATGGTATAGTTAGTAGTTGCCTATGATGTCTTGCATAGATAGTGAATAAGTCATATAAAAGAAAAATATGAAAGAAAGATAGGGCATGCTAGATAAAGAGGCAAATAAATAAATAAATTAGGAATAATTATTTAATTTAGCATTTTTTAATAATTTTTAATTAGAAAAGAGGAAAAGTATTAGTCAAGAACATAGAGAAATATACGTTGGAAATGAAAATTGGAAGTTCTCCTTCATTTTAAGAAGAATATATAAATTCAAAATTGGGAATATAAATTGTAGGGAAACTTTGAACATGGCATTCCAAAACAAAATCATTACCTCTAAAATAAAACCCTTCCAGGGGAAATTTTTTAAGAGAGACGAAACACCCCAAAAAGTGGATTTAGTGACTTTTAGGGGTGGTTACAATGGCCCTCAAAAGCCACCTTTCAAGGTTGGTTGTAAACTCCCCCCCAAAAGTCACTTTTCAGGGTGATTTGAAACCCTCTTTAAAAGTGACTTATGGGGCCAGTTTAAAACCCCCCATTGTAGTAGCCTACAAGGGTAGTTTAAAACCCCCTTCGTAGCAACCTACAAAGGAGGTTTAGAGCTCACCTCATAGTCACTTTTGGGGGCAGTTAATAACTCTCCTTGTAGCAACTTATGAGGGGGCTTTAGAACCCCCCTTGTAGGAAATTTTGGGGGCATTAGGATCCCCCCTCGTAGTATATTTTTGGAGCATTAAAAGCCCCCCTTATAGAAAATTATGAAAGGGGTCCCCTTATAGCAACATTTGGGGGCATTATGGAGCTTTAGAACCCCTTCGTGGCACCATATGGGGGTGGTTAAAACCCCTCCTCAAATAATTTTATTTCATAACATATACCAGTAAGTGTAATTCTAACATATTGTAAATATTTGAATGTTTTTTTCCAAGTAAAAATAAATAATTCTATTCAAAGAAAATACAATCACATTCATACTGAGATTTTTCATTTATAATGAAATAATGAATATGGATAACCTCATCTCTTCAACTACCCTAAGAACAACTAGCTATTAACATAAAAAAAATATCATTTATGATATATACAAATACTACCACTATCTCTCACAAAAAGATAAAAAACAAAATAGTGATAGTGCTTTGAAAAAATATTTTTTTTTTTGTGAATTTGGTAGTGCCTCTCTTTTTCTATTTATATTGTAAAGCAGGATACAAAAATATAAACATCTGTCGATAGCCTCAACCTGCCCGTAGGAAACTAGGTCTGTTGGCCATCTCAGTGCATGAAAAGCAAACCAAAACTAGAAGAGTTTCATCCTTCTACATCTAGCATGAGCTGTCTGTACTACTGCCGAAATAGCAACATTCAGGGAAAATAAACTGAGTTCATATAAGTCTAGTAATAACATAAAAACACATAACTAAGAAAAAGAACTACTCTTCTGACGAAGAGACTGGTGCTGGAGCCTTCAGTGTTGATCCTGGCATGTCTACTTACTGGAGTTGTTGGAGTTGCTTCTCCATGCGACTAACTCGATTATCCACTCTGCTAATTCTGTCAGTGGCCTGGTATTGAGTGATATTAATATGTTGCAGCTGGTCCTCCATGTGCTTCATCATGTCCATCAGGCGGAGTTCAGTCTTTTTTGGTTCATGCTCAGCGTGACTGGGGTTAATGCTCTGAATAGCCTTTGCTAGAAGGCTCTTTAGGATCCAATACGTGTGAACGGTCTGCTGAAATTGCGTGAGTCGACCCCTGGTGTTTCCAGGATTAGTAATGAAATCCAAGATTTCTGCCTCTGTTTCATTATCCTCCGGGTCGGTTTGGATGTCTCATTCTCAGCCTCTAATTTCCTGCCTAACAGTTGCAGAATTCCCCATTACATAATTGGCTGCCAAATTCTCGAGAATCTCTACATTTGATTTTCGTCCTCTTTTCTTTGGGGTTTGTTCATACTGGACCTGTCTCCCTTTGGCGGACTGAGCATGTGCCCGATGCTTCCCCATATTATCTTTACTCCTGTGATGCAAAACAAACTGGCGAAACAGTAAGAGAGGGTAAACTTCATTTTGGGGCCACCTTTCACGAATCCTATAAATAGTGACAGTACAATGGGCTGACAAACAAGAAATTGACGGGGGTGACACAATTGGCCACTGAACCGAATGACTAAAACATTGAAAGAAAACATTTTGAATATACAAAGTGCCAAGGATGAAGAGCCTTATCTCCCATTTCACAGACGTGAATCCCTGAGTTAACCTAGCCTGGATATAATGTAACGGTACCTTCCTCGTGCCATCACTAATGTTCAGGTTAGGTGCATTGACAGTAACAGGGGTGAGCACTGAGGTTAAATGGAAATTCAGACTGCCCAAACCCTTGTACAGAAGGAACCAGAAAGACAAAATATAGGAACGACTGAGATTGTCCCTTTGCTTAGAATTATAGTACCACCTATAAAACCTACC
Source organism: Pinus albicaulis (assembly GCA_034641835.2). Taxonomy (NCBI): domain Eukaryota; kingdom Viridiplantae; phylum Streptophyta; class Pinopsida; order Pinales; family Pinaceae; genus Pinus; species Pinus albicaulis. Next base: position 1,393,909,347 of record CM076578.1, read on the forward strand.
GAACCATCTGCACTGTGAAGAACTTGGAAAATTACCCTACTCCAAGGTTCCTCAACTCTACCCACATAATGCAATCCTATCTACCACAGAGTGCAATACAGAATTGGCCTTACTTTGAACCTATAATGAAGCCGATTTACGACAATATGAGAAGGATGGCCATGGGAATTACAAGGGTCTCGGAAGCATGGCTTCACAGGTTTGTGACAGGGAATGATATGAACCAGAATCATTTTCAAAACCTCAGTCACCCTACAATGCATGCTCTTAGACAAGACAATCCCAATTGCAGCCATGAAAGCAATAAGTAAATTGGATACATACCCCGGTTGAGTTGTGTGACTGACAGGTTGAAATTTGCTCGACTTCCTCCTCGGCTGCCTCCAGACGCTTACATGCAGAGAGCAGTGCATGAATGAATGGAGGAGGGAGGGCAAGCCACTTACCTTAAGAGAAACATTCCTTCCGCATCCTGACAACCCAGGCTAGCCTGCCTACAGCGTAATTAAAGGCCGATCTATCGGGTACCACCATAATCTATGATTCCAATGCGCCATGATGAAGTTTAAGTGTGCGAAGGATGAGCAACCGCCAGCGATCATCTCTTATGTCGCTATGTCGGACAAGTGTTCACCCCGATCAGGGGATTGGAGGTCTTTACCTACGATCAGTTGAAGAGAGTGGAGCTCCACATCCCATATTACATCCATGGGGCGGCCATCAAGAGGCCGTTCGGGATGTTGACATCCCCAATTAGCTAGATAGTCTGCCGCTGCATTGCCTTTTCTTCGAATATGGCTTGGGAGCAAGTACTGAATCTGTTTCATCAGTTGGTTCACTTCTTGAATAAGAGCAGTTGTTCTCCAACTTTGTGTGATCTTTTCCCAGGGTGTGCCTTGCTGCAACTTTCGGAGGATTCCTGTTACCAATTCAGAATCTCCTTCAACGATGAGTCGTTGCCAATTCTCTCTTCTTGCAATTATAAGACCTTGTTTGACTGCAATAAGTTCAGCTTCATTATTAGTTGCATGGCCTAGGTCCAAGGCATAAAATCAGCAAACTTCTCCTTGGGAGTTACAGAATATACCTCCTGAGCCAGCTGGCCCTGGATTCCCTTTCGATGCCCCATCATAGTTGAGTTTAATAAAGCCTTGTTGAGGGGGCACCCAAGTTTTTGCAATAGACTCGTTTGGTGGTCTATACTTCCACAGGATTTTAGCTAGCATCTGCGGTTTAAGATTTAGAGAGTCTAATATCTGTGATTCGTATCCTACAGTCTTCCAATCCTCATCTGTCTAACTCTCTACTAGGATAGTTTCACTGATATTATCAACAAATCGCTGCCAAATATTTTGCAGTGGTTGTACAGTATCTTCAAACACCCTGCGGTTTCTCTCTTTCCAAATGTTCTAGATTAGGAATCCAAATGAGAGTGCCCATGCTCTGTTTATTACTTGACAATGAAACTTCCCCCATTGCCAGCTGCTAATGCTTTCTGTAATGCTGTCATTATTTTTATCTGTTTGCCAAAATAGTTGTTCCAAGTTCCTCCACAATGGCTGCACTCGTTGGCAAGAGTTCAAAGATGTTATATTATTTACGACTCTTCTTCACAGAAGGAGCATCTAGATGGTCCTGTCATCCCACGTTTCTGAATATTTTACCATGTCAAAATCCGTTTATGGCTTACCAACCATAGAAAATATTCCACCTTAGGCCAATGTTTGAGAACCCAGATTTTCTTCCAAAGTGGCCGAATTTCATGTTGTGCTTATTGTGATTGGATATAATATCCTTCTTTTATGGTATATTGCCCCTTTGTTAGATAGCCCCATCTGAGTATATCCGGACCAGTAACTTGTCTTAGTTTTCTAGATTTGAGTTCTTTTGCAAAATTGTCCCATTGGTGCGTGTCAGGAGCTGTTGGCCAGTGTGTTTTGTCCTTTCATTTCCTCCATAAATCCCCCAAATTTGGGCACCAATAGTGTTTAAGGAGCCTTTGATTAGAAGTATTCTTGTATAGAAATATCTCACCCAAGTCAAGACGGCTGAACAATTTCTCCCATTGCTGCCAAGAATCTTCCCAGAAGAGAGCTGTGTTTCCTTCCCTTACTTCCCAAAAACTATGGGAACAGATTAGATGTCTGTTCATTGCTGCTAAGTTCCAAATTGATGAGCCTTTAGGTGTCCTGTCCACTTTCAAATGCCCAACAACTGTGAGTGGCATGTCATATTTGGTTCTCCATATATTCTTCCAAAGATCCGATCTACCCTGTAGCCAGCGCCACCATAGTTTACCTCCTAGCACATTGTTCAGAATGTTTGGATCTCGAAGGCCCAATCCACCTGTAGCTTTCGGTTTTAATAACTTATCCTAGGAGAGGAGAGCCCATTTCCTTTTATCTTGGGCACCCTGCCATAAGAATTTTTTAAACATGTTTACCAATTGCTGACAGACTCCTTTCGGACAGGCTCTTCCAGACAATTGATAGAGAGGTAAAGCTTGGAGCACAGATTTTAGCATTATCAGCCGTACCGGTGCATTCAAGAATCTGAAAGCCCAATTTTGTATCCTTTTCTCCACTCTAATGAGGAGATTTTTCCAATGTACTATCCGAGATGGGCCTGGGTTTAAGAACATCCCAAGGTATTTCAGAGGCAAGGTGCCTATTCGGAATCCTAGGGTCCTTGCCAGAAAGTTTTGAGTCGCCGGCACACAATTGAAGAAATAGACATTAGAATTGTCGTTGTTAATCTGGGTTCCAGAAGCAGCCATAAAGACCTCCAAAATTGTGAGGATGGCTTTGCATTCTTTCAGTGACGCCATACAGAACAATAAGGTATCGTCAACAAATTTCTGGTGAGTCAATGGAAGATGAGGTCCCCACAATCGTAATCCTTGTAGCTTACATTCATTAAGATGGGCTTTAATAAGGCGGCCTAATCCTTCTGCTGCTATAATAAAAAGAAAAGGGGAGATAGGGTCGCCTTGCCGAAGGCCTCTTGAGCTGTTAAATGGGGCAGAAGGGCTACCATTTAAAAGAATTGAAAAGTGTGGGGAGGAAATGAATGCTCGTAGCCATTGAAGCTAGCGGTCATCAAACCCAAAGGCCCGCATTACCTCAATCAGATACTGCCAACTGATTTGGTCATAGGTTTTAGAAAAGTCTAATTTTATCAGCAAACCTTTTCTTTTGTCCTTTCTAAGGGAGTGAATGGCTTCCTAGGCTACCACTATGCCATCCAGTATTTTCCTGCCTTTGACAAAACCAGTCTGTTCCGGGGAAATTAGATTGGGCATCAGAGGTTTTAGGAGGTTTACCATAACTGTGGAAAGAATTTTATAGATAACGTTACAGAGGGCAATTTCTCTAAAGCCAATAGGTGTGTCTGCATTTTGCTGTTTGGGAATCAGAGTTATGAATGTCGCATTCAGAGCGGGATAAAAAACCTTATTCCTACGGGATTCTTCCACTACCTCTAAAATGTCTTCTCCAAGGAATGACCAGGCAGCCTTAAAAAATTCACTAGTAAACCCGTTTGGCCCAGGGGCTTTGTTTTTGGGTAAGTTTAATACCACCTCTTTGACCTCCTGCAACGTAATTGCTCGTAGCAGGGCCAGGTTCTGCTCTCGAGTGACCATGCTTGGAATATGGGCAGCAATCTTCTCTATAGCTTCCTGACGATTAGGCTACGGTTCCATAAGGAGGTCTTTGAAATGGGCCACCATCTCTCTCTCCATGTCTTCGTGTTTAACCAACCGTTCCCCATTGAGTGCTTTTAAGGAGAATATTCTATTGTGTTGGCGGCGCTGTACCATTGCTTTGTGAAAGAAGCTTGTGTTCCTGTCACCTTCTTTTAGCCAATTCACCCGTGATTTATCTTTCCATAAGATCTCCTCTTGTTTTCAGCGCTCTTCTTGTTGGTTGAAAGTGCGACCTTCCTCCATAGCTAGCTCCGCTGTTCGGCCTTGGAGGATAATTTGCTGTTGAATGTCTTTCATTTTATCATTTAGGCAAATTTGATCCTGATTAATGTTACCAAATTCAAGACGATTCCAACGTTTGATTTCTTCCTTTAAGTTTTTTAAACGAAGCTGGAAAGAATGCATCTTATTACGACCCCTAATTGGATTTGCATGCCACCAGTTTTTAACCTTTTCCATAAACTGAGGATCATGGAGCCAAAAGAGTTCAAACCTGAAGGGCCGATCGTGTCGGCTTTCTTTGACATCAATCTCCAATCTAATCGGCCAATGATCTGAACACAAAGTGGGTAGGATTTCCGCTTCGTAATAGATATCAAGACTGACCAATGCTTCTGAGGCTAGAAAACGGTCCAGCCGTGAGGCCACCTGAAACCTTTCTCCCCTTCTGTTATTCCATGTAAAGTGGCCATTGACTGTTCGGATATCCACTAGACGTAGATCTTGGAGTAGCTCTCGAAAGAGTGCCATGTCCAAATCCTCCCGTCTTAGCCCTCCCTTTTTTTCAGAGAGGTCCAAGGTCATATTGAAGTCTCCACCTAATAGCCAGTAGTTTTCCTTATGCATTGTACTTAACTTTCTTATTTGCTACAAGAACTCTGCTCGCTCTCTTGGAATTGGAGGTCCATAGACGGCCGAGATGAGGATCTTGTCCTCAGCACCAATCTGTCGAAAAGTAGCTGTCAAGATTCTGGGAAGGCCTAGCCATCCCTCAGCACTGATTTCAGCAGCATTCCAAAGTATGGCTATTCCTCCTAAGGTACCCACTGAATCTATAGCCATAACTTCATATTGCATTTTGAAGGATTGGAGTATAGTTTCTAGCTTCTGCCCAGAGACTTTCGTCTCCTGTAGTAACATAATCTGAGGTTTCTCGACCTTTAGTTTGTCTTTCAAATGTCGCTGCTTACCCTTACTATTAAGACCTCTGATATTCCAGGAGAGTACCTTCATTAATGATTTTAGGCAGTTGTTGGAATACCGTTGTTAACGGTATTATTTTCCCAGTATTAATCAGCATTTCTCCCACTAACTGTATTGATTCCTGCAGGGTTCTCCGTCCTCGCTTCTTGGCTGGTTTTGCTGGAGGGGGTACCTTCTTGGTGGCAGATTGCTCTCTTTCTTGAGCTTCTTTCTGCGCTTGCACTGTGAGATAATGCTCAAATGTTTCTTTATATAATTTTTTCTGATCTGCCAGTATAAATCGATCATCAATGTTCCTCCATTCGAAGAGAAGGCGTTTCAAAAGTTTCTCTTCTGCACTCAAATATTCTTTACTTTGTTCAACCTCCATGGGGATCAGTTCTTGCAGCTGACTGTCTTCTGGCGCATCCATTTCCTGCCCTTCTTTCATTTTGGAAGAGTGGTTTTTCTGCGTCACCTCCGATACCCCATCTGCTGCTCCTTCTGCAACGATTTCACTAGCTGACGGTTCACCTTCCTCTTGTAAAACCTCATACCGATTTTATGATATTTTCACTTTCTGCTTTGTAGTCGAACCAGAGCCTGTATTCCCTGAATTCCCTGACCAGGGGGGCCGTTTTTTTGCGATTACAGGAACAAACCCTTCTTCATCCTACCTGGGTTGCTCCTCTGAGCCATTCATTCGTGGAGGTGGTTGGTCGGAGCCATTCAGGGGAAAATATTTGTACAAATGACCATACTCATGACAGCGACGACAACGAAACGGGATGTGCTCGTAATCTAACAGCTGCATCCAGATTTTACCTTCATATTCGAGTTCTATCATCTCTGGCAGGGGTTCTGAGATATTCATATAAACACAGATTCTAGCAAACGATGTATAGCGACCCCTTGCAGTTGAATCTGCTATTTTTACAAAAGTACCTAATGAGTTTCCTATTCCTTCCAAAATTTCAGGGTCCCAAAAATCCATGGGAAGCCCAAACAGCCGAACCCAAACTGGAGCAGCCAGTAATTGCTCTTGTTCAGGGTTATAGCATTCCTCCCATTGTCGAAGGAAAAGCCCATCACTGCTATAAAAATAGGGCCCTCCCTCGAAAATGCGTTCTTTATCTTGTAGATTAGAAAAAATAACTGTAAAAAAACCCTTTGCCCCAAATTTCAGATCAATGTGACCCTTGGGCTGCCATTTTATTTGAATCCATTTTAAAAAATCTTTCTCTAAAGGCAAAATACCTATAAAATTACAAATTAGAGCATGATTCTTCATATATCCTCTGTATTCATCCAATTTTGAAGCTGGGATGACAAATCTTAGTTTCTTTACTGCTCTTGGCAGACATTGTCCCTTCATTTTGGCTTGCCATTCTGTGCCTAGAACAGGGACAGACCGTTGCTGGGCAGTTCCTGAATATGGTGGACGGAGCGTGTGATCTCTGCTAGTGACATTGCGGTAGGAGGGTGGCGGCCCTCCTCCCGAGGTTGCAGCCATACAACGTACCAGTCGGTTTTAGCCGGTTAAACTCAAAACCCTAAGACCCTGTGACCTCTTCACCGTTTGCGTAGAGCCATCGTTCTTGGAGCCATAAGCCCACTAGGAAGCACTGTTGAATTCAACAACTTTCATTTTGATCGCTTTGAAAAAATAATTATATGTAAAATAAATTTATAAAAACATAAAACAACAACCTATCAGAAGCCATCATTACCATAATGAGAAAAAATCTAAAATACAACAATGATTGTCTTCATATACATTAAAATTTGAAGGAAATTGTAATAACCTTGGTTAAATTCTCTCAGTTATTGTAAATCAAATAAATTAAACAATGGGTTGAGTCAAAGGGACATTGATTCGAGGGCTGAGGTGGAAATGTTTATTGGGACAAACTGCAATCAAGCGGAAAAAGTCAAAATGGCATGAGGATCATTGGTATACAAGATTGACTAGTGATGACTCAGCCAACCACCACAAAAATATGAATACAAATGACAAGTTGGACACTTTTGGTTGGTCCAGAGGGGTTGGGCCAGGCTGGGATTTTACTAACCACAACAAGATTTCACATAGCTTGAAAAGAGGGAAAGTGGAGGTAAAAGAAGGAAGGGATTGAGTTGTCAGGGGAAGGGTGGCCCAACGAATTTCTTTTCTTGGAAGGCAACACTTACTAGCTATTGGGAAAAGTAAAAAATGGTTGCAAAGTGTATGTTATCAAAGGATTTGTATGAGGGAACACACAAAGTATTTTTTTCTGGTAGCCATCTTGTAACATCACAAAACTTGGGTTGTGTTCTTGAAGTAGTATCTTTATGACCCTGAGTCTGACTTGGGGGTGGTAGCTGTATGAGAAGGGTTTATTTTCAATATGCATAAGATTGGGAGGAAATATTTCATCCTTGAATCAGTTTCCCTTTTCTAATTTGAGATAGGTACCTCACACTGTAATTTGTATTGTTACCTTCCTGCCTAGTCCAGTTTAGCTAAGTTGGTATTATCAGTGTGCTAGTCATGGTTAATATTATTAACCATGACTGCATATGTATGATGTGTTTTGGTTGCAGGATTATATATACTATGTTATATGAGTTCATATTGGTGTGTATGGAATTTTAGAGTAAGTATCGAGGGCAGGATATCTTATCTGTTGATTCTCTAATATATTGCACCCAATAGGCATTGTCTGGCCTTTATTTTAACGACACTTGAATCTTGTATTTTATTGATATCAAAACTAATATGGGTCTATCTTTTTCTTCCCTGCGAATTTTCTTCCCCTCTGCCATATGTGTGTTTTCCACCCAAATATATCGCTCATAAGGAAATATTCTTGGTGGAGACATGTATTCTAGTAATCACAAGATGCACAACTGGAGGCATCGTACTCGTGTTGTCTCTTACATTTTCTGAACGAAAATGCTAATTTATGGCCATGGAATTCATGGTAGGCCTTGAAAATCATCCTAGTTTGCACCTACTAGAAGTCAATGGCTGCTTAGACTAGAGCATAACTGACGTAGCACGGGTCATGGTTAACAATTATGGGAACATAGACATTCCTCCAGTCCACTTTCGAGACCAATATATATATATATATATATATATATATATATATATGTTATAAAATAGGTGATGCCTCACATGCTATCCTGGGCCAAGGGAAAATTAGTGAATGTTGAAAGTGTCACGGTTTTGGCTTTTGGACCCTGGATTGATGCTTACACCACTTCCAAATAAGTTTTTCATTATTTATCTAATACTTTGAGGTTGTTTAAATAATTTTATATCATATCTCTATGCCAAAAAGGTGCCCTACTCACTCTGGGAGTAGGCACCATTCTCATTCAAAGGTACTGCCATGGAATTGTTAGTTTACAACATGTCGGTAAAATTTCTTAATGATCCATTTGTTCTGCCACACATCTTGCCCCACTCCTATAGGGGCAACAACTATCAAGATAATGATATTAGTTTCTCTGGGATTGAACTCTTGTAGTTATGAAACACCCCACTTTATTATGTAATCAAGACTCTGCTTTATCATTTAATCAAGGCTCAAATAAGGTGGGAACTGCTTGGTCTTTTGTTTTATATTTTGGGCTCAGTCAAGGTCAGTAGGGGTTTAGTGGTTTGATGTTTTATATTTTTTATTTCAGAAAAAAATTTAGTGGGACCCAATTTCTAACGGAAGTAAATTGTGTTGGTTGAAATTGTGAACCGAGTGATCTGAATTTTAGATATAGTGGAAGCATGGTTCATGTCAAGATTCTATTTTTCATTTTGGAATTTTATTATTTTTCAATTGTTGAAATATCTAGGTACTATTTCTTTCAAAGCATTTCACGGTTGTTTCAAGACACGTTCCATGAGAACAAGATGTTTATTTTTAGAATTTGTGTTTGACTCTATAAAGTTGTTATACCACATAGATAAACACAATAGTCTCAATGCCATGCATTTCATGCATCTAGTGGCAGATATTTGGAGCTACAAAGAGCTTCAGAGCATATCTCTTGTTTCTTTGAGAATGTATTATTTCGTCTCCTATAGGAAATGTTTTTTCAGATCCTTGATTTCATTCTCTGGAGTGGTATTTGAGCATTGAAACGTTTCCTTTAGGATTGCATATCTTGATCCTTCATTTATTCTTGTTGAAGGATGAAAGGTCTTTTTATTTTATGGAGGATTTTTGTAAATATTGTATTTTGAAGTGATGTTGAGTTGATTTCAACATCCCTAGAAGCATAGGGATTTCAACCCTTTAGGTTTTCTTCCTTTTCCCTTATATCAAATCCAATGTAGATAATGGATATTTTAAGGAATATTAAACTTTGGAGCCTTTTGGGCTATGGTCTTTAAGAACCTAAAAGGAAAACATGTATGATTTTTTTTAAGAGCAATGGTTCCTCTGTAAAATAGAGATCCAAGCTGAAATAAAAATCTAGAAAATAGACCTCCAGTGCTACACAAAAAAATGAAATACACTAGTCAAATTTGATCCCATGGAAAAAAAATATTCATTGAGTTTTCATTATGTAATCTAGAAGAATTTGTAGTTAATCTCAAATGATTTTGGTTTATTGATGACCAATGAGACAATTGACCCTCTATTAAGGTGAACACTCAGGTTCAAAATCTCTCAGAGTGGGTGCAGATGGGACCAGGTACAAGTCTTGGGTGTTTTGGCAACATTTTTCCCTTCTAAATTTGTTGGGAATCTTGCTTTTATACCGTTCTCTTACAAATGAATCAATATTTTCAATGGTGCTTATTTTTCTTAAGTTTATGAATAGTTTACAACTTCACTTTATTTAACTTTGTTTTCAACACTTTCGGGAAAAGAGGCTCTTCTAAAGAAACATACAGAGCACATATGTTATGAATATCTACTTCAATAATAAAAAAATTCTAGAGGGCTCTAAAAATATGTCCATCTCTAAAAATATCTAAGATTTTTAGACAAAAGAAAAGAAACAAATATATGTAAAATACTTTTCCTACCCATAGTAGGACAAAATAAATGATAGTGTTAGTGTAAGGAGTCACTCCTTGGGTACAAAGGAGTAAGCCTTACACATCGTAGTTCATTTCAAAGTTAAAGGTTTTGAGTGGTGGGATAGCTTCTTAAAGAGTTTGAAATTATTTTTTTCTCTTTTGCATTTGGAAAGATGTGACAAGTATAAATTGTATGGATAAATTTGTGGTATAGGGAGCAGATTTTAGCAGATGAAAGGTGACAGATAGATGGTACTCAATATAAGAAATATGCATAGCCTAAATCAATCACAAAGCTACAATAGTGGCCTTTTACATAAACTATGTTTTATGTAAAGGAAACAACATTTAGAAAGTAGCATACATGCATAAAAAATTTCATAAATCCTTCATGAAACCTTCACTAACATTATATACACAACACATAGATGATTTGCAGAAGATTAAAAAATAGATAATTAACTATTATATCCTCTAAAAGTTCTCTTACTCATACTTTAGTAGTTGTTGCAACTCACAAATCAAAAGAATAAAACAATGCGAGAAACAGACCATACATTAGATAATCCTTGAAACACAAAATCCTCCAGAATGAAGTAAAAGGAGTTTTCTTTATTATGATAAGTCTTTAGTGTCGACCAAATTCCAACCCTGAAATGGCTTTTACAAATGATATTTATAGAGAGAGAGGCACCAAATCCATCTCTCCTAAAGAGAAGGATCCACTGTTGCTCACATTACATAGGAGTTATATGAAATTGAAGATATATCCTTTTGAAATATAGGACATATGTATATAAGAAGAAAGAAGACAATTTGACCTATACTGCTCAGTGTGCTGACATGTTGCCCCTTTTCTATTGGTTTGTCTCTCCATGACCTTGGTTCTTAAACAACCATGTGTCTTCATTAAATGTGACTTTTAACAACCTCAAAACCACTATCAACCATCAATTGACATATCCATATCGTTATGAGTCCTTATCATCCTTGTACTAGCTCGTAAATTCTGCTGACATTCGTCAAAAATCATTTAAAACAGACACTACCAAAACTTCTCGTAAAAACCTATAACTGCACAAAAACTGTAACGCTATTGGAAATTCCAGTAGCGCTTTGTTTCCTTTTCAAAAATGAATATAAAAATACTTGACACCCTTTTACCCTTTTACCTCTCCTCCATATGGGTGGCAACTTCTGCAAGCTTGTCCAAGTCTGTTTGTTTCTCAACTGCTGATTTTCATCTTGTGGTCCTAGTTGTTGTTTCTTTGGCAATGGTCTTTTTCTCTTCTGAACTCTTCTAGACTTTTCTTCTTTTAGAGGATCATGTTTGCTGGTATGAAGGGGCTTTACCCTTATCTTTCTTTTTGGACCCACTAGACTCTGTAATTGAAGGGGTTACAGTCTACAACCCTTCAGATTTCCTTTCTACATCTATGAATTTTGTCAGCAAACTTGGATTATGTAGGGCTTTATATTTCACCCTAAATTTGTTGTTGTCTCTTGTATGTCTTTTCCTGCTACCAATGACTTGTTTAGCATATTTTTGTCTTCTTTCGCTGCTAATATCATACCCTTCATCCTTCAAGAGCTCCTCATCCAATGTGGTGGGATGATATTCCTTCTAAATTTTTTGCTGAATGTTTTCTTCCAAAACTTTCGGTAGCACTTGTTCTTTGAATTTTTCTGCAGTTATAATATTTCCTCTTCATGCTCTAGCATAAACCTTGGGAAAAGGAGAAATAGGAGGCACAATATTCATTGATTTGGGCTTGTTGGTCGATGAACCTTCTCCTTTCTCAAAATTATTTTCAACCTTGGTTGAGGGAGCCTTTTCCTTTCTGCCTCTAGTGTTTTTGTAGATGTTCTCCTTCTTAGATTTTCTATTAGTCCTCTTACCAACAATTGAAGTAGTTGGCTTCTGACTTTTTCCTTTATGCTTGGAAAGTTGAGGATGTTGTTGTGAAGTTGGAGATAGCTAAGAAGCAATATCTTATGTAGGTGCAGGTTGGTTTGCCCTGTAAAACATAAAGTGTTCCCTAGATTGGATTCTTTTCCTGAGTTCTTCAACAACCAATACTTTGATAAGAGCCTGATGATATAAGCTATACTCTGATGCAGCTGCATGGGTGTGTATCCTAGCTGACATCTTTTTAAAGCTCTTCAACAGGAAGAAAGGTAGGTTGAGGGTCTTCATACCTGCAATGTGAAACAAAAATCTCATGTGATAAAGAAAAACAATAGTATACGTCCTATCACAAGTAAGGTATATCTTGATTAAATTGACAACTTAAACCCATTCCTTCTTGAGATAACTGCTAGGAATCCCCTTAGCCTAGTTAGGGTATCTGTGTTCATCTTTGATGAAACTGTTGAGGTCTCCTCCAGTGATGACTTGGCCTTTGAACCATTTTTCTCCTTCCTGTGGAAGGTGGAAAGCTTTAGCAATAGGCTTTGCTGATACCTGCAATATGAGGCCATAGACATTTGCTTCTTTCCCATCAAATGAGAGGGAAATATCATTAGTTGCTCCTACATGAGAGCTTCTTAATCTAGAAAAAAATGGATACCACCATCCCTGAACAAAGAACCTCCTCACAATTGGATTAGCATAAACTAAATCGGCACCTTGAGGTTCTATGCTTTTTAGTTTTCCTCATTTCTTAGTTATCGTTAGTGATAAAGAAAGTTTTCTGCTATAATCTGATAGGTGTCAATATTAGGAGAGCTCACTTAACAGGTTTTGTTGTGTCTTCAATGCAAACTGTCTGAAATATGGGTCTCCCTCTTCAGGCTGCTCACTAGAACTGCTCATTCATCAACAACTGAACTTGAAACTATTGGTTTTCCCTCTTTTGGTGATTTAAAAAGATATGTTGGTTCACCTTTCCATGCATGATTTTTTTCATAATGGGAAATATTCTGGACCATATAACACACCTTGTGGTATTCATGATTAACTTCAGTTGGCTATTGTGTTTCAGATAATCCGCTATATGTGGTTGGAGTTGAAAGGAGATGGAGCTGGAAGCCACCTCCATCGTATCCTTATGACTAGCCTAAAATTCTGGCATCATTCATGTGTGATCAAACCAAACGGTCATCACATGAAATTTCATATCCACGATCTACCTTGACACTAGATACATACCTTGACATGTGGATATAATGACTCAGGCTGACAGAGGACAAATAACTGTTACCTTTTGTTAACTATGGATTGACACCTAGATTTTTCCACTTGTAACCACAACTTAACTCGACATCACTTAACGTATACATTTCCTATCACGTGACATAACTCATGATAAAATATTTAAACCTTGATCAATATTGGGAACACGTGGCTAACACAAAAGTGGATGCACCTTTTTTTTTTTTTAAACAGGGGAGGTTACCGAAATTTTTGGCAGCATCGGGTAAAGGAAAAATAGACATAAAACATAATTAAAACAGACTATTTGACAAGACTAAAACAAACGCTACCGGAAATTTCGGCAGCATTCAAAAATTTTTATCCTAAAAACAAAAAAATTTAAAACACACTCATGACTAAGCATAGAACTATGATAGCATTAGCTCCACGGGGGATAGAGATCTTCCTGCGAGGCTCTAAGAATATGTTGCAGTTTCAGTGCTTTTTCATTTGGTTATGGAGTCTTATTATCAAACACCCTAATATTTACAGTGAATTTAGGCCCCCAACAGCCTTAGAAAAATAAGTTTTTGAGGAAGCGCCCATTTAATAGGCCTCCAAACAGTATTGTCCCATCAAGATTTTTCAAATCAAAAGTGTTGTTCTCCAAAATATTGGATATTATGAAAGGACCAAGCCATAAAGCATCAAATTTGGAATTCTTACCTAGGTCTTGATGTTGTGCATCCCATTTCAACACTAGATCTCCAATCTGAAAATTTTCTTGTTTAGTCCCTTTATCAAAATCTTGCTTTACATATTGCTGAAATTTTCTTACCAAATCATATTGTTTTTATCACTTTTGCTACACTTCTATGATCTGATAAATTCTCCTATTCATGTCATTTAGCTTAACTTCATGATCTTGTAGAAATTTAGCTACAAGAATGGCTAATTGGAATGGAAAAACAGCCTTAGTTCCATAAACCATTTGAAAAGGTGATGTATTAATAGATTTTTTAATTATCACCCTGTCAGCCCATAAATCAAATTTCATTTTAGAGTCCCATGCTTTCTTGTTTTTCTCCAATAGTTTGTTGATGATTCTTACCAAACTTTTTTTAGATGATTTAGATAAACCATTCCCTTGTGGATAGTAAGTTGTTGAGTGAGTAAGCTGAATACCATAATCTTCACAGAAAATTACCAATGGTGTAGCTTTAAAAGCAGTTGCATTATCTGGTACTAACCTTAATGGACACCCAAATCTAGTTATGATTCCCTCCAGAAATTTAATGATAAATTTATGGGTAGCATCCTTGGTAGGTATTTCTTCAATCCATTTAGTGAAGTAATTAGTTGCAACAAGAATCCAACAATTTTCCCCACTTGAAGGTGGATGGATTTCGCCAAGAAAATCTAATCCCCGTTCCTAGAAAGGTGCAGAAACAACTATGGCTTGAGAGACAAATATTTCAAATGTTTTTTACCAGTGAACTTTTGATGTTTTTCACATGCTCTCACCTCAACACATACATCAGAATATAAGCTAGGCCAAAAATAGTCAGCTCTCAGAATTTTGTATGCAGTAGTTCTCTAATAATGATGACCTCCACACATACTACTAAAACATAGATTTCTTGGAATCATCTGGGTCAACGCACCTCAAAAAAACTCATGTAGGATCCTTCCAATATAAAAAATTATCCTTGATGCAAAATTTAACAATTCCCAACTTCAAAGATCTCACTCTGATTTTATCAAAGTTTGGAGGAGGTTTAAAATGTCGTAGAAATAAATGATATCCTTATACCAACTGCACTCAACAAGCTTTTTATTTACTACCATGTTGTCAATAGGTTCTGAAATTTTCCCTTCTAGATTGTCATCCATGAAACTCAAGCCCAAAAATCTACAATTATCTTCAGCTACTAGTTTGGCTAATCCTTCACCTTTGATTAGTTTGGTAGGCTTTATCTCTAAATCAAATTCAAGAACTTTAGTCACCCACTTACTTATTTTTCCATCAATATCAGGCTAAACTAATATTTCTCTAACAATAGATGAAGGTACATACGTAATAATTTGAGCATGCTGAATATAAACTTCAAAAGCCTTCAGAGCTTTAACTAATGCATAGGCATGCTTTTCCAACATTTCATACTTCAATTTTGCTTCTCTAAGAGCTCTCGTGAAAAATGCTATGGGGGCTTCCTTATTTTTTTCATCTTTTTGTAATAAAATAACAACTATAGTATCTTGAGAGGAAAATGAGAAGATCAAGAAAGACTTTGAGTATTCAGGGCTTACCAACTGAGGTGCTTCAATGATAGCTTTTTTTATCAACTCAAATGAATTTCTGGCTTCGAATGTCCACTTGAATTCCTTGTCCTTCTTCAACATACAAGTAATATGCTTCACCACTTCAGCAAAATTTGGAATGAACCTTCTTAGAAAATTGATCTTACCAAGGAAGATTGAATCTCTTTCTTGGATCATGGAAGTGTTAAGTCCTGCCTTGTAATCACTCTTTTGGGATTAATTCTCACTCCATCTTTAGAAACTATGTAACCCAACATCTTACCTTCTTTAAGAGAAAAATGATACTTCTTTGGGTTCAATGATATATCATACTTTATGCATTTAACAAATACTTGTCTCAAGTGTTGAAGGTGCTCTTGATATGAAGTTGAAAAAACAATAATATCATCCAAATAGATGACCAATAATCTGTCTTTTTCTCCAATGAATGCAAATTCCATAGCACACCAGAAAGTAGCTCTGACATTCATAAGCCCAAATGGCATCTTTTCATACATGAATGTTCCCCAAGGAGTAGTGAATGTTGTCTTCTCCCGATCTTCTGGCCAAAAAGATACTTGGTTGTACCCATAGAACCCATCTAACATGGAAATTTCGTCTAACCCAATTACCTTTTGAAGAATATGCTCCATCTTTGGAAATGTATAATTATCTTTCTTAGAGAATTTGTTAAGATTCCTGAAATATACACATAGTGTGACTTCACCACTCTTCTTTCTTACTGCAACTAGATTAGTAACCCAATTTGAGCATCTCAATGGAATGATCATTTTAGCATCCAAAAGTTTCTTCACTTTCTTCTCCATCACTAGTAACAATAATGGATTGATTTGTCTTAATTTATACTGTAATGGCTTAGTACCATATTTCAATGGTACTCTATGCTCAATGATAGTTTTATCATATGTCTTAAGATCCTCATATTTCCAGGAAAAATCATCAACAAATTCATAAAACAAATTGTGGTATTCAATCTTTCTTTCTTTTGATAAAGCTTTTGACAACTTGACATACCTTGGCTCTAATTTTGCACCCAAATTGTAATCTTCCAATTCTGCATCTACTTCAGCTAACTGTGGTTCGACTGAAACATCATTGTGATAAAAAATATTCTCAAGTGAGATTAGCCCCTTGGGAATATGATTGGTAGGCAGCTGAATGATAGGTTGTTCGGCAATCTGTTTTTTCAGATTTTTGGTATCTTGATAATCAACATTATCTTTCATGAGATCTTCATCCTAATCAATGTTTAGGACACCAAATTCTTCAGTAGCTTCAATGAATCTTCTAATCTCCTTTTCATCCAAAAAAAAATTCCAATGTTTGACATTATCAGGAATTCTAGGTCTAAACCTAACTTCCACTTCATATTTCAGATTTATAGGTATTGGAACCTTGAATCAGCTTCTTGAAATAGAAAGTGAATCAACCAAAATATTACTTTCTCTTGGAACAAAATAAATTTTAAAGGCCATGAATTAGTCTTCTATAATTTTCCATATCACATTCCGGTAATCTCTGAGTCTGGGATGCTTAGTTTGATAACAATTTATGATTTTCTCAATAATAAGTTTGACATCTCCAAAAATAGAAATTTCTGAAATATTCATTTATTTTTTTGTTTTTAAACGAATTAAAAGAGCTTCATATTCAACCACATTGTTAGTTTCTTCAAATTCAAGTTTGAAAGAAAAAGTGGAGCTCTCTTTCAAAGGGGAAATGAGAAATATTTCTACACCATCTCCTTCTCTATAACAAGAGCCATCAAAATACATTTGCCACACCTGAGAACCCTCATGACTGATTTGATTTTCAGTAGGCTTCAAAATCTGAAAATTTTCTGTAGGCAGGGAAGAATTATCCATATGTAAAATGATTGAACCCACATCAGTTGTTCTGGCATAAATCAAATGACTAGTGGGGTCTTTGTTGTCACTAATGATATATGATAGTTGATATTCTCTATAAATTCTTCTTTGTTCTCCAAAAAAAGGGACAGAAGCATAAGTGAAATCCATTTGCAAAGTTCCTTCCAACCTTCTAATCCATGACCTAGAAATTAACATGCCAAATCGAGGAGGAATGTCAGCTACAACAATATCAATCACCATTCCTCTCATGGGTAATTGAAAGAGCTTTACTGCAAGGTCTTTGATTACACCAAGGCATTGAAATTTCTAGGAATCAAAAGTGTAGAGATCTTGATATTATCTAGTTACTGCAAGAGATAGTTCATCCATGACTACCTTGGGAATTAAATTATGTGAGGCTCCAGAGTCCATTAGACAATTATGCAAGATCTTATCATGAATGTTCAGAGATAGATAGGAAGGAGGAGTAGAGTCATCTCTGAGTTCTACCAATGGACCTAAAATAAAAATGGGCTTGTCATCTTGAATTTTAACAAAATCAAAGGCTAATTCGGTACGTGGAGGCTGAAGAGCTTTCATAAAAGTATTTGAAATCAACATTTTTCATGAGTTCTACAAGAGGGACATGAATCTTAATCTTTTGTATCTCATTTTCAAAATTGAAAACAGGTGGAAGCTTGTGAGTAATTTTTACCTCAAGTGAAGGAGGGTTAGCTACTACTAGAAATTTCGACTTGCTTGATTCAACCACCTGATTTTCTGCTGGAATTTTAACTGTATCCTTATTCTTCTTTGGTTGTGAAATAGGCTTGGAGTTATCATAAATATTCTTTGATCTGAGATTGTATCTACTTTGATGATTTGTTGCGATCATGGTAAGATCAGAACTCACTTCATTATTTTGAGTATATGACATGACGTCTTCATACTCTATTTGTGTAAGATGAATCAACCCTTCTTTATCTCTTTGAAAATTGATATCAATACCTTTCTCCAACCCTTCAACTTCCTCTTCATCTTCAAATATAACATTCTGCAAAGGGGGATGCACTTTTTTATTATCAACCTCTCTTCTTTCTCACTGTAAAATTTGAGGAGAATTAGGTCTTGTAAACTACTTCCTATTAGGTTGATCAAATGAAACATTTCTAGTAGTAGCCAGTATTTCTTCCATATTGAGCTTGGAAATCTGAGTTCTCAATGAATTGATCATCTTGTTCATCTCATCTAGCTTAGGATCTATGTCAGAAATTCCTGAAGATGAAACTTCAGCTTTTTTCTTCCTTTTTTCTCTGTCAATCCCTCCTCTGATCCTATTAGTTGCTAATACATTAGATTCTACCTTCAGTGCATTGTCATGCATTTGTGTTAGTATTGTAGATCTTATTTCTCCCAATAATAAACAAAAATTAGGATCAAAGGCACCAACATAAGTGATTTTGGTTGAAGCTTCAGTAGGCTTGATTTCAGTAGGTATTTTGCTATACATCTTATTGAATCTCTTAGAAAAATCAGAAAATGATTCTCCTTATTTTCTTTTTATTGCACCAAATTTAGTGATATAATACATAAAATCTTTCTTATCATCCCATTTCCTTAAAAATGTGTCATCTAGGGTTTCAATTCTAGTGATGCTACCAGCTGTCAAAGATGTGAACCATTTCCTAACATCACCCTCAAGGCTCTAAACAAAAAATCTCATCCAAACATCTTCATGCTCAATATTCAGATTGTCAGCATAGGCATAAAAATCAACAAGGTGTTCTTCATTTTTTACCTCTCCCTCACCACTAAATTTAGGCATATACTTGAGATAATATCCTGCAGGTAATGCATTCATAGGTTTAGGTAAAACTAAAGGAGCATACCTAACAGAAACAATTGCATCCATTCGGTTAGGGGGTGGGTTTTGACCTGCCATGGTATGAGTTGATGGGATTTGTGGAACAAAAATTGGTGGATTTTGAACAGAAGATGATGAAGCACCAATGTTTGATTTAGAGACTGTTTGTTGGCTGGAAAACAAGGGAGGTACATAGTTTTCTGCAAAATCAGGGGATAGAGTTTGCAACACTTCCTTAGGGACAACCTTTTAGAAAACATTATCAGAGGTAGTAAAATTTAGTTTAATATTTTTCTTGATTAGCTTATATGGGTCAGGAACTGGTATTCTCAAAGGGGAATATGGGTTAGCCTTGGTTCTAGCCATTTTAGGAGCCACAGCTTCAACAATGGAATCTCCAGGTGTAAATCAGTCTAAAAATGACAGCTGGAACTTAACACTTCAGAACCAGACTTATCACTTTGTCATCCACCCAAGAATAAACTTCAATTCACCTCCCCGAAAACGGCACCAAATATGTTAGCGCAAGGAGCCACTCCTTGACTGCAAAGGAGTAAGCCTTACACATCATAGTTCATTTCAAATTAAAAGGTTTTGAGTGGTGGAATGGCTTCTTAAAGAGTTTGAAATGATTTTTTTTCACTTTTAGACTTTCATGAATTTGGCAAGCTATGGAAAGTATAAATTGTATGGATAAATTTGTAGTATAGGGAGCAGAGTGTAATATATGAATGGTGACAGATAGATGGTACTCAATCTAAGAAATATGCATATCCTAAATCATCCACACAGCTACAATAGTGGCCTTTTACATAAACTTTATTTTATGTAAAGGAAACAACATTTAGAAAGAAACATACATGCTTAAATAATTTCATAAATCCTTCCTGAAACCTTCACTAAAATTCTCTGCAAAACATATATATTATTTGAAGAAGACTAAACAATAGATAATTAACTATTAGATCCTCTAACAGTTCTCTTACTCATACTTTACTAGTTGTTGCAACTCATAAATCAGAAGAATAAAAAAATGAGAGAAACACACCGTAAATTATATAGTCCTTGAAACACAAAATCCTCTAGCATGAAGTCAAAGGAGTTTTCTTTATTATGAAAAGTCTTCAAGTCGACCAAAATCCAACCCCAAAATGGAATTTACAAATGATATTTATAGAGAGAGAGGCACCAACTCCTTCTCTCCTAAAGAGAAGGATCCACTCTTCCTCACATTACATAGGAGTTATAGGACATTAAATATATATCCTATAGAAATAAAACTAACATGACAGATGTAGATAAGAAGAAATAAAACAATTTGAACTGTGATGTTGAGTGTGCTGACATGCTACCCACTTTTTTACTGATTTGTCTCTCCATGACCTTAGTTCTTTAACAACCATGTGTCTTCATTAAATGTGAATTTTAACAACCTCAAAACCACTTATGAACCATCACTTGAAATATCCATATCGTTATGAGTCCTTATCATCGTTGGACTAGCTTGGAAATTTAGCTGACAGCTGTAAAAAAATCATTTAAAATAGGCGCTGCCGGAACTTTCTGTAAAAACTTGTAACTGTACAAAAACTGTAACAATACCAGAAATTATGGTAACGCTCTGTTTCCTTTTAAAAAATGCACACCAAAATACTTGAAAAATCCTGTGCAAACTTATACATTCTGAAAATTGAGTTGTTATTAGAAAATGTAACTAGTAAGAAAAAAGGTATTTCACTAGGACACCCTTTTACCTCTCCTCTATATGGGTTGCAACATATTCAAGCTTGTCGAAGTCTATTTGATTTTCAACTGCTGATTTTGATCTTGTGGTCCTGGTGGTTGTTTCTTTGGCAATGGCCTTTTTCTCTTCTAAAATCTTCTGGACTTTTCTTCTTTTAGAGGATCCTTTTTGCTGGTCTAAAGGGGCTTTACCCTTATCTTTCTTTTTGGAGCCTTTTCCTTTATGCCTTTAGAATTTTTGTAGATGTTCTCCTTCTTAGATTTTATCTTAGTCCTCTTAATAACTGTTGAAGTAGTTGGCTTCTGACCTTTTCCTTTCTGCTTGGCAGATTGAGAATATTGTTGTGAAGCTGGAGATAGCTAAGAAGGAATATCTTGTGTAGGTGCAGGTTGGCGTGCCCTGTAAAACAGAAAGTGTTCTCATGATTGGTTCCTTTTCCTGATTTCTTCAAAAACTAATACTTTCATAAGAGCCTGATGATATAAGTTATAATTTGATGTAGCTACATGGGTTTGTATCATAGCTGACATCTTTGTCAAGATCTTTAGTAGGAATAAAGGTAGGTTGAGGGTCTGCATACATGCAATGTGAAACAAAAACCTCATGTGATAAATAAAAACAACAATATACCTCCTCTCACAAGTAAGGTATATCTTGATGAGCTTCACAGCTTTAGCCCACTTATTCTTGAGATAATTGCTGGGAATCCCCTTAGCCCAGTTAGGGCCTTTGTTTTCATCTTTGATGAAAATGTTGCAGTCTCCTCCAGTGATGACCTGGCCTTTGAACCATTTTTCTCCTTCCGGTGGAAGGTGGAAAGCTTCAACAATAAAATCTACTGATACCTGCAATCTGAGACCATAGACATTTGATGATTTCCCATCAAATTAGAGGGAAAACTCCTTAGCTGCTCCTAGGTGAGAGCTTCCTAATTTGGAAAAAAATGGATACCACCCTGCCTGAACAAAGTACCTCCTCACATTCGTATTACCATCAAATAAATCAACACCTTGAGGTTCTATGCATTTTAGTTTTACTGCTTTCTTATTCATATTCAATAATAAATAAATTTATCTGCTATAACCTCATAGGTTTCAAGATTAGGAGACCTCACTTAACAGGTATTGTTGTGTCTTCAATGAAAACTGTATAAAATCAGGGTCTCCCTCTTCAAGCTGCTCACTAGAACTGCTCATTCATCAACAACTCAACTTGAAACTATTGGTTTTCCCTTTCTTTCAGTGATTTAAAAAGATATGTTGGTTCACCTTTCCATGCATGTTTTTTTTCATAATGGGAAATATTCTGGACTGTATAACACACCTTGTGGTATTCATGATTAACTTCAGTTGGCTATTGTGTTTCAGATAATCCGCTATAGGTGGCTGGAGCTGAACAAAGTTGGAGTTGGAAGCCACCTCCATCGTATCCTTATGATAGGCCTAAAATTAGGGCAGTGTTCATGCATGATCAAACCAAATGTTCATCACATTACATTGCAGATCCATGATCTACCTTGACACTAGATATGTACCTTGACATGTGGATATAACGACTCAAGCTGAGAGAGGCCAAACAACAATTGGATTTTCTTAACTGCGGATTGACACCTAGTTTTTTCGATGTATAACCATGACTTAAATAGGCATCACTTAACGTAAAACTTTCGTATCATGTGACATAACTCATTATAAAAGTTTTAAACCTTGTTTAATATTGGGAACATGTGGTTAACACAAAAGTAGATGTGTTTTTTTATCGTTTTTAAAAAGGGGAGGTTACCAGAATTTCCGATAGCATCGGGTAAAGGAAAAACATACATAAAACATAATTAAAATAGACTTTATGACAGAGCTAAAGCATAGGCTACTGGAAATTTCGGTAACATTCTATTTTTTTTTTAATTTACAAATTTTTTATCCTAAAAACAAAAAAAAATTAAAACACACTCAGGACTAAGCATAAAACTGTGCTAACAGATATGATATTTCACATTATATATATGTGTATGTATAATTGGAAAACATACATATCACTTAATAACCTCATACCATAATTCTTAAACCCAATTTTCTTGTGTATTGTTTGTTGTCTTTGTCTCTCTTCGATGGGTCTCACAAGTTGATTTGGAGTCTCTTCTTCAATATACGTTGGGTTTTAACTTTTGGTAATTTTTGATGTTATTAAGCAGTATGTCCAAAGTGATGAGAAATATGTTCATGAAATATTCATCTATTTGTGATGAATAATATATCTTGAAAATTATAGTAGCTAAGAGGATAGGTTGTTGATGATGAGCCTCAATATTGCAACAAGAATGTTGCAACTCCCAAGGCTACCAACTTTAATTATCAACCTGAGGTTCGTACAAACTTACAAGGTGTCAGCACTATATGTGCAACATAAAATGTGTCCTTATTTAGTTGATCTAATTTAATGGCATGAATTTCATGAAATTAAATCTTAGACTAATTGCATAAATGGAAATTTAACTTTGAAAAGAAATTAATCAACAATTTTTGATTGACATCCTAAGAGCATGAATTCAAATAAATAGGCCTTATATAATTTGTAAAAATTCATGTCCTAAGTGGTGTTTATTCTTCCTCCATCATGGATTTATATCCTAGGGTCATGATTCAAGCCTAAGAGACAAAAACTAAGTTTTGGGAGCAAATCTAGTCAAGTTTACATGTGCTACAAGAGTGTTATAGGAAGTCTTACTTTGCTACAGGAGAAGATAACTCACTTAATGACCAAGAAAATCAAATGAAAATGTGTTGGGAATTTTTTTTTTAATTAATTAGGATGTATTAGGACTCCATTCCAAGTGGAATGACTCCAAAACACCCTTGTTAACACGTGCTAAAAAATAGCTGAAAATTACAAGTCTAAAAACAAGAAATTTAAGAACTAGTGAGCTAGTTAACCTATCATTTTCCTAACATAATCAAGTGAAAATTAAATGGGGTAAATTTTGTGATTAACTTGAATTTTTTTATGACCCAATAAAATTGTAATCAAATCAACTGAAGCTCGTTAACAGACTCAAAAAAATAGAATACAATTACTACTATTTTGCTACAAGGGACTTCCAGAAATTCTAGATTTGTGAACTAGTAAACCAATCAAAGTAGATCAATGATGAAAATGAATTTTAAAAGTTTTTCTGAGGATGAATATTTCTTGTGACTCTATAAATATCCTTCAAACAAAATCAATTAATTCATTTAACCCATTCCTACAACAAAAGAAGCATCAATACTAAATGCAGAAATAGGGAAAACACGAATAAGAGATGCAGGTGAATAAGAAGTGAAAAGAGGAAATAAAAATTGTAAAACAGGGCTCTGAGGCTCCTAGATGGCCAAGCCCAAGGACAATCAAAGTCCTATAAAATTGAACAAGCTTTAGAAGCTAAAAATGGCACCAAACTTCGTTATTTGGATCAATCCAAGTACATCCCTGCTAGAAATGAAAGTGGAGCTACAAAAAAACAAGTTTCCTCAACAAGAAGACTAAGAAATACATGTCCCTAGGGGCCAATTCGAATTGGTAACTATAAAAAATGATGATGAAGCATTCTCCTTGGAAGTAGGAGCCTTTCCTGCCCGAAATCCCTCAAATAGTGGATATAGTTCCCAACACTAGGAATTTGCATTAAATGTCAGGGAACACATTCCTATATTTTCTCAATCATTGGAGCTCCAAAATTTCTCAATAATTTCATGTTATTCTATTCATTTACTATCCATTGTTGTAGGGAGAAAGTCCCTAAATTATGTCCTCCTCCAATTCTTCATAATCTTCCCAATATTCTCCCAATATTCTTCAAAAATAAATAATATTAGGCACAAATATGAAACTATATATAAACCTTCCTAATGAACATATTAAAGCTAAAAATATGCCATATACTTCAAAAAGAGAGGCTTAATTTGCTGAAGGATGGCCAAATGGGCCTTAATCTATGTTTAATTTGGCAGCCCATCATACCCCCCTACTAAAAGTGTTTATCATCCTTTGAGAAATTTAGTGACCTATATGTGCCTCATTCATGGCCATGGTCGCCTCCTTAACATCTCAAGCTACCTCAGAAGGAATTTTGGCACATATTCACTTTCTCCATCCTCTTCCTCTTCTTTCCCAACTTCTTCATCTAATTATGCTTCTTGGATTTGGGCAAGGAAATTCCTTGTTTCTAAAAAATAATTTCAATTCCTTTTATTATGAGGCTCAATTCAAAGAAGACATCCACATTGGCATTTTTGTATTCATAAAATTTTATAAGAAGTTTCCCATAGGATGTATTACAGAAAAACATGAAAATTTTTCTGCCTTTTTTTTCACATATGGCAAGGAGAAATATGTATTTATCCTTCCTCTGGATTATGTCCTTAGAATCCTAGGCTTTGGGGGTGAAATTGCTCAAAATCAGGCTCTTTTGCAACTCACTTGACTTTCCTATAGCAATTTTTCTTCTCCTATAGCAAATCTGTCCCTTCCCATAGCAACTATGTTTCTCCTGTAGCATCCATGCCTAATATTGTAGCACCTACAAATCAACTCTATATCTCTTCTATAGCATCCTTGATAACCCTTGGTAGCATCTAGTTTGAATTTTGATGCCTTAAATGAACCTCTCTAACTATTTTGGGAATGAACATCGATACATTTGAAGTTGATCCTTTTTCTTTTATTTATTTCTTTGGTAGTGGGCTCGATATGCTTGGTGATCTGGTCTAACTGCTCTGTAATTATCACTTTCCTTAATTTGTATTTTCCACATTGCATGAGTGAGATATTTGGTTACACTTAACTATTTGGGGGTGGCCAAGACTATTGACCCATCCTTATCTTATAAAACCCCATCTCTCATGTATTGACAACAACTTCTAACCATAACATGCTCAAGAGAAGAGGTAAAGAATATTACATACTTGTATCTACCTGCCATGTCAATTTTCTGGAGATGCTTGCATGCTTGAACTTAATCATATACATCATGACATCAAAAATGTTGGGAATAATGATTGTCGTTAGACCAAAACCTACAGTTGTTAGTCAACGATCGCATCCCCAGAGATAAGGATCAATTAGAGGTGGTTATTCCATGTCACAAAACACACAGGGAGCGTTGGTTTATCCAATGTCCCACAATCGCCCCCCCCCCCAATGCAAGATGGGTGTGTATTGAGCTCATGGCCTATGCTTTGATACCACTTGTTGGGAATCATGATTGTTTTTAGACCAAAAATTGTAGGTGTTAGTCAACGATCGCATCGCTAGAGATAAGGATCCATGAGAGGCGGTTAGTCCATGCTACGAAACACATGGGGAGTGTTGGTTTATCCAATGCCCAACAATCAGTTTGTGGCTCTTCATTTCCACATTTCCAAAACACCTCTACATGATTTCTTGGATATTTATATCTCCCTATAGATTTATATTTACCAGTCAAGAACTTATTTTTGTGCAAGGATGCCATTTCATCAACCATGAACTCCTTCTATAGTTTTCCATCCTCTGAATCCATTACCTCCCTCACAGTTCTGGGATCATCATCAATGATATATACAGATTTTTTTTAACAGAAATCAAATGGAGTATACCTTTATGGCTGCCTTCTTTCTCAAACTGATCTTCTCATAGTTGGAGTTTTTGGCTCTTCCTCTTCTGAATGTTTTTCTATTGTAGAGTCTGATTCTTACTCCTTTAGATCAAACCCTATCTTATCAGGTTCCTTTGGTAGGAATTCATGTTTAACAACATATTTCACCTCTCTAAACACCACATCTCATATGTACACAACCTTCCTTTTTTCTGGGTTCCAAGGCTTATAACCTTTTAAACCATCGTTATACCCAATAAATATTCACCTTTCATATTTAATATCCAACTTGGTTCTTTTCTCCTTTGGAACATGTACATATGCATCATAGCCAAATAGCTTCATATGTGAAAGATAGGGTTTATTACCGGTCCATACCTCATGTGGAGTCTTATCCTCCAACACTGATGAAGGTGATATGTTAACCAGGTAGCATGCAGTCTCCACTGCCTCTACCTAGAACTCCTGTCCTAACCCAGTACCACTAAGTATGCTTCTTTCCTTTTCCATCAATGTCCTATTAATTCTTTGTGCAAATCTATTTTGTTGAGGTGTGTATGGAGTATTATTTTGTCCTATTATACCACACTTCTTACAGAAATCTTCAAATTCCTTCTTCCAAAACTCTCCACCGATATATGTCCTCATCACCTTTATCTTTTTCTCTATCTAGTTTTCCACGAGAGCCTTAAATTCTTTAAACTTGTCAAAGACTTCAGATTTATTCTAGAGAAATATATCCATGTATTCCTTTAGAAGTCATATATAAATAAAACATAGTACACAGACTTACCCAATGATGGAACAAACACAGGTCCAAAAAAATCACTATGCACAAGATCTAATATCTTGTTCACCCTCTTAGCACTAGAAGGGAAACTCACCCAATTTTGCTTCCCATATACACAAGTTTCACATAAGTAAAATTCCAAGGAGAAATTAGAAATACCTTCTACCTTACCATTACCATACATTTTTCAAAGGTCCTTCTCTCCAATATGACCAAGCCTTTGATGCCATATAATGGTATTTTCTCCAAAAACTACTAGGATTTCTGCTTCGCTTTCAGGAACCACATAAATGTTGCACCCATCAATAACAGTGCTACCCAGAATCTTGTACATATTTCCAATATGAACCCCCCGCATCAATATCATTGCTTGAGAACTACCTTGCAGGTATCTTTCTCGAACATTGTTTTTACACCTGCATCATCCATCTTGCTTACAAAAATCAGATTTATGTCCAATGCAGGAATATGCAGAACACCACGAAGTGTTATAATCCTTCCACCTTGGAAATTTAACTTAAATTTTCCGCGTCTGAAAATTATGGCCTTCCTATCCTCCTCTAATAATACATCACTACCATCATACTTCTCATACTTGCAGAACGGTCACTACCTATGGGGAGTGAAGTGAAAGGATGCACCTGAGTCAATCAACCATGCCTCATGATCTACATGTTTATTTGAAGAAGAAGCCAAGTACACATCCCCACCTTAATCTAAGGTGGTTTTTTCCTTTAGAGAAGGAGCATGATCAGAACCCTTTCCTTTCTTAGGATCTTTATATCTACAGTCATTTTTGAAGTTCCCTTCCTTTCCATATTTATGGCACACCTTTACAGTATTTCTTGGAGATTTAGATCTCCCACTTGAGAAGTTATTTTTTTTATTTTTTTATGTTATGGGACCATCCTTGTACAAAAAATGGGACCTCCATTCTAGCTCTCCATATTTTTCCGTCTCATTTTCTCTGACAGCAAGGCTGAGAGAATTTCATCAAACTTCAAGGTAGTTATATTGCTACCTATTGCAACAACCAGAATATCTCACGAATCTGGTAGAGAACACAATAAACTGATGCACTTATCTTCATCTAAGATTTTAATATCAACAGATAACAAATGACTTACCATAGTATTGGAGGCATTCAGATGCTCTGTCACTGAGTCTTTATCTTTCATCATTGGTTTATACAACCTTTTTCATAGGAACAATTTGTTCACCAGAGACTTAGAATGATACAAAGTCCCTTAATTTTCCAACAAAGCCTTTGTCGTAGCTTCCCTAGATACGTTTAAAAATACCGAATCTGAGATACAAAATTGTATTTTTGTCTTTGATTTCTAATACAACTTCGCCTAGTATTCATCTAACATTGTCATTGGTTTTATAACTAGATGTACCGCGATCCACTGATATTTATCCACCATCAGATATTCCATAACTCAAAACACTGACCATTAAATTTCTCGATCTCTATCTTTCCACTGCTCGCCATATTATTTCACCACGAGAATTGATCCTGTAGATCTCCCACTGAACAGGGTATACCATAGGCCCAGAAAAAACCCCTCAGCAGCAAAGACGTCTCCTTGAAGTCAAAACAAATATAATACCAAATATATGTTTTTTATTTTTTTTCTATCAAGTTGTATGTGATCCTCCAGTATTGACCGGTGGCTTGAGGAGACGCAACCCATGGAAATCTAAGACATCAAAGTCACCCAAGGATTGCATTTAGCTTGGGCCACACTATCCCTTTAGCTGACTGGAGTTTTAGCATGTAAAGTCCCGCTATCACAATCATTTGAGGATGGGTCTCATCAGCAAGGTGACCGATGATCAAACCTCATGGGGGGTTTTTGTGCCTTGTGCTAGGGGGAGGAGACATGCTAAAAACTGAGTCAGCTAAAGAGTTGGTGTGGCCTAGGCTAGGTGTGATCCTCGAGTCAATTTCATGGATTAGATGCCCCTGGTTCGCGGCTCCTCAAGCCACATGTCAAGCCTGTCGGATCATAGACAAATTGACAGACAAAAAAAACCATACAAATAGGAGTAGTCTCTTTTTCTGTTCCTAGTGCTTGTCTTCAGAATTTGATTATACCTTGACTAGTAGCTTTTTTGTGTGTGTAGGTACCTCTATGATGTCTAGCCTACTACTACTAGTGAAATTACTTCTTGGAGTGCCATAGCCTCTTCATAGTCACCTCACAAGTTTTCCTATATTCCTGGATGAGCAATAAAATGATATAGTGCTTTCAGGTGATTACACAAGTTTACTACAGGAAGATGTTTCCTTCCTGTAACAACCCTTATTTGTATTTGTTTGACCTAAAATATGAATGGGGTAATGATGGAGAGTGTGGTAAAGCTTTAGGATAGTGATAAGCTTACGAAGGAATAGTTTGGGCTTGGAATAATTATGTGAAGGAACTTTGTGTTTTTGGAAAAAAAAAAAAAATTATAGATGGGACAAAGTGAAGGGTTTGAGTGGAAAATCTCCTTGAGTGATATGGAGGAGTGCTAAGAGGATGATGGGTAATGGTTGGAAGACCTTATTCATGATTTTTTTATACCACACAACCCTTTTTGACTTCCCTTTCCCTAGATCATCCCTCCTATAGCTTTTCATAACCTTCGTGTAGCACCAGAGGACTTCCTGTATCAACACAGGTCCTTCCTGTAGCACCACGAAGAGAGAGTGAAATTTGGGTTTTGAGCTCATGGGATGGTGTATAAATATGGTTATATGAGTGAGGGGTATGTATAGATGTTATGGATGGAAGGATGGAGGAGAGCTTGAGCTTTTGTAGCAATTCTAGTTTCTCTTGTAGCATTTCAGGATAGTCTCTTGTAGCACAATTGTTTTAACCATAACTCTAAAACAGTTAAATATATTGTCCTGAAATTTTTTTAGAATGTTTCCATCATCCTTATGAACCTCTCCATAAAACATCTCAGCGATTGAATGCACAAATCTCACGAAAAATTAAAAATTGTTGTAGCTTATGGAGGCCGATTTCTCAAAAAGTGTGCACTGGAATTTGTTGAAAATTATTGAACATGTTATCATCATATATATATATCTCCCCATGAAACATTTTTACAAATGGATGTAAAATTTTAAATAAATAAATAAATAAAATTTTCTTCTCTATGTATTTTTGCCTCCTGTAGCAAACTGAACCCTCCTATAGCATTTTAGGACATCAAAGGAGGTTTTCACTTAGGATCTTTTCTTTTTCTCTTATTTTCTCTTCTTTCCAACCCATTGATCACCTCATTGAAGTTTTCAATCAATGAGCCAGTCTAAGGCACCTCAAAAGAGATTTTATAGGTTTTCAATCAGTGAGCCAATCTTAGGTGCCTCAAAAGAGGTTTTCAGCTGAGATTTTATTCTTTTCTTTTTTCTCTTTTTCCATTTTTTTTATATCCTACTCTAATTGAGAAAAAAAATATATATTTGAAGTATAGGAATAATTCCAATGGAGCCATGTGCACATCAAGATGACAGATAAAATCACATGTAGGCTTGAAATATGTGCTTTGACATGTACATGAGTATGAGATACCAATTTCTTTGACTGAGATGATATCAAGTATTGTTGAAGAAGAGTGTGTTGTTGCAACTTAATGATTATCTGGAACCATACTTAAATATAGTTGTGATACCCCTGGTCCACTTGCACATTTGGATCTCTTTTTGTGTCCTCTTCTACCATGACATTCAAATCTTCCTCTTTTTTATGATTTTTTCCTTGAAAACATGGAAGATATGATGGTAAACATGAGGGAAATTTCTCAATATCTAATTCTGATGTCTGCTCTATTGGAAATATTGTCACAGATGGCAAAGGAGCAAAATGGATCAGCACTAGAATTATCATTAAGGCAAATGAGCAGAGAAGCAGCAACAATAAGGCAAAGGATTAGCATTAGAAGTATAACCTAAAGCAAAGAGAATTAAAAAAGAGGCATAGAGAAGATTTAGCATTATTACTAAGGCAAAGGAGCAGCAAAAGAGAAAATGAAGTCATGGAGCAAACACAACAATTTATTTTTTTGGTCAAGTCGTGAACAAGTGGGCAAAGTCATGAACGTGGATAAGTAAAGTAATAAATGCATGCAACAATGAAGAACAGTCGTGAATGAGTCTACACGTGCATCAATGAAGAATAGTCATGAACGTATTGGGTGAAGTTGTGAATGTGGGCAAAGTCATGAATGAGTCAGGTGTTCTACGTACAACAAGAAAGAAACTGGTGTGGTTCCTAGAGACAGCCTTGAGTTGTGAAAGACCAGTTCCTAGGACATCTTATATAGCAGGGAGCGTGTGATATAACAAGGGGAGTTATCAACAAAAGGCTCTCATGCTATCTTCTGTAAACAGGGAAATAAATTAGAAGGAGACCAAATCTTATAGAAATTGGATACAGGGAGAGCAACACTGTAGAGGCAATATGCAAAACTCCAATATAAAAGCATCAGACAATTCAGAGGCAGCTTATTGTAAAGAGGGCCGATTCAAAAGATACGTCACAGAAATAGATAATCAGAAGGTGTTTACTGGGTATGAAATATTAAGAGAATACTATTTTTCATTGAGATGATATCCACATACACAATATCACCATGTAATGGGCTTACCAATTTAAGAATCCATACATGACAATAGCGTTTTAAAAATAGCTTCCCAAAGAAACTAATATAGTAGAAATATGGTTGATGTGAATAGTGAAACAGTATATCATGCTTGAGCCATATTTAAAGTGCTTGACTAATTCGAGCATGGGTATCAACTAGGATAAATCCATACCAAAAACCAGTGAGCCACTCACATTCCAGAAACATGATACACGAAAGGTGGATGAAACGAAATGAACCATTAAATTGGCACATATAAGAGAAAGTTACACACTGTGAGACACCAAAGACCAGAATCCTCTTTAAAGATGGAACTCCTCCTCACTGAAACCCAATGGGCTCTGTACATTCATATAAGAGTTTTTACAAAATGCATACAAAATTTCTCTCACCGCATAATTTTATGATAAAATTTGGAACCTCTAATAATCTGTTCTTCGGGAGTTTTATAGGAGAAAAAGAAAACTAGTAAAGGAAAATGGATGATGAACATTTAATTTGCCTCATTAAGACAGGATGGTGGAAACGTGCACGCCCATACTGCTTGATGACTCTGTAGTGCTGTATGTACTCTGTGGCCTGCTTTCTGAAATAAATGCACTGGGTGGAAGTCTCTTCAGGAACACAGTGTAGAAATAAAAACCACATGGGCGCTCCGTCCTTTCCTGGAAAGAAAATTCCACTGAAATGAAACCCTGAGGGTATTGTTTTCTGTGCATGGACCTTCTGAGTGATCTACGGGGTCTTCGATCTAGTATTTTACCTTCAAATGGTTAGGTTAAGGCCCAAAAATCTTCAATTATATGCCTTTATCTCTCTGCCTTTCACTGATACTCTCTGTCTGCAATATTAATGTCTTCAATTGCGAAATTTGTGCTTTGAATGACTCTGGAGGGTTTTGATAGAGTTTAACCCTACTTCTTTAATGGAGGTCATGTCGTGACAGCTTCCCAGGCCTTTCTCCATAATTCTAGCCTCTGAAAAATGGTCCTTTCCGGTGTTCTCTGCTACTGTAATTGAGATTGTGAATCATGGCGGTTTACTGCCGCTCGTACCCTGCAAAACACACAAAATCATCAGGAAAACAAATGCATGGGCGACTGGATGTAGCGAGGATAGTGAGGATGACAGCGCAGCTTGGTGAAATGGTGGAAACACGCAGCAGAATGGCAGAGAAATGCTCTGGTGAAGGTTGACGGAATGCAGAAAGTTAAATGCAAAACCTTAGAAATCGGCCCTAGAATGGAATATATATAAGGGGTGGAAGAAATTGTGACAAAACTCGTGGACTGATGACGTGGTGAGACCGGTCAACGGTGAGCGTGCCAATAAATCTGGACCATTCGATCTCAGGAAGAGATCGACTGTGGAAAACATATCGGAGGGCAACAGATTGCAGGCCCGGGGTATGGATACCTTGGGTTAATTTCCACGCATCTTCGGGGTGCGATGACCGTTGGATGGAGAGCCCCAAATCGGACGGTTGATATGCATATCGCGCCGGATCAAATGCCGAATGATAACGCGCAATGGGGGGGCGGTTCTGAAATAGTGACGGAGCCACGTGTCAGGCGGTGAGTGGAATCGCTCCGAAAATAAAATTACCGCCCATCCTCCAAACGCAGTGCGATGAATACCACCGATTTTTGAACATTGCTTTTGGGTGCAGGGACCACAAAGGTGGGTGAGCTGCAGACCATTGATTTGCAGGTTGATCGAACGGTGGACAAGTGATCGGAGCGGTGAACGGGTTGGGCCACGGGCGTGACGCTGATTTGTGAAGACCGTCTGATCTGTACAGATCGACGAATAACACTGCGCCCGATATCCCCCTGTGATAAGCGCTCTCTGGGCTAACGCTTGGTCTAGCGCCCAGGTCACGTGGAGAAAAATACTAAGGGGGCTAGGGCCGAAAGGTGCTAGGCCTTAAATATGTTAAAATGTGTGATTTCGGCCTTTTTTTTATGTAATTTTGAGTTTAGAGGAGGGGAACGATAAGCGGAAAAAAGGATTTTCTAGGCCAAACAAAGGGGGTTTAAAGGGGATTGCTTGTCAGAATTTAATAGGGGGTTGACATGATCAACATTGGCTCCACCTGGGGATGACGCGTTCATCCCTGGGCATGTCGAGAACTTCGCAGACCACCGGTTAATCTTCTATGCGGACCCTGCTCTTCAGCACTTCTACTTTTCTTTTCATGATTCATCACGACACCCACATTATTCAAACAAAGATGAAAATAGAAAAATAATGTACAATATGATACACCAAGTTGTCTATGCCTGAATTAGAACTGGAAGTAAGGTTTAAGGAACTGACCATTTATAGGGGCGTCGAGCAAGTCTCCCTGTAAATTCTCCAACCTGAAAGTGTTGTTACCCCATTATTCTATGATTTTAAAAGGGCCAAACTAGAGTGGGTCGAATTTACCATGTTTCCCCTTTTCAGCTCTCTGGATATCCCATCTAAGCACTAAATCACCAATCTACAACTTCCTGTCCTTGGCATGCTGATCAAAAAGGTACTTCATCTTCTCTTGATATTCAGTTAGCCTTTGACCTACCTCGTTACTTGTTTCCTCTAACTCCACCAGCTGATTTATTCTCCTGGTCACATCATCAGGCTCTTCTTGACTTTCTTGCATGAATCAGGCTACTAGTAAGGCTAATTGTATAGGGAATACTGCTTCCCTCCCATATACTAATTCAAATGGGAATTTCCCAGTTGCTCTCTTGCTGGTAATTCTATTGGCCCATAGAGCGAATTTCAACTGGGAATCCCAATTTTTCTGATTCTCGTTGATAGCCTTCTTCAGTGCCCTTACCAGGGTTTTATTTGAATATTCTGCCAAGCCATTTCCTTGTGGGTAATAGGCTATAGAGTGACTAAGTGTAATGTTATACTGCTGGCAGAAGCTCGCAAACTTTGCAGAGTTGATGGCCTAGGCATTATCAGTTACTATTCTGGCAGGGCAGCAAAACCTGGATATGATGTTTTCTTCCATGAACTTTATTATCACAACATCTGTTGCATTCCTCGCAGGTATGGCTTCCACCCATTTTATGAAATAATAAGTGGCAGTTAATATACACTTATGCTGACCACTCGATGGAGGATGTATTTCACCGATAAAGTCAATTCCCCATTACTAGAATGGTTCATCCACGTGAACGGGAATCATAGGCAGAGGTGCCAACTTCTGTATTTCAAAAAATCTTTGACATTTTTCACAAGCTCTAACCCAGGAAAAAACATCTCCAAAGAGTTTGGGCCAGTAGAAACCAACCTTCAGGATTTTGTGAGTAGTGGCCGTCTAGCTGTAATGACCCCACAGATTCCTTCATGAAATTCGGCCATTATACTCTCTACCTCATCCTCTGTGAGACACAGGAGTAGAATGCCTGAGGGATCTTGCCAGTATAGCCGGCCATTGGCAACTATGTACTTCTGTGATCTCAACCTTAGCATTCTATATTTAGCTTTATCACAGCTTGGAGGGCAGCTGAGTGTGAGGAGATATTCTACTATCTCTTTGTACCACTGACTAGTGAGGTACTTTATATGTGTTTCTGGAGTAGTTATCTCTACTCCCTGTCGCTCTTTTTTCTCCTTAGATTCCTCGCTTGCTATTATGGACAGATTTATACCCAGAGCCTAATATTTTGATTCATATAAGATTTTGGCTAGCCCTTGTCCTTTGATCAGTTTGGTAGGGCGGATGTCTAGCTCATACTCCTGTATTTTGGCAATCCACTTCCCCCTTTTTCCTTCATTATCCCCTTGTATAAGAATATCTTTTACAGCTGTTGTAGGCACAAATGCAGTGATATGGGACTGCAAGACATACATGTGGAATGCTTTAAGGGATTTCACTAGGGCGTATGCTTGCTTTTCTAATATGTTATGCTTTATTTCTGCATCACGGAGCACCTGACTGAAGAAGGTGATGGGCTGCTCGTACCCTTCTTCATTTTTATGCAATAAAACTCCTGCTATTGTATGAGGTGATGCAAAAGAAAAGATCATGAATAGTTTAGCATAATCCGGTCCAGCTAGCACAAGGGCTTCTACAAAAGCATTTTTTATTCTAGTAAAGGCCTCTCGTGATTCCTGGGACCACTTAACCTCATTATTTTTCTTCAGCATGTCAATTATATGTCTAACTATTTCAGCATAGTTAGGAATAAACCTTCTTAGAAAATTAATGTGCCCTAGGAACACCTGCACCTCCTTCTTATTTCTAGGAAGGGAAATGCCATTTATAACCTCTACCCTCTTAGGATCTATTTTTACCCCATATTTGGTTACAATGTATCCCAAAATTTTACCCTCTTCTAATGCAAATAATGACTTCTGTGGATTAAGAGAGAGACCATACCTTCTGCATTTCTCAAAAGTTCTACGCAAATGCTCAATGTGCTCTGTATCGCCCTTTGAAAACACAGTGATATCATCGAGGTATAATACCAAAAATTTATCTTGCTCCCCAACAAAAGCAATGTCCATGGCCCTCTGAAAAGTGGCCCCTGCATTAATCAACACGAAAGGCATCCTGGCATACATAAATGTACCCCATGGTGTGGTGAAAGTAGTCTTCTTTTGATCTTCTGGAAGTATAGCCACCTGATTATAACCAGAAAGTCCATCCATCATTGACATCCTAGAAGCTCCAACCACTTTCTGCAGGATTTGATCCATCTTGGGTAGTGGATAATTATCTTTTAAGGATGCTTGATTTAAATTTCGAAAATAAACACATAGCCTTATTTCCCCATTCTCCTTTCGGACAGGGACTAGGTTTGCCACCCATTCAGAGTACCTCAATGGCACAATTATTTTGGCCTATAACAGCTTCTTAATTTCTCTATCAATGGAGGTAAGCAGCAGGGGATTTATCTGTCTAAGCTTCTTCTTATGAGGTTTCGCATCTCCCTTTAGTGGAATTTTATGTTGCATTATACTGATGTCAAAAGTTTTCAGGTCCTGATAAGACCATGCAAACACATCTTTGTAAGACTGAAATAATTTCTGGTATAGCTTTTTATATTCTTCTGGGATCTTCTTGGATAGTTTTACAATTTTGGGGTCAACATCAGTACCAAGATTCAAGTCTTCTACCTGATTTTCTTCTACCACTTTGCTTGGCTGCAGTGGAACATCTTTCTTGTCAAATAATATTTCTAGAGGCACCAACCCTCTAGGTATAATGTTTCCCTTCAATTGCAAGACTTTATTACATGCCATTTTCTCCTCCCAATTTCTTTCTGAAGTGTCTTCAGTCCCTTCTTCTTCACAAGCATCAATCTCCATATTGGAGAATTCCCCTACTGTTTCCAGGAATCTCTTCACCTGTTCTTCATCCTCAAATACCTGCCAGTGCTTGATGTTATCTGGGATTGATGGTCGATAACGTACCTCAATTTCATACCTTAAGAGAGGGTTCTGAGGTGGACGTAATGTACTAGCAGCCACAACGAGGTAATCAGCCATCCTATTCTGTTCCCGGGGCATGAACTGGATATTAAATGCCAAGAAAAAATTCTCTACCATGTCCCAAACTTCATTCCTATAAGCCCTCGGCCGAGAGTGTTTGGTTTGACACTGATTCCTGACTTGTCTAACCACCAGTTTTGAATCTCCCAAAACTTTTAAACTTTGTATATTCATGCTCCTGGTTGTCTGCAATCCTAACAGAAGTGCTTCATATTCAGCCACATTATTAGTGGCTTCATATTCTAGCTTGAACGACAATGGGACCCATTTTCCTGTAGGAGAAATCAATAGTATTCCAGCTCCATTACCTTCTCTTGAATTTTCTCTGTCAAAATGAAGTGTCCAGATTCCTGCTTCATGGCTCTCTGAGGGCTTCTCAATCTTAATCTGGCAGAAGGATGGTTCATGAGCATAATCTTGATCTTCTTCCAGCATCAAGCATGAGAAATTTCCTTCTTTACTATAGACTGGTGAATTAACAGAGTTGTCAGCCTTAGTAACCATCTTGACAAATCTATTTTCCCTGTACAACCTCCTCTCCTGGCCACCAAAAACTGGGATAGTGGCATATGTTAAGTCCAACTTGATTGACCCACCATTTTTTGTCCCCCAGGACCTTGACAGCAACATGCCAAAGTGAGCTGGGATGTCAGCCACCACGATGTCCATTACCACACTTTTTGCTGGGATTTGGGCCAAATTGACCACCAAATCCTTGATCATCCCTAGGCATTTAACTCTTTTGGAATCAAATGAATAGAGGTCCTTGTATGGACGGGTGATTTTTAATCCTAGTTGTTCCATGACTGACAGAGGCAGTAGATTATGGGAAGCTCCAGAATCTAACATACAGTTATGTAATAGCAGGTCATGAATCACTAGAGACAAATAGAAGGGAGGAGTAGAAGCATCTAATTCCTCAACATGTGGGCCAAATACAACCATGGGTCTTTCTTCTTGAAGGTTGAGACTATCTGGGATGAGTGCTGCTTCTGGAGGGATCATGAAAGAGGTGACTTGGGATTGATATGCAGGTTGCTTCAACAGTTCGGTCAAGGGAACTGGGATTTTGACCTTCTCAAGTTCCTTCTGCAGACTGAAAGCAAGAGAGGACTTCTCTATTACAACTTCTTTTGACTCTTTATTTTCAGCTAAGGGCTTGACTTCTTTTGACACAGACTTGGCATTAGGGGGAATGACTACTTTTGAAGAGGAAGGAATTTGATCATTAGACTGCAAAGGTTTTTTTAGAGGCCCCTTACCTTTTTCTGTGAATTTTTGCATTGTCGACTCCTTCTGAGCAGGTGCTTCCTTCTGGGGTAGCTCTTCTTTTTGATCTTGAGTACGAGTCCTCTTCCTAGAAGATCTGAGGTCATATCTCCTATTGAACTGTTCTTGCATGAAATCAACAAATTGCTTACAATAGTGATCAATTTTTGAGTCTTCTGTGTCTCTAGCCTTTTCTTCTCCTCACAATGAGCACTCGGTTCCATCACTTCCTTGAAAGGGGCATTCTTCTTCATCACTATTCGAGAAAGAAAGATTTGCATCCTCCAGCTCATAGGCAGTGTCTTCAGTAGGACCATCCACTGGACCTTCCAAGTAAAATGGGTGTGGTACATGATCTTGTTGTTCCTTTAATTCCCTTTGCAATATTTGCAGAGGTGGTTTCCTATACTGAGGATTGTAACCCCTGTTTGGAGCATTCTGGAAATTCTTAAAGGCTGAATTCTTGGCCTCCAATTCAAGCTTAACCAGCTTACCAGAAAGGTTCTTAATCATTTTGTTCATTTCTTCAATTATGTCATTAGCTGAGTCTCTGTCTTGGTTAGAGGTAGATACCTCCTCTTTGCCCCTTCTTCTAGTATCTTGTTCAGATTTTCCCTTTGACTTACCAGTGGAGGCAAAATTTACCTCCAACTCTAGTGCATCTGTCTGAGCATCATCCAGGGTGGTAGGCTTTCTTTCTCTCAGAGAGAAACCGAATTCTGAGTCAAAGGCTGCTACGAAAACAACTTTAGCAACAGTTTGATGAGGTTTCATATCAGCAAGAAGACTCAAATACAATTTATTAAATCTCTTGATGAATTCTGACACCCCTTCATTATGTTTTTTCTTGAGTGTATTGAACTCAATAAGACAATGTCCATGATCTTTCTTCTCTCCCCATTTCCTAAGAAAATTATCTTCCATTATCTCCCAAGTGGTAACAAAACGGTCTCCCAATGTCTTAAACCATTTTCGAGCTTCACCATCAAGAGATTGGACAAATAGCCTTAAGACTACATCTAAATGTTCCACATTAAAGTTCTCTGCAAAAGAACAGAATACCTCAAGATGTTTTTGAGCATCAATCTCGTTTTCCCCATTGAATCGGGGTAAAATATTCAGATAATCCTGTGGCATATCGTTCAACACTTGAGGTAATGCCAGGGGAGAATATTTATTTAACAGGAAGCCTGGAACATTGGCCATTGGAGGGGTTGGAGGTAGTGCAATAGTTTGATGCGTAAAAGGAGGAGGAGGAGGTGGAGGTGGAGTATGAATAA
This sequence comes from Pinus albicaulis, assembly GCA_034641835.2. Taxonomy (NCBI): domain Eukaryota; kingdom Viridiplantae; phylum Streptophyta; class Pinopsida; order Pinales; family Pinaceae; genus Pinus; species Pinus albicaulis. The sequence goes on from CM076578.1 coordinate 1,393,949,249, forward strand.
CAATAGGAATGTACTGGACATCAGCTTGAGGTGTTGAGGGGAACAACGGTCTGTTAATGGCAGATACTTCAGTGACTTCCTTGACCTCTTCGACCTAAGGAGTAGGGTGAAAATTTTCTTTAATTCTGACACCTCCCCGGGGTGGACTATCTGAATAGTAATCGGTATCTCCCACAATGGAGTCGGGACCTAACACTTGGGCTACTTGAGAAGAAGAGGATGGAAATTTTTCTACAAACAATTCAGGGATTTCAGTATGTGCTGATTATCTTTCCCTCCAATTCCTCCTATTTAGGATCTTCTCTGGGTCAGACACTAAGGGTGTCTTTGGTTATGGCGTATTTGACCTCAGGTGTGGCTTACGAGGAGCCAAGACTGCAAGTGAATTTATCTGATAAACGAATGTGGAGTCGCCAAGGTGAGGGATCTACAACTCTCAACTCTCCATGCTCACCTATTTGAAGAGTGAATTAGGTTTTGTCGAGGCCCAGGGATTTAAATTTTCTCAAATTCGTTCCCTGGCAACAGTGCAAAAAATATGTTGTGGTTCCTAGAGACAGCCTTGAGTTGTGAAAGACCAGTGTCTAGGACATCTTATATAGCATGGGAGTGTGTGATATAACAAGGGGAGTTATCAACAAAAGGCTCTCATGCTATCTTCTGTAAACAGGGAAATAAATTAGAAGGGGACCAAATCTTCCAGAAACTAGATATAGGGAGAGAAACACTGCAGAGGCAATATGCAAAACTCCAATATAAAAGCATCAGAAAATTCAGAGGCAGCTTACTGCAAAGAGGGTCGAATCAAAAGATACGTCACAAAAATAGATAATCAGAAGGTGTTTACTGGGTATGAAAGATTAAGAGAATACTAGTTGTCATTGAGATGATATCCAGATACACAATATCACCATGTAATGGGCTTACCAATTTAAGAATCCATACATAACAATAGCGTTTTAAAAATAACTTCCCAAAGAAACTAATATAGCAGAAATATGGTTGAAGTGAATACTGAAACAGTATATCATGCTTGAGCCATATTTAAAGCGCTTGACTAATTCGAGCATGGGTATCAACTAGGATAAATCCATACCAAAAACCAGTGAGCCACTTGCATTCCAGAAACATGATACAAGAAAGGCGGATGAAATGAATTGAACCATTAAATTAGCACATATAACAGAAAGTTACACACTATGAGACACCAAAGACCAGAATCCTCTTTAAAGACGGAACTCCTCCTCACTGAAACCCAACGGGCTTTGTAAATTCATATAAGAGTTTTTACAAAATGCATACAAAAATTCTCTCACTACATATTTTTCTGATAAAATCTGGAACCTCTAATAATCTATTCCTTGGGAGTTTTATAGGAGAAAAAGAAAACTAGTAAAGGAAAATGGACGATGAACATTTAATTTGCCTCATTAAGACAGGATGGTGGAAACGTGCACGCCCATACTGCTTGATGACTTTGTAGTGCTGTATGTACTTTGTGGCCTGCTTTCTGAAATAAATGCACTGGGTGGAAGTCTCTTCAGGAACACGGTATAGAAATAAAAACCACATGGGTGCTCCATCCTTTCCTGGAAAGAAAATTCTACTGAAATGAAACCCTGAGGGTATTTTTTTCTGTGCATGGACCTTCTGAGTGATCTACGGGGTCTTCGATCTAGTATTCTGCCTTCAAATGGTTAGGTTAAGGCTTAAAAATCTTCAATTATATGCCTTTAACTCTCTGCCTTTCATTGATACTCTCTGTATGCAATATTAATGTCTTCGATTATGAAATCTGCGCTTTGAATGAATCTGGAGGGTTTTGACAGAGTTTAACCCTGCTTCTTTAATGGAGGTCATGTTGTGATAGCTTCCCAAGCCTTTCTCCATAATTCTAGCCTCTGAAAAATGGTCCTTTCCGGTGTTCTCTGCTACTGTAATTGAGATTGTGAATCATGGCGGTTTACCGCCGCTCATACCCTGCAAAACACAAAAAATCATCAAGAAAACAAATGCATGGGAGAATGGATGCAGCGAGGATAGCGAGGATGACAACGCAGCTTGGTGAAATGGTGGAAACACGCAGCAGAATGGCAGAGAAATGCTCTGGTGAAGGTTGGCAGAATGAAGAAAGTTAAATGCAAAACCTTAGAAATCGGCCCTAGAATGGAATATATATAAGGGATGGAAGAAAATGTGACAAAAATCATGGAATGATGACGTGGCAGGACCGGTCAATGGCGGGCGTGCGAATAAATCTGGACCATCCGATCTCAGGAGGAGATCGATTGTGGAAAACATATTGGAGGGCGATGGATGGCGGGCCCGGGGTACGGATACCTTGGGTTAATTTCCGCGCATCTTCGGGGTGTGATGACCGTTGGATGGAGAGCCCCAGATCGGACGGTTGATATGCATATCGTGTCGGGTCAAATGCCGAACAATAACGCGCGATGGGGGGGTGGTTTTGAAATAGTGACGGAGCCACGTGTCAAGCGGTGAGTGGAATCACTCTGAAAATAAAATTACCACCCATCCTCCAAACGCGGTGCGATGAATACCACCGGTTTTTGAACAATGCTTTTGGGCGCGGGGACCACAAAGGCGGGTGAGCTGCGAACCATTTATTTGTAGGTTGATTGGACGGTGGACAAGTGATAGGAGCGGTGAACGGGTTGGGCCACGGCCGTGACGCTGATTTATGAAGACTGTCCAATCTGTACAGATCGACGGATAACACTGCGCCCGATATCCCCCTACGATAAGCGCTCTCTGGGCTAATGCTTGGTCTAGCACCCAGGTCACGTGGAGAAAAATACTGAGGGGGCTAGGGCCGAAAGGTGCTAGGCCTTAAATATGTTAAAATGTGTGATTTCGGCCTTTTTTATGCAATTTTGAGTTTAGAGGAGGGGAACGATAGGCGGGAAAAGGATTTTTTAGGCCAAACAAAGGGGGTTTAAAGGGGATTGCTTTTCAGAATTTAATAGGGGGCTGACATGATCAATAGAAACAAATGAGTGCAACCAAAGAATCAAAGTCATAAACTGGAGTGAAGATACAACATGGACCGTTGGATCTAGGCATAGATCAATGGCAGAGAATAAATCGCATATCCAACAGAATATTGCAATCAATGACTTTTATCATTACATATTAAGACTTCTCATGGTAATTAATTTAAGTTGCGATTCGAAGTAGATCAGCTAAGGAGCCGTGAGGACCATTAGATTTGGGCTTTGATCAATAGTGGAGATTAAGTCTCAATCCCATAGTATTTCGCACATCGAAAATTTTTGATGTTATCGTTAAAAACTTGCACGAAAAGTAATTTGGTTTGCAATGCAATGTGATCACATATCGCAAATCACGACAGAAGGAGTATCACGAAACAACAGAAACACAAAAAATGGGAAATGCGAAATGCAGGTGATGACATGGCAAGATGATGTGGCAGATGACGTGGCCCCAATCCCATAGATAACAGTTAATATATGGTGACATGGCAATGACGTGGTAGTGATGTATCAATGACATGGCAGTGACGTGGCACGATGACGTGGAGATGACATGGACCAAACCCAGATACTGCACATTACAATCAACCATTCTTATGTTTATACGTTAAGACTTCGCATGTTATATATTTTAAGGTGCGACGTGTGATAAGGTTTTCACCACAGATTGTGAAATTGCAGAATTGCAAGTATTGTGAAATCTGCAAATTGGTAAAGTTGCGAAGTGCGATAAAGAGGCACGAATGCAATGTAGTTTCAAAGGAGAAATCCAAAGGATTTCAATTCCGGATGTAAATATTTTCTTGTGTTAAATCGCATCATAGGAGGAAAATGAGATTATAACGTAAAATATATGGAACACCAAAGTGTGAAGTGCGATTTGTGAAGGGAACGCGATGCGGTTCAGAGGTAAATATTAACATATTTCATTTCCAGGTTTAGTGTATTTATGTTGGCTTTTATGAAGAAATTGTTGGAAGCGGAGGTCGACTTGGGTTACAAAGAAAAGGCCTGAACGCATGGAAAAGGACCTGACACTCGTGTAGAACAGTGTTATGCAGTTGCAGCTGTGAGTTAAAAGGAAAGTCTAAACGCAAGAGAAAGTACTTGGGTATAAGTGACCCAACATAGAGAGAAGAGAATATAACGTTGCGGGTAAGATATGCGATAGGAGAGGCGGTGTAAAACATAAAGGCATGGGTCAAGTCAGGCTAAGACAGTAATGTTGCAGCCTAGTTGGAAATATAACAACAGGTAGAGAAGACAAAATGAACAGAAAAGAAAGAAGCTGAAAGAGCTGAATTGAAATATTGTTGTATCTGTAATTGTAAATTCATTAATTATTTTATATTTCTTGTAATGCAAAGGCAAGTCTCCCAGGGAAATGTAAAACTCCAATTTAATACTGAAATGAGTTTATATATTGTTGTAACATCTTGAATATGCTGAGTGAGGAAATGAGTGGGTGGAAGGAAAAGATTCATGCCTATTCACTTCATATTCCCATATAGAATGCAAACAACCATGAAGTGATCTCTATAAATGATGTTATTGTAATGTGCATAGATAGGTTAGAGAGTGGAAGAATGAGAGAGAGAAGATAGAGAAGTTGTGCACATCCAAAGCTGATATGAAGCAGATTTGAAGGTTGGAAGGACAACAATGAAGAAGGAGAAAAACAGAGCTGATATCCAGGTAAATCATCATATGATTTTATTGTAGTGTGAGGGAGTTGGTGCTTCCATATCAAGTTGTATCTTGATATATGTCCAGTTGTAGCTGGTTGAGGTAGGAGCCTCCTGTGGATTGTAGCCCGTAGAAAATAGATGGGAGTTGGAGCTTCCTTGCAAGTTGTAGCTTGCAGAATTTGAGGTATTAACCTCCTATAGGTTGGAGCCTACAGAAAATCAGTGGTGAGAGGGAGTTGGAGCTTGAATTTGCATGACAACAATAATAAGATGTGGTTTTCTCCCTTATGGGTTTCCACTTATATCTGTTTTCTATGTGCATGATGATTATGTATTGATGTAATGTATTTAATCTACTTAACACTTGCTGCTCACATATTAATATTGTTGTTTAATTATATATTAAGTTTCTTATGAAATGGAGGTGTAAATAAGTTCAAAGAAAAGTTTTAAAAGTCCATGAATGTACTACGCTGATTCACCCCCCCCCCCCCCCTCTCAGTTTAACTAAGGGTTCATCAATTGGTATCAGAGTAGGTTCCTTTAGAAACTGTTTAACAATTGGAAGGAGGTCCTAGGTCCCCAAAATGGCTAGCCTAGAAGGATGCTCAACAAATAAATCCCTATTGTTTACTGGCACAAACTATGATTTTTGGAAAATAAGAATGAGGACATACTTAATGTCTCTAGGAATAGAAATTTGGGCTGCTGTGGAAGAAAAATATGCACCAAAGGATACAGGCACCGAGGAAGAAGCCAAACAAAATTTCAGAGCTAATGCAAAAGCAATGAATTCTCTCTTAAGCGGTCTAAGTGAGTCAAAATTTATCAAAGTAATGCATAGTAAGACTGCAAAAGATATATGGGATAATTTAGGAAACATTCATGAGGGAGATACAAAGGTGAAGATGACCAAACTACAAGCACATAGAACTCAGTTTGAAAACTTAAAAATGAATGAAGATGAAGATATAGCTACATTCTTTTTAAGAGTTGCAGAATTTGTGAATATCATGATAGGCCTAGGAGAAGAAATTAAATCAAGTGTTGTAGTCCAGAAAATATTGAGATCTCTACCATCCAAGTTTAATCCTAAGGTTTCTGCCATAGAAGAAGCAAAAAACTAGGAAACCTTAACCAGAAATGAATTACTTGGGAACCTAACAGCATATGAGATGAGACTTCCTAAAGGGAAGTCAAACACGAGGGAGGTTTCCTTTAAGGCAAACAAGTGCATAGAAGAAAAGGATGGTACATGCTCATGCTCTGATGAAGAAGAAGCCAAATTTGTTAGAATATTGGATAGAGGCACATGTAAGTATAAAGGTAAACTTCCATTTAAGTGCTTTAACTATGGAAGAGTGGGGCACTATGCTTCAAAATTTCCTCATAATAAAATAGAGAATCGGTCAAAAGGGAAGGAGAAAAGAAACTTCAGCAATAGGCAGAAAGATAAAATATTTAATAGAAGAACATTCTATTCTCAACAAGACACCAGTGCATCTGAGAGCTAAGATGAATCCCCCAATGAAGAAGGAACATCAGAATTTATTTTGATGGCCAAGGAAGAGCTTGAGAAAGATCTCCTGGAATTTGAAGAAGAAGGTGAGGTAGATCTTGAGGGGGAATTGGTGAGTGCCCTAAAGGAAATAGATAGACTCAAGCTCAAGACTAGAAAAGAGAAGGAAATCCTTCTTAAACATGAAAAGGAAGAACCAAACTTTGAAGATTTTATCAAGTTGAAAATTGAACTAGAAGAAGCAAGGAAAGTAGAAGACATTCTGTTGTAGCAAATAAGAGAGAAAAGTTAGGAATGTGGAAGATTGGAAGAAGAGGTGGTGAGTTGGAGGAAGAAAATAGAAAAATATCAAACTCATTTAACAATGAACGTTTAGCAGTTAAAAGGTGTTGAACAATTGGACTGTATATTAAATGCACAAATATCTCCTCTTGTAAAGAGTGGGATAAGATATGAGGGAGAATCCAGCAAGTCGAAGGTAGAGGGTAAGAAATCTATTAAATTTGTGAAAGTTGTCCTAAAAGAAAATGGTAACTCCCATCTGTATGAGAACAAAAATGTGGGAAACCCTCCAAATCCTCATGAATTGCAGCAAAAACCCACCAGAAGGAAAGCCCTGGAAACAAGAGGAGTAAACAGCCAGAAAACATTATAGCTCATATCAAATGGCTTCCAAAGACAGAATTTGCATATGACCAGATGGATATATCCCCAAAAACCTTTCTCTACCAGAGACAAATACTACTTCCATGGGTATTGTTTTTGTTGTAAAAGGTTCAGTCATAAAGACATGGAGTGCAGAGCATATATATGGAGACTGGAGTATGGAAAATCAAGGGGAATTAAAAAAATGGTGGATTCACTCGTGTACATAATCCATTCAGAAATACAATTAAATGTTTTTGTTGCCATAAAAATGGGTACAAGTCTCATGAATGTCCTCTCAAATACTGTGATCCATCTCCTCAGGAAATTTATCAAACAAACAACTACATGCAATGGAAAAGGAAGCTAAATAAGTGTGATATTGTTCTAATTTCTCAAGATCAAAACAGTCAATGGTATGTGGACAGTGGGTGCTCAGAAAATATTACTGGAGACAGAAGCAAGTTTGTAACTTCTGATGAAAAGAAATATGGGAATGTAACATTCGATAATGATAGAGTAGGGAAAATCAAGGGAAAAGGAACAATTAGCCTGAATAATGGAAGAGGAGAGGGTCATGATGTATTATTTGTGGATGGTTTGAAAGCCAATCTGCTAAGTGTTAGTCAAATTTGTGATAAAGGCTGTGAGGTCCTTTTCAGAGCCCAAGATTGTGAAGTAAGGTCAATCACCACAGGAAAGACCTTCATCAAAGGTGTTAGAACATAGAGTAATGTATATATAGTAGAAGAAGAGAAAGAAGCATGCCACATCAACAAACTTGACGAATATTGGTTATGGTGTAGAATATCAGGACATCAAAATTTTGACCACATCATCAAACTGAGCAAAGAGAAAGCTGTCAGAGATTTGCCTACAATAAAGAAGCCACCAAATACCATATGTAAGTCTTGCCAATTGGGAAAACAAACTCGCACATCATTAAAATCTAAAGACCAACTATCTACAAGTAAGCCTCTTTAGCTTGTACACATGGACCTATGCGGACCTTCAAGAACAAATTAACCAGGTGGAGAATCATATTTCATGCTGATAATCGATGATTTTTCCAAATTAACAGGGGTGGAATTTCTCAGATATAAATCTGAAGCATTTGATAAATTTAAGATATTCAAGGCACTGGAAAATATCAAACTGGATGTAAATTAAAATGCATCAGGTCATACAGAGGAGGTGAATTCACAGACAATGATTTTGCAAACCTGTGAAATGAATGTGGGATAAAGCAACAGTTTACAGTTGTAGGTACACCTCAACATAATGGAGTGGCAGAGAAGAAAAATTGGTTAGTATAATAGATTACCAGAGCCATGATGCAAGAAAGAAACATCCCCCAAAGCTACTGGGCAAAAGCAGTACACACAGTTGTTCATATTCTCAGCAAAGCTCATCTCAGACCAAATTGTGAAAATACTCCATATGAATTGTGGCATGGGAAACCGACACCAATCAAGCACTTTAGAATATTTGGCAATAAATGCTTCATAAAGAATAATGATGAAAAAATGGGGAAGTATGATGTAAGAGCTGATCAAGGAATATTTTTGGGATATGAATCTAAGAGTAAGGGATACGAGTGCTACAATAAAAGATTACATATTCGATGAAGATCTACCAGAAAAAACCAGAAGAAAAAATTGTGTCAATCCTCCAAATGATCATGAAGATAAGAATCAAGAAAATAAAGAACATAGTAAGACAACAAAATATATATAAATAAACTCAAAAGGACCCTTGAGACACACTTAGAAGAACCATCCAGAAGATCAAATCATTGGATACAAGAGTGCAGGAGTCCAAAATAGAAAAAATCTAGCTGAATCGACCGAGGAAGTGTATCTATCCATGCTGTCACAGATAGAATCGACGAATTTTGATGAAGCCAGAAAAAACAAAAATTGGATAAAGGTTATGAACAAAGAATTAGACCATATTGAGAAGAACAAAACCTAGGAGTTAATACCAAGACCTGTTGGGAAAAATGTCATTGGCACAAAGTGGATATTCAAGAATAAGATGAATGAACAAGGCTAGGTAATCAGAAATAAAGCCAGACTTGTATGTAAGGGATAATCTCAAATTGAAGGACTTAAGTATGATGAAAAATTTTCCCCTCTAGCAAGAACGGAAGAAATTAGAATGTTTCTGGCTTTTTCATGTTATCATGATTTCAAGGTATATCAAATGGATGTGAAGTCTGCCTTCTTAAATGGAGATCTGGAGGAAGAAGTCTACATGGAACAACCTGAAGGAATTTCCTTAGCATATAAACACGACTATGTGTGAAAATTAAAGAAAGCCCCATATGGTCTCAAACAAGCACCACGTGCATGGTATTCTAGGCTGAATAGGTATTTTAGAAAACAAGGATTCATGAAGGGAGGAGTAACAATCTGTATATAAAGGCTAACGAAAATGAACTCTTAATTGTAGTAGTATATGTAGATGACATCATGTTTGGTAGAAACAAGGATGAGTTAGTAAAAGGATTTGTAGAAGAGATGAAGTCATAATTTTAGATGTCTATGATTAGAGAGCTTACCTTCTACCTAGGACTTCAAATTATACAAAAGAACAAAGGAATATTTATTTCAAAAGAAAAATACTTAAGATACATGTTAAAAATATTCCAAATGGAAGACTGCAAACCTGTGTCAACTCCCATGATCATTGGATGCAAGTTATGTGCTAATGATGGATCTGCAGATGTAGATCAAAGAATTTACAGATCTAAAATAGGAAGTATACTATACCTAACAACCTCCAGACCATACATTATGTTGGAAGTAGGACTTGTGGAAATATATCAATCAGTACCAAAACAAAATCACTTGCTAGCAATCAAAAGGATATTTAGATACCTGCAAGGAACTACACATTATGGCCTATGGTATCCTAAAGGAAAATATTTCACATTAACAACATATAAAGATGTAGATTGGGCCAGCTGTGTGGATGATAGAAAAATCACAAGTGGAGGTGCATTCTACTTGGGAGAAAGTATGGTGGCATGGTTAAGCAAGAAGAAAACATCTGTCTCTCTATCTACAACAGAAGCGGAATACATAGCAATAGCAGCTTGTTGCACACAAGTGACCTGGATGAAACAAACTCTTCAAGACATGAAGGTAAGTATCACTGAACATATTTCTATCATATGTGAAAATACAAGTGCAATAAGTATATCAAAAATGTAAGGATTCTAGACACCACATATCTCCACAATGGTATGATATTGTCCACTTTGGGCCTAAGCCCTCATGGCTTTGCTTATGGGCTTTACGCCAAAAGGCCTCATACCAATGGAGATATTTTTCCATCCTTATATACCCATGATCCTCCCCACTTATAGTCAATGTGGGACTTTGGTCGTATACCCAACAATCCTCCCCTCGAACAAAGGACCATCGAGCCTCCCCTCAAACGATTATCCATCCGTCCACTCTCTACCAACCAGGATTCTCCGCTCCAATGCATTGGAAGCACACACCTTACATGGAGCACCACCTGCCTCGAGAGCTTTCTCTATCCCAGGTCAACTCCTCTTCACCGTGTTGGGACCAGGACACGTCCATGAAGAATCCGGAGCACACCGCCTGTCTAACCGAGCTCATCCATGGATCCCATCGTGATATTACCGGCGCCCACCACCTTCGTTCGGCATTCGAGGATTCATCCACTTCGCTAACTTCGAGGCATGGCTCTGATACCACTTGTAAGGATTCTGGACACCACATATCTCCACAATGGTATGATATTGTCCACTTTGGGACTAAGCCCTCATGGCTTTGCTTATGGGCTTTACGCCAAAAGGCCTCATACCAATGGAGATATTTTTCCATCCTTATATACCCATGATCCTCCCCACTTCTAGTCAATGTGGGACTTTGGTCGTATACCCAACAAAAAAATCCAGTACTTCTTTCGAAAACCAAGCACATCCCAATAAAGTAACACTTCCTCAAAGAACAAGTAGCAGAGAAAATAGTAAAGATGGAATATGTACCAACAAAGGAACAAACAATAGACATATTCAAAAAACCTCTTGCTAGAGAACCATTTGAATATCTAAGAGACAAACTAGGGGTAGTTTTTGTAGATGATACTCTATGATATGATAAGAAAAAAAAACAAAAACAAATAAAAGGAAAAAAAATATGATGAAAAATCACCAGCAAAGGCTGCAATATCAGGAATAGAAATAGTGCAGTAGAAAAATCAGTATCAGACAAGAAGCATCATTCCAGGGGGAGAGCAGCCCATAAAAGTTGCCACAGAAGAGCTAGAGCTATGGAGCTGGTAAAGATCTACAGAGGATTATTACACTGTTGACTCCCTGAAAGTGTTAATAATGAATCAATATGTTCTTAAGAAGGAAGAATAAGAGAAATGGTTATCATCATTATATCATCACATCTCTCATCAATTGGTATTTGGAGCAAGTAGCCTACCTATCAGTAGAATACCAAGTGTTATTAGTGGAGTAGTGGTATGGTATAGGTCCTCAGGATCAAAGTATTATGGCAGAAGTGAATTGAGTGATTATATCTTTAGAAGTCTAGCACATATCACCACTATCAAGAAGTAAGGGAAAAAAGTAGATAACATTCTATAGTGACATGCCTTGCATTCATGCAATCTCAATGAGTTTCAAAGTGTTCTCCCAGCAACTCTTATACACCATTCTAGAGCAGCAAGGTAACCCTTTTCCATTAATGTCAAAGGGGGAGGAAAAACAAGCAGAAGAAGAAAGTCGCTTCTCATAATGAAAGGGGAGGAAGTGTTGGACGAAGTGTTGCCATCAATGCCAAAGGAGGAGTCTGTTGTAAATATTGTCATTCATGGCAAAGGAGAAAAATGGATCAACTCTAGAATTATCATTAAGGCAAAGGAGCAGAGAAGCAGTAGAAATAATGCAAAGGAGCAACATTAGAAGTATAACCTAAAGCAGAGAGAATCAGAAAAGAGGCATAAAGAAGCTTTAGCATTATTACTAAAGCAAAGGAGAAGCAAAAGAGAAAAGGAATTCATGGAGCTAAGGCAGAAAAGGCAGCAAGTTTTGGTCAAGTCATGAATGAGTAGGCAGAGTCATGAACATGCCTAAGTAAAGTAATAAACGCGTGCAACAATGAAGAACATTCGTGAACGAGTGGCCAAAGTCGTGAACGTGCCTAAAGAAAGTAATAAATGCATGCAACAATGAAGAACAATCGTGAACAAGTCGACATGTGCAACAATGAAGAACAGTCGTGAACAAGTCGGAACGTGCAGCAATGAAGAACAGTTGTGAATGAGTCAACACGTGTAGGAATGAAGAAAATTTGTGAATGCTAAGTGGGTCAAGTCGTGAACGTGGAAAAAGTCATGAACGAGTCAGGTGTTCTAGGTACAACAAGAAAGAAATAAACAAGCGCAACCAAAGAAGAAATGTCGGCAAACCGGAGTGAAGATACAGCGTGGAACATTGGATCATGGCATAGATCAATGACAAAGAATAAATCGCAGACCCAGTATAATATCAAAATCGACGAATTTTATCGTTACATATTAAGACTTCTCACGTTAATTAATTTAAGTTGTGATGCGAAGTAGATCAACTAAGGATCCACGAGGACCATTAGATTTGGGCTTTGATCAATGATGGAGAGTCACAATCCCACGGTATTTTTCACATTGAAATTTTTTGATGTTATCGTTAAAGACTTGCACAGTAAGTAATTTGGTTTGCGATGCGATGTGATCGCATATCACAAATTGCACGGAATGACCATCGCAAAACAACAAAAAAAAAGAAAATGCGAAATGCGAAGTGCGAGTGATGATGTGGCAAGATGACATTGTAGTGATGTGGATATGACGTGGCAATGATGTGGCAGATGACATGTAACCAACCCCACATATCGTAGTTAATTTATGGTGAAGTGGAAATGATGTGGGAGTGACGTGGTAATGTCATGGGAGTGACGTGGCAAGGTGATCTGGCATGATGAAATGGAGATGACATGGACCTGGTCCGCATACCGCACATCACAATCAACCATTATTATGTTTATATGTTAAGACTTCACATGTTATATATTTTATGGTGCGACGTGTGATAAGTTTTTCACCGCGGGTTGCGAAATCGAAGAATCACAAGTATTGTGAAATCTGCAAATTGGTAAAGTTGTGAAGTGCAATAAAGAGGCCCAGGTGCGATGTAGTTTCAAAGGCAAAGTCCAAAGGATTTCAAATCTGGATGTAAACCTTTTCTTGTATTAAATCACATCGGAGGAGGAAAAGAAGATTATAATGTAAAATCTATGGAATTCCGAAGTGCGAAGTGTGATTTGTGAAGTGGACATGATGCAGTTCAGAGGTAAATATTAAAATATTGCATGTTCAGGTTTAGTCTGTTTGCGCTGGTTTTTATGAAGAAATCATTCGAAGTGGAGGTCGACTTGGGTTACAAATAAAATACCTTAACCCATGGAAAAGGACCCGGTGCTTTTGCAGAATAGTGTTATTAGGTTGCAACTGTGAGTTAAAAGGAAAGGCTGAATGAAAGAGAAAGTACTCGGGTATAAGTGACCCAACACAGAGAGAAGAGCATAGAACGCTGCGAGTAAGATATGAAATAGGAGAGGTGGTGTAAAAAATAAAGGCATGGCTTAGATCGGGCTAAGATAGTAATGATGCAACACAGTTGGAAATATAACAACAAGCAGAGAAGACAAAGGGATAGCAGGCAACGAAGACAAAATGAACAGAAAAGCAAGAAGCTGAAAAGGTTGAATTGAGATATTGTTGTAACTGTAATTGTAAATTCATTAATTATTTTACATTTTTTCTGATGCAAATGCAAGTCTCCAAGGAAAAGAAAAACTCCAATTTAATAATGGAGTGTGTATATTGTTGTAACATCTTGAATATGCTAAGTGAGGAAAAGAGTGGGTGGAAGGCAAAGAGTCATGCATGTTCACTTCATATTCCCATATAGAATGCAAACAACAATGAAGTGATCTCTGCAAATGATGTTATTGTAATGTGCATAGAGAGGTTAGAGAGTGGAAGAATGAGAGAGAGAAGATAGAGAAGTTGTGCACATCTAGAGCTGATATGAAGTAGATTTGAAGGTTGGAAGGGCAGCAATGAAGAAGGAGAAAAACAGAGCTGATATCCATGTAAATCAGCATATGATTTATTGTAGTGAGAGAGAGTTGGTGCTTCCATATCATGTTGTAGCTTTATAGATGTCCAGTTGTAGCTGGTTGAGGTAGGATCCTACTTTGGATTGTAGCTTGTAGAAAATAGATTGGAGTTGGAGCTTCCTTACAAGTTGTAGCTTACATAATTTGAGGTAGCAACCTCCTATAGGTTGGAGCCTACAAAAAATCAGTGGTGAGAGGGAGTTGGAGCTTGATTTTGCATCAAAAAAAAAAAAATATGTGGTTTTTCCCTTATGGGTTTCCACTTATATCTGTTGTCTATGTGCATGATGATTATGTGTTGATGTACTGTATTTAATCTTCTTAGCACTTGTTGCACACATATTAAGATTGTTGCTTAATTATATATTATGTTGCTTATGAAATGGAGGTGTAAATAAGTTTAAAGAGACGTTTTAAAAGTCCATGAATGTACTAAACTGATTCACCCCTCCCCCCCCTCTCTCAGTTTAACAAAGGGTTCATCATGCTCTTCATCAAGTGCATCCCATGATTCTTTGGTCTTCTTAGTTGAACATTCTTTTTCTGAATGTTTTCCTTCAATAACATGAAGAGAATCTATTTTTTGCAATACTCTTCTTGAGCTAAGATGAATACCATTTAGATCAATAGGACATGTTAGGAAGTGTTGTACCTCAACATTGTAGGTGGGCTAAGCTACTTATGTTTGTGATTTTGGAAATGGTGGTATTGGTAGTTGAGTGGGAGTGGATCTTTGAGATGGATGTGGTTGGGGTTGTGGTGGTGGTGGAGGTGGATGGTAGGGATAGCATGGAGTTAGTTATGGAGGACATTGAGGAAAATATTGAGTATATTGTGGATTTCTCCCATAAGGTTTTGGCCAAACTTGTTTCCAATATTGGTTTTGGGGTTGAGATGGCCAAGGCTACCAAGGAAAGGGTGTCTTCCAATTCCTTTGAGATGAATGTGCGTAACCTTGAAAATATGAAATAGGTTTTTGCATCATACTCGTTTGAATAGGCTTCCATGGTCTTCTTGGAGCTACATAACATAGCTTCTTTGGTGATTGGCTTTTTCCATTGTCCTCTTGGTAGACTTCCTTCAACCTCAGTAATGATGAACAATATTTAATAGCATGTGATTCTGCATGGACAAATCAAATATCAACATCTTATTTTTTCTCATTTTGCATTCTTGACATTTATACTTGTTCAATTAGATTTATAAGAATTTTTGTTTTAATGTTGTTAAGAAAATTTCCAAGCTCAAATTGACTTATTGATATCAATGTCATGTCACAAAGTTGGCTTTAGCGGCCGTTCAAGCCGTCCAGAGATTTCACCATTACATCTTGTTTCGGAAAACTATGGACGTTTCATATCATGACCCGATGACATATATACTGTCACACCAATTGCTGGGGGACAATTACTCGAAATCGATGGTTACTCTCCAAGAGTTTGACCTAGAATTCATTAATTCGAAGTCAAAGAAATCCCTAGTTTTTGCTGAAATAATGTGCCATCTTCCCTCCCTTGATGCAGAATCTACATCTGAAGATTCCATCTCTGACAATTCATTTTTATGATATCGTCTTTTCGGGTTCCCATGTTTTGGCCAGATTGGCAAGACCAAAAGATGAGACAACATCAGAACCACTTTGGGGCCCTAGGATCTAGCCCTCCTGGACCCGGAGAGGGATCTCTCCAATAAAACAAAGAATGATATATCCTTGAAAGCTAAAATGAGATGTTAGGCTAGTTATGAAGCACAAAGGGGGTTTAAAATGATTTGGCTGGTTGGTTGCTGGGTTGGTCATGAGATCATAGACTGAGAAAGTAATGGGAGAAAAAGGACAAAGCAGCAGGATGTTTCAACAAAGAGGATAGGTCAAGAAAGTGCCATCCATTGGGCTATGGAGTCATGAAAGGGAATTACTTGCAACAACTAGCCAAGGCTTTCAGAGGGCAAGTTGTCTACACTAAAGGATCTTTTAGATAGATAATGGAATGGAACATTAAGGATTGAAAGTGAGAGAAGGAAAGCAACCCAGTTTTTGTCTATAGATCAGGTCAGAGGTCATTTAACTCCAGGATTGCTTGGACATACTCAAAGGCAGCTCTCAAGGAAGTCACAAGGGGGCAGCTTATAGATCGGACCAGAGGTCATTTAACTCCAGGTCTGCTTTAGCATGCTCCAAGGGAAAACAAAGATAAGTTTAACAGAGCCAGGGTCTATAGATCAGAGAAGGACTTTGAACCTTCAATGCTTTGACACTAGCAAGAGATCTTAGAAAGGCCAGCTGGTCGCACAAGGATCCTAGTGGACAGGGCTAACTCTAATCCCTAGTGTTCCCAAATCTTCCAGCTTAAACCCAACAAGAAAAACTAAGCAGCAAACCCCGAATTCATACATCAGCTAATAGGAAATAACATCCGCTACACTGGTTAAATTAGATGAATTTACTCTTAGATTCACAATCGGCAGAAAACATTAAAGGCAAGGAGAGAAGAAACATAGGGTACCTAACAAGGGTAAATCCTATGCTAGATTTCTGATGCAAGCCAGCAGAAAATGAAATAGTATGAAAATGTAATAAAGAGTGTTAGGAAAACATCACCAATAGTAATAGACCAGGATCCTATGAAATGTGCTTGATTAATTGATGCAAAACCAATCACATACACTGAGCTCAATGGCTGTTACAGTCCAGACTTTCTCCTCCCAGCCTACTACATACAAACTACTCTGCTACTCCCTCCCAAGACTGTTCTACAGTCAAAATGAATCCCTCTAACAGCAATTGGCCACAATCGAACAAAAACCATTACAATATGTTCTTGGGGATTCTTATAGCTCGAGTGGGGTAGAGAAGGTAGGTGAGGAACTAAATGTAGCATTAAAACTCAGAAGAGGGAGAGGGTTGAAGCCTCGTTCTGTTTTAAATTCTGAGCATTTATCTCTGGTACTCTTTGGATGAGAAGAATGGTCTTCGTCAAGCTATAATTTACTTCCAGGTATGTCTCTGATGTACTCGCTGCAGTGTTCTGGTGAATTGCAAAAAAAGGCAGAATAATGATGCCAGGGTCTGCCATACTGCATAACTAATGCGTTGGTAGCATAGGATTGTTTTCAGGGCAGAAATATTCTCAGGAACACGGCATAGAATGAGAACTGTATGGTGCATCGTCCTTTATGGAAAGAACCTTCTACTAATGTGAAAACCCCTTAGTATTATTTTCTATGCCTTGGACCTTCTGATCGATCCTCGGGGTCTTCGAACTGGTACCTTTTCCTTCTAAATCCCTGAAAAAAGGCTCAAAAATCTTCAGTTACGTGCCTTGAACTTTCTGTTGTTCCACCGATACTCTCTTTTTACAAAGTTTTCATTTAAATGGCTCTGGAAGGTTTGACAGAGTTTTAGCTACGTTCTTTGAATGCACATCCTATCATGGCTCCTTCCCAGGCTTTCTTCATAAATTCAACCCCTGAAAATGGTCCTTTCTTGTGCTCTGTGCCACTGCAACAGTGACTGTGAACCACAGTGTTTTTCACCACCTGAAACCCTGCAAAACATGTAAACATGTTAAGAAAACATGCACGAGGAGGGTGGCGCAGATGACTATGAAAATGGTAGCGTGGCCCGGACGTGGACGATGAATGCAGTGGATACTGTGGAGGAAAACCATGGAATAGCAGGAAATGCATGGGAAGACGTCGAGACAAACATTTTAACGTAAAACATTAAACTTTGACCTATGAATGGAATATATATAAAGGGACGAGAAAAAAATGCGATGGGACACGTGGGAAGGGTGACGTGGTGAGAGATGGTCAACGACGGGCGTGCGAATAAATCTGGACCATTCGATCTCAAGAGGAGATTGACGGCTGAGGACATGGTGGAGGGCAACGGATGGTGGGCTAGGGGTACTATTTGCCTTGGTTAATCCTCGCGTGACTTCGCGGAGCGATGACCGTTGGATGGAGAGCTTCAGATCGGACGGTTTATATGCATATCGCACCGGGTCAAATGCCGAACGTTAACGCGCAATGGGGGGGCAGTTTTGAAATAGTGACGAAGCCACGTTTCGGGCGATGAGTGGAATCGCTCTGAAAATAAAAATATCGCCCACCTCCCAATGGCGGTGCAATAGATACTGGCGGTTTTCAGATATGCGTGGCTGCGGGGACCACCAGGCGAGATGTAACGCGGAGCGTTGATCCACGGGTAAATGAACGGTGGAGATGTGATGAACGGTGAAAGGAGGTGGGTGATGGGCGCTATGGGGAATGCGACGACCGTCCGATCTATACAGATCAACGGTTCAAAATGCGCCCGATACATATTTACGCTAAGCGCTTTTTCGGGCTAGCGTGTGGTTTCGGCGCTAGGGTCACGTGGTGGAGAAGGTTAGGGGGCTGGCCGAAAGGTGCTAAACCCATATACATGAAGAATATGATTATTTGGCCCAGTTTTAGTGCATTTTCAGGCCAATAAAGGGTAATGATAGGGGAAAGAAGGGGAAATTAAACCATACCAGGGATGTGTGTATGGTTTAGAGGGGATTTTTGGGAGAGTTTAGAAGGATTAGGGGAGGGATTTTGGGGTGAAAAGGGGGACTTTAACAAAGGGAAAAAGGGTTGAAAAGGGATATTTTGCAGGGATACAAGGGGCAAATGTAGGCCTTTGGGAGCGCAATTTTTTGCAATCAGAGAGGCTTTATAATGGAAATCAGCAGAGGGGATTTATCAAAGGACAAAGGCACAAGGAGACTTCAAGGATGATGTGTTTTCAGAGTAAATGCATTCCTTGAAGGCTCAAAAACATTTTAGCCCCCTATTTGCTTGTCAAAAAATTTATAGGGGGCTAATAGTGGCTCCACATGGGGATGGCTTCTTCTTGAAGGAGTCAAGAATTTAGAGAATAGATCTTTGGAGTAGGCCAGATGCCTGGTACCTTGAGCCATCTTTCTTCCTTGATTTAAGCTGCCACAAATATGATAGATCAGCAGAAACATTCCCAAACAATCCACCTACCCATCCTACAATCCTAGCATTTTTTTTTCTATGGTGCATTTGAACTAGCAGACCCTTTACATCATTTTTATTTGTTATAAAAGAGAAAATAAACCTATTATATTTCTACCTGTATTGCTCCATGAGACTAGATTAGACTGTTGGCCTCATAGCTTCTCTACCTAATCTAATATCTGTTAGGATTAAACTGTCTAGCAAATTTCTTCTCTACATTTTAAGACAGAAATCAAAAAACAGTCAAGCCAGGATTAGACTGTCTGGCTTGCTGGAATTTGCAGAAATTAAAACAACTAACTACATGCTCATAGACTGAGCTTTATTGAGCTTTTCCTACCTGCCCTACTCTAACTACAATATTCACATGTCTAGCTTACAAAAATTGTCTTCCAATGCAACTAGTCCATCAAATGATCCCATGACTGGTCTCTCTTGCTCAACTCCTTGAGCAGGCTGGATAGGCAGGGTAGCTCCCACTCTTTTTGTTCCACGATAGCAGCTTTGAAAAATTTTCTTTCTGTTTGCAACATGCTTCTCAAAAAGACCCTTGATCCTTCCTTAAATGTTTGTAGGAAATGAGCATAAGGATCATGAAATGATACCTGGTTACGAACATCTGGCAGGCAGGCTTCAACCAAGATTTCCTCTTCTTCCACTGGATCAAGAACAAGACTCTCTTGAGAAAGAGAATCTCCCTCATCTTCTTCATTTTCTAAACTGGAGGACTCATCATATATGGCAGTGCTGGCCTCCTGGAGCTCTGATATGTTCTGCTTTGAGGTGCTGAGCTCTGTGAAGAGATCCATGTATTCTTGAGTAGGGGTATGTTCCTTTTCTTCCTCTCCTTCAAGAGAAAACTCCTTGCTTTCAAACTACTCAAAGATCTCTTCCTTGTTTTCCTCTTCATCTTCTGAGATGAAGGGCTACTGTTTTCTAGTCTCACTGATGGTTTGTGGTAAAGCAAAGTGAAGATCAAGGAATCTTCATCTGCTATTATACTATCGCAGCTCTCCCCATCAGTATCATAGATAGGCTAACTGGTTTCATTACTTTTCTGAAATCGCTGGCTCTGATCTTCCTCCCATGATTCTAAGGATGATGGTCCTGCAAGCTTGGCTTATCTTTGAAAACAATCATCATCAAATGGGTCATAAATAGGAAAATCATAACTGTAAGTAATGTCACCTACCAAACCTTCTGGATCTTCAACAGGTCTTTCTTCACCCTGATCCACAGAGGAGTCTTCTGGATCTGAATCATCAAACTCGTAAGATGAATGAGCAAGAGTGTGTGTTCTATAAAAGATTTCAGAGGTGGACTGTTGATTTAATATCTGATCAATCTCCTTTTCTGTCAAAGGGGAAGATTTTCATGTGGTTCCTTGAGCAGAAGTGTAGCAGCTCTCTGCTTCTTGTATTAGCTGATTTGGAGGCAGGATGTCTTCTTGAACCTCTTCTAGAATATCTTCAGTTGTACTTGCAGGGAAATCTTGAGGATCTTCTGATGTTTCTTGATCTCTTTCTGATTCAGACCAATCCTCATGAACCTGATGATAATAGGTTAGACTACAAGGCTCATGAATGGTTTCTTCTTCCACATCAGATCCTGCATCTTCTATGTGGTCTCTTGTTTCCTCAAAGTAGCATTCCCTATTAGCCTTTGCTATTAGGTCCTGATATTTTCTAGTCAGCGTAACACAAGACATAGGTAAGCAATCAGGTAGTTCCTTATCACTTTCCTCCTCATCTTCAATAGATCCTTGAGCATCATACATGTCTTGCTCATCTTCTTGGTCTTGATTTTTTTCTTGTTCTGGAAGAGGCATGGGATATTCTAAATAATCATCATTTGCATTCATAAAAACCATATACATCTCCAACACTTTACCAAAAATTTCTGCTATTTAATTGAGTTGGTCATACAAAGCATCATACTTTGTATCCTTGTCCATGTTTGGATCCATGTTTCTGCAAAGATAGTCACTGCATATTCTCAACCAGTTCAGAGTCTTCTACCAGTGGATTCATTTGGTCTTTTGGGAGTTATGGAGTGTGGAGTCGCTAGGTGGATGTATATGAATGTTTGAAGTAGGATGATATCCACCATCAGCAATTGAATGCCAATCTAACCAGATATCTTGGGTCTTTTGAGTGCCTAAGAGTATGTAAGATCAAATGCACTCAACTCCCCAGCGGAGTCGCCATTATGTTGGGGTTCCCATGTTTTGGCCAAATTGGCAAGACCAAAAGATGAGACAACATCAGAACCACTTTCGGGCCCTAGGATCTAGCCCTCCTGGACTCAGAGAGGGATCTCTCCAATAAAAAAAAGAATGATATATCCTTGAAATCTAAAATGAGATGTTAGGCTAGTTATGAAGCACAAAGGGGGTTTAAAATGATTTGGTTGGTTGGTTGCTGGGTTGGTCATGAGATCATAGACTGAAAAAGTAATGGGAGAAAAAGTACAAAGCAGCAGGATGTTTCAGCAAAGAGGATAGGTCAAGAAAGTGCCATCCATTGGGCTATGGAGTCATGAAAGGGAATTACTTACAACAACTAGCCAAGGCTTTCAGAGGGAAATTAGTCTACACTAAAGGATCTTTTAGATAGATAGTGGAATGGAACATTAAGGATTGAAAGTGAGAGAAGGAAAGAAACCCAGTTTCTGTCTATAGATCAGGTCAGAGGTCATTTAACTCCAGGCCTTCTTGGACATACTCAAAGGCAGCTCTCAAGGAAGTCACAAGGGGGCAGCTTATAGATTGGACCATAGGTCATTTAACTCCAGGTTTGCTTTAGCATGCTCCAAGGGAAAACAGAGATAAGTTTAACAGAGCGAGGGTCTATAGACCAGAGAAGGACTTTGAACCTTCAATGCTTTGACACTAGCAAGAGATCTTAGAAAGGCCAGATGGTCGCACAAGGATCCTAGTGGACAGGGCTAACTCTAATCCCCAGTGTTCCCAAATCTTCCAGCTTAAACCCAACAAGAACAACTAAGCAACAAACCTTGAATTCATACATCAGCTAGTAGGCAATAACATCCGCTACACTGGTTAAATTAGTTGAATTTACTCTTAGATTCACAATATGCAGAAAACATTAAAGGCAAGGAGAGCAGAAACATAGGGTACCTAACAAGGGTAAATCCTATGTCAGATTTTTGATGCAAGCCAGCAGAAAATGAAATAGTATGAAAATGTAATAAAGAGTGTTAGGAAAACATCACCAATAGTAATAGACCAGGATCCTGTGAAATGTGCTTGATTAACTGATGAAAAATCAGTCACATACACTGAGCTCAATGGCTATTACAGTGCATAATTTCTCCTCCCAGCCTACTACATACAAACTACTCTCCTACTCCCTCCCAATACTGTTCTACAGTCAAAATGAATCCCTCTAACATCAATCGGTAACAACCGAACAACAACCCTTACAATATGTTTTTGGGGATTATTATAGCTCGAGTGGGGCAGAGAAGGTAGGTGAGGAACTAAATGTAGCATTAAAACTCAGAAGATGGAGAGGGTCGAAGCCTCGTTCTATTTTAAATTCTAAGCATTTATATCTGGTACTCTTTGGATGAGAAGAATGGTCTTCGTCAGGCTGTAACTTACTTCCAGGTGTGTCTCCGATGTACTCGCTGCAGTGTTCTGGTGAATTTCACAAAAAGGCATAATAATGATGCTAGGGTCTGCCATACTGCATAACTAATGTGCTGGTAGCATAGGACTATTGTCAGGGTGAAAATATTCTCAGGAACACGGCATAGAATGAGAACTGTATGGGCGCATCGTCCTTTATGGAAAGAACCTTCTGCTGATGTGAAAACCCCTTAGTATTATTTTATATGCCTTAGACCTTTTGATCAATCCTCGGGGTCTTCGAACTGGTACCTTTGCCTTCTAAATCTCTGAAAAAAGGCTTAAAAATCTTCAATTACGTGCCTTGAACTTTCTACTATTCCACTGATACTCTCTGTCTGCAAATTCTGCGTTTAAATGGCTCTGGAAGGTTTGACAGAGTTTTAGCTGCATTCTTTGAATGCACATCCTGTCATGGCTCCTTCCCAGGCTTTCTTCATAAATTCAACCTCTGAAAATGGTCCTTTCTTGCGCTCTGTGCCACTGCAATAGTGACTGTGAACCACGGTGGTTTTCACCACTCGAAACCCTGCAAAACAAGTAAACATGTTAAGAAAGCATGCACGGGGAGGGTGGCATGGATGACTGTGAAAATGGCAGCGTGGCCCGGACGTGGAAGATGAATGCAGCGGATACTGTGGAGGAAAACCATGGAACAGTAGGAAATTCACGGGAAGACGTCGAGATAGACAGTTTAATGTAAAACATTAAAATTTGACCTATGAATGGAATATATATAAAGGGACGGATGAAAAATGTGATGGGACACGTGGCAAGGGTGATGTGGCGAGAGATGGTTAACGATGAGCGTGCGAATAAAACTGGACCGTCCGATCTCAAGAGGAGATCGACGGCCGAGGACACGACGGAGGGCGATGGATGGTGGGCCAGGGGTACTGTTTTCCTTGGTTAATCCTCGCGCAACTTCGCGAAGCGATGACCGTTGGATGGAGAGCTTCAGATCAGATGGTTTATATGCATATCGCGCCAGGTCAAATGCCAAACGTTAACGCATGATGGGGGGGGAGGTTTTGAAATAGTGACGAAGCCACGTGTCGGGCAGTGAGTGGAATCGCTCCGAAAATAAAAATACCACCCACCTCCCAATGGCGGTGCGATAGATACCGGCGGTTTTCAAATATGCGTGGCTACGGGGACCACCAGGCGAGATGTAACGCGGACCGTTGATCCACGAGTAAATGAACGGTGGAGATGTGATGAACAGTGAAAGGAGGTGGGTGATGGGCACTATGGGGAATGCGACGACCATCCGATCTATACAGATCGACGGTTCAAAATGTGTCTGATACATATTTGCGCTAAGTGCTTTTTCGGGCTAGCGCGTGGTTTCGGCGCCCGGGTCACGTGGTGGAGAAGGTTAGGGGGCTGGCCAAAAGGTGCTAAACCCATAGACATGAATAATATGATTATTTGGCCCAGTTTTAGTGCATTTTCAAGCCAATAAAGGGTAACGATAGGGGAAAGAAGGGGAAATTAAACCACACCAGGGATGTGTGTATGGTTTAGAGGGGATTTTTGGGAGAGTTTAGAAGGATTAGGGGAGGGATTTTGGGGTGAAAAGGGGGACTTTAACAAAGGGAAAAAGGGTTGAAAAGGGATATTTTGCAGGGATGCAAGGGGAAAATGTAGGCCTTTGGGAGTGCAATTTTTTGCAATCAGAGAGGCTTTATAATGGAAATCAGCAGAGGGGATTTATCAAAGGACAAAGGCACAAGGAGACTTCAAGGATGATGTGTTTTCAGAGGAAATGCATTTCTTGAAGTCTCAAAAACATTTTAGCCCCCTGTTTGCTTGTCAAAAAATTTATAGGGGGCTAACATCATCATCTGACCTATGGTATGGATATTTCCTTATTTATCTCCACACTCAAACTTTTTGACCTAATACCTCTTGCTCTAAGCAGCGATGCATCCGGTACCAGTCCCAAAAATATGTGATTATCAACAACACCCTTTACAGTCATGGTATCGTTACGATTTTACAGAGGTTCCTCACCCTCGAGGAGGTCGAGAAAGTTCTAAATTATTTCCATTTAGGAACATTTGGTGGACACTTATCTAGTTACGCTACCGCGCAAAATATCTTACGCGCTTGTTATTTTTGGCACACCATTTTCCACAAATGTATCCTTGCAATATAGAACTATCATGCTTTCCAGATATACAATCGAAAAGTTCATGCTCCACCTACTCCACTGCATCCCATTTTCATCATTGGTCCTTTTGCGAAATGGGGTATCGACTTTATGAAATGTAACCCTCATTCGGCCAGGTGGCATGGCTATATCATTGTCGTTGTTGACTACTTTACTAAGTGGGACGAAATGATTCCTACATTCAATAACATCGATGAAACAAATGCGTACTTATTTTTCAACCACGTGATCTCTAGGTTTGGTGTCCCACAAGTGATAGTCATAGATCACAGGAAGAATTTTAGGAATTATATGATGACCTAATTAACTTCCAAATTGGAACTTTTCACATGAAAATTCCACTCCCTATTATCCTCGGGCTAATAGACAAGTTGAAGCCATCAAAAAATTTCTTAAGACTATGCTTCAATGCGTGATAGGGGTTCATAAATCGGATTGAATTTTACTTTTGTATGCTTTTTTGTGGGCATACCAAACCTCAGTAAGGACTGCTACCATATTCACACCTTTTTAGATGGCTTATGGTCTAGAAGCGATCCTTCCCATTGAGTGTGAAATTCCGTCGCTAAAATAAGCTATCAAACGTTTCCCTGCTACCTCTGCAGAAGAGGAGGATATTTTACACTTGAATCAATTAGATGAGACTCGACGTGATGCCGCTTTGGCCAACAAAGCTCATAAAAGACACATCAAAGCGCAATATGACAAAATTTTCAAGCCTAAAGTGTTGTCGTAAGGAGATATGACACTTTTATATGACGAGCAGGTTGATAAGTTAGGCCCAGGAAAGTTCTATCCTATGTGGTTGGGCCATACATTGTAAAACGTGTCCTAGAAAAAGGGACTTACGTGTTGGTATATATTGATGGAATTCCACTATCATGGCCTAGAAATGGGTTGTATCTCCAAAACTACTGTGCTTGAATCCATGCATAGTACACTCTGTACATACTGTCTATAGGTGTGTTGAGTGTGTTTGCAGTGTGTTTTTTAGAGTTTCCCATGGTTTCTGTTGATCCTTATTTACTTTGGTTTGGAGATGTCAACCTCTCTCAAACAATGTATTGGTTATGTCGACGGTGCTAGCCGTAGTACTCGAAACCTATCCTCTGCAGCATGGGCAATTTTTTCTCCAAACGGTGAGCTAGTGAGAATGCAAGGGATTTTCATTGACCAATCTACTAACAACATCGCTAAGTATAGCATAGTGGTTGAGTTGCTATCTGATGCTATTTCACATGGTATCCATTGCATAGTCATCAGGCTTGACTCACAGCTCATATTACTACAACTCACGAATATCTATTCGATGAGAAATCCCTCCATCCTTCATATCATTTTGAGAGTGTGTCTTTTAGAAAGACATTTTGACTTCATAAAATATTAACACATTTCTAGAAATATAAACACTTTAGAAAATTCCCTATCTTATTTAGTTTTATATAAACATTTGTAATGAATGTAAGTAATTTTCAATTCACATCACATTATCATTTGTAAGAAAAATAGGAATTAGGAAACATTATATCTATCTATATATATATATATATATATATATATATATATATATATATAAGTTTGGTTTACAAAATTGTGTTCTGCAGACACATATGGCTACATCACCCATATACAAAAACTACATAAAAACATCTAAGTAATCGACCGATACGACCGATACGACTAGGTACCCCGATCGTATGTCATGGAAGTCGCAATGAAATTTGATCGACCACGGTTTCATCAACCCCATGGGTCAATCCGTCCATGTGGTGCTCCACATCTAATAGGACCTCTGCTACCTCTAGATCTCATAGTGCATCTCATGACACTGCAATGACTTGTACTAGTCCCACTATCTTCTCCTATGGTTGTCTCTTTGTGCGACGGAGATATGTAGCACCCACTGGTCAAACATGTCCAATGTATACATGAAAACATCAAATAGTTTAGTCCTAGAAACATGAAAAAACACAAAAAAAATATAAAAATTATTAAAACTTAAAGGTCAAAGTATCTTACCTGTAACATCCCATTACTCACCCTCAGGGGGCATGAGCTTGAGATCATCGAGGAAATACATCCCTGTGTAAGGATGTTCATTGATCACAATGAACTTCCTATGCAACCATCCAAAGAAGGCTAGTGAAAATTTGATCGCATATGGAACTGCATGTCTGGCCATGTGGTATTTCCACCTCCTCATTCGTGGGACCCTCAGATCGAAGGGCTTGAGTACAATCTGTTGAGGCTGCAGTAATGGTACCCATTCTAAGGAAAAAGAGACCAATATGGCATTGTAGCCAAAGTTCTTTAACTTCCCTCCTTTTCCTTAGAAATTTGTTCTTTAAAGTTTACCAAGACACCCTCGCTCCAATTGAATGTTGTCAATATTAAAAATCATACCGCATATTACATGTATGATGTGCTTGCCATATGTAATGTCGAGATGCCTTCCAATATTTTTGTGATGAACACGATCATTCTCAAAGATAGTTGAGTCACATCCTTTATGTTTTTAAGTGCTCGGATGGTAGATGGGTCATTTGATGCATCCATATCTTTTTCTTCATGCTCTCTTTATCTCCAAATAAATAAAATTTTGTGATAATGGGCACCTGAAACATCAACAAAGGACTCATTAGTCTCTTTCCCATGCAAAAAAACCTGACAAAATTCGAGCCAAAAGTGAGAACAAACTTGGAAAAATGCACCCAAAGCACCCCAGGAGGCTTAGATAGAGTGTTTCTCCTATGTCTGCAGTGTATCTTTGCCTAGGTGCAACTCCATTTTCGACATAGAAGGGGTGTGTTGGTCCCAAGGTATTTTTTATGAACCCCAGGGGCCTCAAAAACTTGAAAATTTTGCATGAAAGCACAAAAATGAACCATTAGGGGAATTTTGAGGTCTAAAATGGGCCTCCTAAGAAAAATGTACAACCAAAATAAAATTTATAAGAACCAATAGGATTCAAGATGATCATTTCAACCATGGAGGATGATTCAC
The DNA here is from genome assembly GCA_034641835.2 of Pinus albicaulis. Classification (NCBI taxonomy): domain Eukaryota; kingdom Viridiplantae; phylum Streptophyta; class Pinopsida; order Pinales; family Pinaceae; genus Pinus; species Pinus albicaulis. Next base: position 1,393,977,170 of record CM076578.1, read on the forward strand.
CATTTTTTAAGTAAAAGGGTAAAAAGATTAAAAAACAATAAAATAATAAAACTACTTTTTCAACTCGTATTTTCAACTTATCTCCCAAAGTTTTCACTCAAATTTCAAGTGCTAGTACTCGTTGGATGAAAAAATTAATTCCTCATCCAAGGAGTACCTATGTTTCATAATTTCTATGGACCTTGCTACACAAAAAATGAGAAATACATTAAAAAAGTGATTGCAATCACATTCTTTTTGTATTTCTCATTTTTCGTCTAGTAGGGTCCATCGAAAGTATGCAATATGGTTACTCCTTTGATGAGGAATTAAATTTTGCATCCAAAAAGTACTCCCACTTGAAATTTCATTAAAAAAATTGGGAGATAATTTGAAAATACAAGTTGAAAAAGTAGTTTTTCCTTTTTCCTTCTAAAATTTAATGATGTAATCAAATATTATTTTATTATTTCCATTATTACTTTATAATTTCCTTAGGAGACCCATTTTAGACCTCAAAATTTACCTAATGCATGGAAAGGTATAGAAAGGTCTTAGATCATACTTGGATCTAATGACACTTGAAATGGTTCCCTAGATTTTTTGCAATAAGCTGCAGAAGATCGACGGCAAAAGGGCTCCAAATGTTCACTGTTGAAGGTAAAGTGTGAAATGGTAAAAATAAAAAGTCATTTTGGATATTTATGGTCATTTTCTTGTTATTTTATTCAATTTTAACATTTTTACCCAGATATGCTTCATTTTTACTATGAAATAGGTATCTTGAATCCTTGTTGTGGTGTTATGAATAGGATGACAACTGCTATTAGGTTTTTACTATGTTGTGACAGGTTACTTTGACCGAAGAGTACATGTTTATCTCTTTTTTCAAAATCTATAAACCAACGAAAAAGGAACCCCGTGCAGTCCTCTTGTAGCTCTTTTCAGACTCTCAAAATATGAAAATATTGTTGAGCACTTGTCCATTTAAGCTTGTAAAAGTAAATGAAAAGATGTTTACTCAGTATAAGTTTAACCCTTTTTCGGACTGAGATAGACTAAATATGAAAAAGGAAAAACTTAGTCTAACATGGCTAAGAGGTTCTCTTGAGAATTTGTTTTCTCCCTTTAATGACTTGAGAGACTATATGTGAAAAGGAACATGTGGAGTTTTCTTTTCCGCCTCTTTTCAAACTCTCTAAACATGAAAAAGGTGTCGAGTTTCACCTTCGCTATACTCGTTAAAACATCAAGCAGTGATGGACTTGTCGAACATGACAAGGCCGAACCACTCCTTCTTAGGGTTTGTTAAAAATACTTGGAGGGATTCATTTGAAGGATGAACTTACAGATCAAGCATATTTTATCCTCCTCAATATTGTTAAAAAATAAAGAGTTACTGACTAGTATGGTTGGGGAAATTTGGAAAACGAAGAATTCCATATTTCTAAATGGCAGTGATTTGCTCTTGAACATGACACTTTTCACTTTATCTTTGTGGCTATTAGGTTGGGTAATATGCTTCTATTTTGGTTATCATACCACTTTCATTGCCTTCATTTCAATTTTGGGTCAATGCTACCAACTCCATTCAGTGTCGTTATGTGTTCAAGAGAATTCCTTTAGTTGATCTTTACTACGATGCTCTTAAGCCTTCAATTAATTTCCACATTTCCTAATACAGTTCCACATCAACATAATTTTGATCATCTATGTTTCAATCATGATACCCATTCCGTGTCTTTGATTGGGGATACATCAAGGCCCTTCTACGACGGGTCGCTTCCTGTCAACATCAACACATCATTCAGGAAGTCGACTTAGAAGCACCCCTTTGGTACCTGTGTGCTTTCATACTTCAATGTATTTTTTCCTCGCTCTCGACGATAGGTTTACATCAATGGCCTTCGACCGAAAGGCTCTGTGTGGTTTTTGACATCAATTCATTTACTCACACCATACAGATTGTACCATAGTTCCTTGAGATCCAATAAAATTATCAATGTTTCTCTCGCGAATGTTGATGGCTTACATCATTGGTCAGTAATCATATGGTGTCCACCATGTTTGACCCCATATCATTGATTCACATGGATAGAATCGTACATTAGTTTTTGTGTGAACTAGATAGAAGACCCCAGACCTAGTTTCATCCATCTGGGTTGTGATTTCATGAGTTATACAAAGATCACAATGTATGATGGTCTTGATCATATAGATGGTCATATATTCATGAGTCAATTAGTTTCATCTTTGGATGCGCCTTTTTATCATTGTACATTTTATGTTTGCTTATGAGCTGAGTATGGGTATGCCTCCCTTGACATCTGTATGTCATGATAATTGTATTCTAATAGATCAAGTTCGTCGTTTTCCCTCGATACCTACTTGTCACAAGGTAAATCATTGTAGTCATCAATCACAATCTCTAACTTTTCTCTTTTGGGGGCATTCTGTTGTAAGACATTTTTGTATATCCAATCAAAGTGAGCCTCCTAATGGGATCAATCAAAATCCTCTTCCCCTTGTCATCATCTTGCACAAATCCCTAAGCTTGTACCATTCATCCATGACAGTTTCAACCCTAAACTTGCCTATTGGAGTCAGTTTGAGGACCAACACTCCCTGCAAGCGTACTTGGGTGTGTTCACCTACAACTTTCTCCATTGTGGCAAATGTTGGTCACCAACAGGTTTCCCTCCTTGGCACTTGTGTTGGTTCTAGAATTCTGGGAGAATGATCGAGATTCCAAAAGCTTCACCTTAAAGGAGTTTCCCAAATTTGTTTCAACTGCTTACCCTGGATTGACATTTGAATCCTATCCTACCCTGCTTTTGAATTTTCCTCACTTATCCTTTGATCCTACCCCTCCATCAAAGGTGGCTTTAAAACCTTAGAATTGTAATTGGTGAAGAACTCCCAACTTTCCCCTCTCTCCTACATATTTACCCTCTCATATGCAAGAGGTATTTGTTAGCGTTGGAGAGTGATTATGCCCTCATGGTGTTGTATTAAGTAGTTATCATCTCATGCATAGGGTGACTGGAGGTGCATTTTTTGACAAGGAAAGGATGAGTTAACAACTTGTAGGAGCTCCTCTCCAAGATCAACTGTCACTTATGATTGTAATATATTTCCACTTATATAAATGCAAACAGTTCTCTACTTTCCTTTATGTGATGTATCTATTTCACTTATTTCAATACCATGTTGATATATTGAATATAGTATTTATATGATATTTCATACATCTTATAGTTTCTTGGCTTGTGTTATCTGACTGTGAAAGTTCTGATTTTGCGATCAAAGTTGGAATTGGAGCTTCCAAGCTAAAGAAGGAGTGAAGTAAGTGACATTTTCCAGGTAGGTCTCACTCCATCATTTATCTACTTTAAGGAAAAGAATTGGGTTCCTTGTCTCTCTGTTGTTCTAGGTTTACAACCAAACCTAGGGGAGATACCTTTGTCCGCAATCGTAAATCTCATATAACAACGACATTTTGTGAACTTGCTCAGATACTGCGGAATTGTGTCATTCTTCTTCATCTTAATACTTCGAAGTTTATCCTTGAGCACCAACTTTCTGTGGTCACTATTATTATCAAACAATCCTGTCATTTCTTTCCACAACACAAAAAAGGTTTATTTTTCAAGGAGATTTGAGAGAATGTGATCTCGTACTCCCTCCAAGATTATTTTCCTTGCCTTGGCAACATATTTCTTCCACTGCGCATGGTTTTGGGCATAATATTCTTGTGGTTATGAAAAAAATTTCATGATCTATTCTAGCAATCCATTTTCATTCAATACCTCATCCATGTGATCCTTCCATGCAACAAAATTAGAGGTTCCTTCCAAGACATACTCTAGCCCTAGTCCATTGAAGTCCATATTCTCATCTCTGAAGAAATCTTGCTACCCTTAACTCCAAAATCGAACCTCCTGAGAAAAACTTCCAATTCATAATCTAGTGTGAACCTTGCTCTTATACCATGTAGAAATTATGATGTATATTTTCAACTTCTCATGAAGTTTTAATAAAAATCACAAGACACAAACCTACTCTACTGTTTTGCAGAAAGTAATTTACAAAATAGAACAAAAATATTTAGACATGCAATAAGAAATCAAATCCATGCAACAAGTATTTTTCCCAGGGAAAGGAAACTTCTAAAAACCCCAATACATGCTTGCATTAATTCAGAAGAATAAAGATGTATTACAATTTCTTTTCTCAACTAAGCACAACCTACAAGTTCATAACCTATCTCTCTCCTCACTGAAACACCATGACCCAAACTCAGTGAATTTTTTTCCTCTGCATGATCTCATATTTCCTTGTGTTATTCCTTGATGAATTATGCCCCTATTATTTAGAAAATTCTTCAAATTGATTTCACAATTCCTTTAGGTTAATCCTTTGACTGAATGCAACACTTGTACACTCAAGACTACTCTATAACTTATGTTACATTGCCTTGGAATCTCCACCAAGACCGGGGAAATCGAATTATCTACATGCACTAGATATTTTGGGTTGATTGATTAGTTAACTAGATTATCATTGAGTTTGAATGAAGTCCCACTACACAACTAACCCTCCACTAGTTCCTTCAACAATTAGAACTAGTTTAATTGAAGACAACTTTAGATAACTGACTTTGATAGCTACAAATTAGCAATCACACATACTTAACTGAACTCTAGCTACTCCAATCCAAATTTACTAAGTAAATTGGGTGACACAAGCCATGTCACACAAGTTAACATTATCCAAGGTTTATGCTGATGTGGAAATTCGAATTTTCTCAATTTAATCAAGGAAAAATCTAATTGAGTATTTATTGTTTCATTTTTCAAGAACATGTTGAAAATGAATGAATATCCTATGGAGTGACATGTGATAAAATTTTACTAAGGGAAATAAGTGGTACAATAAGATTGATTTAAGGACATTCATTTAGCCCTCCCGCCAACTGTTGAATATTGGTTTTTGTGGTCAATATTAATTTATTGTATAAGCCCAAAAATTTAAAAGGAAAATATAAATTTTATTTTAAGTCGGCTTCAAATAAAATAAGGAAAAAGCCAAATTTTTAAATTCAATTTTTTTCCGTTTAAAATTCAATTCGAACCTACAATAACTTTAAGTTGACCAACCCCAAAATACACACCTATTCGGGCTCATCAAACCACTATATATTTCCAACCAACTTCCTTGAAGAGAAAATTCGGATCCTTCAATTCTTCTATTTTCTTTCCACATGTTCAAAGGGGGGAGAGAGAGAGATAAGACCAGCCAAGTTTGACCTGAAGTTTGAATCATGCTGACCAGTGTTAAATGAGTTTTTTTGGGTAGGTTGACCAAATTTTTTAAGTAGTTCCACGAGGGTGTCACTCAATGAACCTTTGACATATCATGTGCATTCATGGCATACTAAAAAATACCCTTAATTTGAATACATATTGGAAAATACCAATAAAAATCACATTATTCAACCCCTTACCAATATGAACCCAATACACCTTCCCAATTTTAAACCCCCTACTCTCACTATATATTGTAGGTATACATTTTTTCATTAACATTTTTTATACCCCTTTATATTTTTTTATTAACTTTGAGCTCCATTTTTGGCAAGTTGTTACAGGAGGCCAAAAATATCTCTATTTGACCAAGTTTGACCTAAGCTTCTATACTGATTAGTTTGACTTTATTTGACTATAAAAATCAAATTTTGTCTCTTTTTAAATTAAATGATTTCTGTAAGAAAAGGTTATTGGGTTTTTCCTTAGTTAAGATTTTCCCACGATAAAATTTTGTTTCTCCTTTTTATCCTACTATCATTATTATTTTACAATTGATGTTTTTTATATATAATTGCTTAATGATGAATGTGATACAAGAATTACTAATTAAGAAATCATTAGAAGTAATTATCATATTAGGAAATCATGAAAAAATCAACACCCTACCCCCCCCCCCCACACAAAAAAAAGAAAGTCACAAGAAAACACTTTTAGAGTTAGTTATTAGAAACCCTGTACCCCCCTCCAGAATTTTTCGGGGTGGGGAAGGGGTGGTTCAAAAACCTCCCATAAATCTCTTAAGAAACTTTTAGAGACGATTTTAGCATGACCAATGCAAGCCTAAACCACCCTTAAAGTTTTTTTCGTAGTAGTGGCATCTATAATCAAATGTCCATATCCTTCATGGATAACTTGTAAGAAATACTTGCGTGAGGGAAATTAGAAATGGAGTAGGAAAATACATCTATTGGGAAGAACCAAAAGGATCGTAATTTTCATGCGCAAAAGTATGTGTGGAGGTGGACCTTGAGAAAGGGATGCCATCAAAGATCAACTTAACCCCGGGGGAATGGACCCATTTCTAGTCTTTGGATTATGATAAAATCCATTTCAAATGTCTATATTGTCATGAGTATAGGAACTTTACAAGAGACTGTAAAAATACCCCTCCCAAAAAGAGAAAACGGGTCAATTGCATACCAAAAAGAATGGGGGAAATAAAAATAGAGCAGGGGATAACAAAGGGAAATTAGTAAGGAAAAGGATGGGCCATCAACATCTGATAACCCTTTTGAAATAATATAGAATCAGGAAGGGAATGAGGGCATATAAAATAAGAATAATGAGCAAGATCCAGAGCCATATGAGAATGAGGTAGAAGAAGCAAAGGAAGAGGAGAAAACAATTCAGCAAAATGAATGGGATGCATTGCATGCAACTCAAGAATCATATATGCTACATGATAGAGAATATGAATAAGATACCAACTTAGTAGGGGTAACAACTCGAGCCAAAATGAAATAGTTGGTATGGGTTGATGAAGGAAGTATTCATGAAACAAAGAGTGTAAAAAAAAACACCAGGAATACGACCCAAGAAAACAATGAGAGTGAGGGAGGTTGAACAAAATAAAAATCTTGGGAACCAATCTGTGTAGTCAAAAATCATCAAGATAAAATAATCAAAAGGTGTATAAGGGAAACCGAGAGTGGAGGTACTCTCAAAACTCCCTTTCTGAAATGATTATTCTTTCATGGAATTTAAGGGGTATGGGAGGCCCCAAAAAATCCTAGCTCTAAAAAAAATGATTGGAAAGGAAAATCTAGTGATCGTTCTGCTACAAGAGACAAAACTAGAGGTAGAGGTCTCAATTAAAAACATAAAAAAATCTGGAAAATAGTAATGGCATAGCTCAAGACTCAAAGGGTGTGTTAGGAGGTCTGGGAGTATTTTTGTATGAAACACAACTTATAATTGTGGAAATACTTAACATGCAACATTATATAGAAATATTTTTGGTTGAAAAAATTAGTGGAGATAAAATACAAGTGGTCTGCGTCTATGGACCTATGATATATGGTGAAAAAATGGAATTTTGGGGCACCCTATGAAGAATAAGGGGGGAAACATGGCATAAAAATTGTGTGATGGGAGGAGACATAAACATGGTACTGAAGGCCGCACAGAAAAGAGGAGGAAGCCCTCTCCAGGATCCATTCCGAGAGCATATGGAAGAAATAATTATGGAATGGGATTTGGTGGACCTGCCACAAAAGAACATAATGTTTACTTGGTAAAATAAATGCAATGGAAATTATCATATCGCAACTTGATTGGATCGTTTATTTATCCATATCTACTAGTTGGAGAACCAGGTACAGGATGTAGCATAATTATTCTATCACAAGGAGAGTCAGATCATAAACCAGTATTGATAAACCTAGATCTTGTCAAGGATATGGGACCAATCCCCTTTATGTTCAACTCATCCTAATTAAAGGAAGACAGAGTTATGGAGTTTGTCAAACATGCCCGGAAAAGGTTGATCATGGAATCACCATCTTATGTTTGGGAAAACAAGCTGGAGTCCCTAAAAAGAGAGTTAAGAAAATGGCTGAAGACAAAATATCAACCTCCAGGGTGGAAGTGACAAGAGTTGCAAAAGTAACTTGAATATTTTCAGAAGTAAATGGAAATTATGGAAGTAACATCAAAACACATAGAGGCAGAAGCGACCTTGTCAAAATAAATCTATGTTGAAGGTATAAATAAAGAACAACATTAGAGATTGAAATCATGAAGTATTTCTCTTTAAGAGGGATATTAAAACACAACCTACTTTCACCAAATGGCGAAATTTAGAGAAGGAAAAAATAGGGTTAAAGAAATTACACCTGAAGGAAAAGAGAAAATCACCACAATGGAAGGTATTAAGAAAGAGGCTTATAATCATTTTTTCATCCTGTATCGGGAAGAAGGTAGAGTTGATGAGGAGAAGGCTGAAATTTCTTGAAACCAATAGAAGCATTGCTAACAGAGTGGGACAATTATTGGCTGGTAAGATAGGTAAGTGAAGAAGAGCTAGAAGAAGTGGTATGGGGCTTAGAACCAGACAAAGCACCCAGTCTAGATGTATTCTCAATAAGCTTCTACAAGTATTTTTGGAACCTGATTAAAAAGGACCTCCTCTATATGGTAAATAACTCCATAATGAAGAAAATATTAGGGGTTGGAACAAATGCCTCATTCCTAGCACTCATACCAAGAGAATCCAATCCAGTAAGCTTTTTTAGATTTTGTTATATTTATTTATTAAATTATTCATATAATATCATCACGAAAATAATAGTGAACAGGCTCAAAACATTTCTCCCCCCTCTGATCTCTGAAAACCAAGGGGGATTTCTGCAGAAGAGGCATATAATATACAATATAATATTAGTGCAGGAGGCTATCCACACCAGTAAAGAAATGGGAGACACTAGCACGGTTATAAAACTGGACAAGGTGAACAATTTCGATAGGGTGAGGCACGAATATTTACTCAAAAATATGAAGAAAATGGGCTTTAGATTCAATGTATTACAAATTGCATTAGTTCCCCTTGGATAAATCTGTTAGTGAATGGAAGAATAGTGGTGTTTTTCAAATAAATGAGAGGGTTGAGGCAAGGATGCCCCATGTCCCCCTTGTTATATATTATATTGGAAAGGAATTTCAGTCGGAATATAGAGAGAGCCAGACAGGAAGTAAAATTAGTGGGACTAACCACTACTCGAAACGTAAAGAGTGTAAAACACTCAGTCTTTTTAGATTACACCTTGTGATTGGGAGGGGCCTCTAAAATAGTAGCAGGCTGCTTTCACAAGATATTGTGCAACTATATTGAGCTATCTGGAGGAAATCTTAACAAGGAGAAGTGTCACATATATGGTTGGAATAGTAGTGAAGAAATCTTGAGTGAAATTGCAAGGGAGCTATCCTACTCAGTATGCAAAAGTGGAAATATTTTAAATATATTAGAATGCTAATAATAACAGGAATGGTAAATAGTGATGATTGGGAAGGGGTGATTCATAAAATCAAGAAAATAATACTGAATTGGGGAACTCAATGGCTTAATGTTGCAGAAAAAAAATGTTATGATTATAGAAGTACTTTCTACCCTTCCTCCTTATATGAGGTGTTGCTATTAACCCCAAAAGAAATATTGTCCAAGATTTGGGGGCTTATCAGAAAATTCTTGTGGAAAGGAGGAAATTAAAATGAAAACAGATTCCATCTCATGAATTGGAAGAAAATTAGGCTTCCCAAATGCAACGAAGGACTAGGTTTGAAGGATGTTGAATTTATGAACATAGAGATGGGTGCCAAAATAGTTTGTGTGATTCTCTCACTAACCACTGAATGGTGCAATACTTCCCTCCTTCGAAATTATTTTCACAAAAACCAAATTTTGAGACCAAAAAGTGAATATTGGATAGAGAATGGATCAAATATATTGAAGCTTTGCAAGATGGTCACCCCCTAATTATCGATCATCTTGGATGGAAATATGGAAATGGGAAAAGAATAAATGTATGGAAGGATCATCCCCCTAGGCAGGAGTTATTAAATGAGAACCCTAAAATTCTTGAATTAGTCGAATGGATGAAAGATCAGAAGATGGTATGCATTGTTGATCTCTCAGCCTGGGATGAAAAGGGACACTGGATAGGATGGAGTTTCCCAGAAGTCCTAGAAAAAAAAAAATCTGAGTGGTACTTGATCTTATAGAATTTAAAGGGATGTGTACCCATAAACACAAATATTATAGATGAAATAATCTGTACAGTCAATAAAAAATACACCTACACAGTAAAAAAGAGATCTGAAGTGATGCTCCATAGGCGAGGGCCTCTACCAACTGGAGGAATATGGAAGTGTGTTTGGAATGATGATGGATTTCCCAAGGTGAAACCTTCTGTTGGGAGCTTGTTCTGGGGAAAATCCTAACATCGGAAAACCTAAGGAAAAGAGAAATTCTCGGCCCTTCTAGATGTTTGTTGTGAAAATAGGAGGAAGAGACTATTGAGCATATATTTAAGAGATGTAGTTGCGCTCAACCAGTATGGTAGGAAATATTTGGAGAATTTAAAGAGATGGACGTTGTCCCTAAGACATGGGAAGCGATTTTTTTCGCTCAGTATTAGATAACCCTTCCTAAATATATTTGTTAGTTTATCTGGTTAGCACATAATCAAGCCATATTTGAGGAAAAATATGTCAATAGTACCACCACAACAACAACAAAAAAGCAACTACTAGGTGAGGCTATAGAAGCTAAAGGATACGATCTCGAGGATATTAATTTAATCTCAGAAGTAGAAATTAAGTGGTGTAAGATTGATCATAAATTTTTTTATGATGGTAGACTCAAGACGCCTACCTATAGTCCCAATTGGAAGCTAAGGATGGAGGAAGACGAGTTAAAATAATGGAGGAAGGGAGAGAATATATTCTACCTGTATTTTGATGAGGCATCAAAAGGAAACCCTGGGTAGGTAGGAGGGGAAAGGGTTCTTTTAGACCCCGACAAAAAAGAAGAAATAAAGTATGCATGGGGGCTAGGGAAATCCATAAATAATGCACCTGATTATCTAGCCCTATACCAAGGACTGAGATTGGCTAGGGAAAGAGAAATAAAAACATTGATTTTGATTAGAGATTATGTTTTGGTTATACAACGATTACACAAGACAAAGAATGGAAAGGATGCACCTAGAGACTCAATGTAATGTCAAATTAACCAACAACTGGAGATGTTTGAAGAAGTGGAGTTAATCCACTTATTAAGGGAACACAATAAAAACATAGATGAAATGGCCAACTTGGGAGCAACGCTTCCCCAAGGCCACTTGTTGATCAATGGCAAGACTAGTGGAATTCATCCCATACCATGATCATGGAAGAATTAATAATTAAAAAAATGTTAGTGCTCCGAGGAAGGCTGGAAACGTTACAAGAAGGACATGCCTCTAAGGCACTGACACTTCCATTTTGTTTTTATAAGAGGAAATACTAGAATGGAAATTAAGGAGAGATATTATATTCATTGTGAATAGAGTTGGTGGGACATACCAAAGCAGAGAGTCATTAATGGATGTAGGAAGCATGAGAGAAGGAAAGGTGTGAGGGTAGACCCAAAAATGGAGTTTTGTTGTGTCAGTCCAAATGATTATAGGAATGAGTTGGGTAAGGAGGCAAGGTTTTATCTTGGAGCACAAGGAAATGTTGGGAATAAATGGTGTCACTAGGAAACATATGAAAGTGTTAAGCGTGGTAGAAAACGAAGTCGATAAATAGGTTGGATTTCCTCTTCATGCCTATTGTTTAGAGTGGACGAGAGATGAAGAGAATTTATATATACTCTTGGGAGTTGGAGTGAGTCGGTTGTGCTTGTGAAAAAAAAAATTGTGTGCAGAGAGATGCCACAATGGGGGGTTGTGAAGATGATGGATCAGATACGCCAATTGTTCAACATTGTAATGGACTTAGAAATAATGATAAGGGATTGCAATCATCAGAGTATGGTTATGAGTGAGGAGCTTAGAATCTAGGGGGAGTTCAATTCACAATGACTGACCATGGTAGAAGCAAAAATTGATAAACTTTAGGTTCTTATGGATATGGTGCAGGTAAAATTGGAAATTCTGATGGATATGGTGATACCTCAGTAAAATTGGTAGCAGGGGATCTTCCTGGGCATCCTCCATCGAGAGACCTACAAGAATAAAGAGAAATAGAAGTGGATACAATGGCAAACCTAGCAAGGAACGAGGAGGAGTGTCCAACAGAGAAGAAGGAAGAAGTATATAGCCTCACCCCAAATCTAACTAAATGTATTACAAATATGCAGTTTTTGGTAGTGTCTTTTGGAGGATATCTAAATATAGTAGAAGTATAATTTCTCAGTTTAGTAGAGATGCTATAAGGAAAAAATGTGTTGTAATTTGTAGAGGAATAGGAGAAGCTCCGTCTGAATATCTATGTAAAAGGTTCTGACCTTCAAACTAGACAATTTCTCTATAATACCAAATACTCATTCTATTAAAAAAAAAACTTGTAATAACTACCTTGTACTCGACCTATTATTGAATAGATTAATGTAACATGCTTCATTAAAGGAATTTTTAGGTCTAAAAAGGGCCTCCTAAGGAAATTATAAAATAATATTGGAAATAATAAAATAAGATTAGATTACATTATCACATTTTAGAGGGAAAAAGGGAAAAAAATATTTTTCCAACTCGTATTTTCAACTTATCTCCCTATGGGTTTACTCAAATTTCGTGCAGGAACACTCATTGGACATATAATTTTATTCCTCGTCAAAAGAGTATCCATGTTGCATCTAACGAGTAATCCCGCTCAAAATTTGAGTAAAACTTTAGGGAGATAAGTTGAAAAAGTACTTTTATTATTTTATTATTTTTTAATGTATTTACTTTTTTTACTCCAAAAATGGTGAATCATCCCCCATGGTTGACATCATCATCTTGAATCCTATTGGCTCTTACTTACAACTCTTATTTTGGTTGTACATTTTTCTTACGAGGCCCATTTTAGACCTCAAAAAATTTCTAATTCGGATGTGTTCCCCATCAAGAAACAACTCTAAAATATTCCAAACTTGCAATCTTAGTGAAACATAAAACATTGATTTCTTCCCATTGTCATCTTCTAGGTTACTTCTATTTGATATCAGTAAAATAATAATTGAAGTTAATAACTTTTTAATTGGTTCAAAAGTGAGTTTTGACTTAACCATTCACATATTCACCATGACTTAGAAGGTTTCCAAGGATTTACAAAATTTTAATGATCAATATTTAAAATTATTTGAAAATAATCATAATTTCTTGAAGACTCTAATAAAGAAACTCAAAATTGAAGGCGTATAATAAAAGTTCATGAACTCACCTTTTTAATTTTTCATCTATAAGGAAACATTGAAAAAGATGAGATAATACTCAAATCGACTCTTTGAGAGATAACAAGTTCATTAAAAATTTGAAATGGAAGTACCCTATAGTAAATTATTCCCCAAAGGTATATGATCACCATCTTATATTGGTCCTCTATGTTTATTTGTTTTTGTTTTACCCACTAAACCCATCCAGAAAGGAAAATCATGTTTTACTAAATAACATTGTCTACCACTTGAATGATGAAGGGTAAATGAATGATTTGTTCTAGTATCCTTATTGAGTTCTCTAAGATCCAAACATGTCCTCCAATTTCATCCTCTATTGAAAATAATGATCAATGGTGATTCCCATTTACTATATAAGATAGGGCAAATCAAATTTGCATACAATTGTTTTCTAAATTTATGTTTAAATGTGTCTTTTAGTGCAATGGTAATTATTCTTTGTGGTTATCTAATGGGAAAATAGTCATCCTTGATGTATATATGGTGTTTATATGTGAAGGGATGAATACCTTGCATGTCTTTATAATCCCAAAGAAAAGGTAAAACTATGTCTCCTAAGAACATATACCAATTATTTTTCTTTGATAAGATTCAATTTGTTGTTGATTTTTAGAGTTTTACTCGGAGAAATTTCATAATACTGTATTGATTAATAACTGCTTTGTTTCCCTAGTAAATAAATGTTTTTTATCAAGCATGGTGTATATTAGCTGAGTTTTCATGCTCATCTTCATCCTATTTTCCATTATATTCTTGAATATGGACAAAAATAGGACACAAAATTTTGCATGTGATTTGAGAGAATGATGTCTTCGTCTATTTATTTAGTTCCAATGAAATTTCAATGGTGATAATTGGACATATAATACTATAAAACAATGTATTCCCCTTTTTATTTTTCTTAAAATAGAGTTTTTTTTCCTTCTAAATAAGAGGTTTTGGAGGGATAATAATATTTTTTGTGATTGATCATTTGTGACAGACATATCCCTATCCTACAACCTATATATGCATCAACTATGGCTAACCATGGTATGCAAAAAATGATAGGATACCCATTAATTTTTCTTTTGGTTTTCAAAAATATAAAGTCTAATACATATTCCATGATTCAATTGATTATGAAATCCTCCATTGTAATTCCTTTTGGATTTATTTTAGATTTATTTGCAAGCTAGAGAGTAGCTAGTGTGAGCCTTAACAACTATATTAATTTTAACCTAAGCACTACATCATTGGTCATCTCCCTAGGTATATCAAGGTGTTCTATATTAATTTTTATTGGTGTGCATATCTACGATGGGGCTTCTTAAATCAGAGTACTTGGGAGTGAATACTTTTCCTAACATAACATTAGAAAGTTGTATAATGTTAATTGTAGGGGAGACATTTCTCTTTATGTAGATTTGGTTAATGAATTTTTTGAAGATGGGGACATCATTAATATCTTAAATAAGAGGGGATTTCTATGGATATATTCTTAAGTTATCATAGTAGTTAATTTTTTAATTGAGTATACATATTTTATTCTAGCCTCTCAAAATAAGGTGGGATTTGTTGTTGAGAGTGTTGATGGGTTGTTTCTCGAATTTATTTCTCTTTAAGGTTTTTGTCTTCTAAATGTTTGATGATAATATAAGTAAAGAATTTATTACCACCTTTCCTAAATGAAGGTTTAACTCACATAATTCCATGGAATTTAATGAGTAGGTTTGATATTTTATCATCTCATTTTGATAGACTAGTTGGAATGGTTTATTATTTAGGTTTGGTGGTGGTTAAAAAATAATTTTTGCTTACTTTGGCATTTATTCAATAATGTTTTATATAACAGGTTTTAAAGATGGAGGTAGCAAAAAAATTCCTTTTTGTTGTCCTTGGTGTTCCTAAGCTTGTGGAGGACTATGGAATTGTCCCTATGAATACCATGAAGGCTATATGGAAAAATTTAAGATTGAGTATATTACCACTATTATGGAATTTGTTATGAATTTTCCAATTTGTATGGTTAGGATGGGAATAAGGTATACCTTGTTGGAATTTCCTTGATGGTCCTTTCCTCCTATGACTAACTTAGAACAAGTGCTCCATATTCTTCTATGCTCAACAGTACACAACCTTTTAATCAGGGAAAGAAAGGAAATTTCTTGCTCAATGGTTTGTGCTCCATATTCTTCTATGCTCAACAGTACACAACCTTTTAATCAGGGAAAGAAAGGAAATTTCTTGCTCAATGGTTTTCTCATAGATTCCATTGATTTACACTAAATTTAGTGGGAATTCATTCTTGGCATGTTTCATTGTGAATTAGGGAAAACATATGTAGATTAATTTCAACTCTTCGTGTTTCCTCTTAATTTCTATATAACACATATTTCATTAAATTTGGAAATAGTTGATATACAATTTCAAAATACCAAAAAACTCAATTCTACTGATTCATTTTAATAATTTTTTTCCAATTTTAATGAAATATGTGATATAGTGTCCAATTGCATAGCTAATAAAAGAAATTGTAGTTTTCATGTCCTCTAGTAGGATATTGGTTTTGTTCTTCGTGAGAACAATAACTACATATTTTGATGATTGAAAAACTATATTTCTACCACCCTTATTCTTGTTTTTTCAACTCTAAAGTAATTCTTGCATGTTGTATATTGATATATATCAACTAAAATATTTCACCATTTTGGAAGGAAGTTTAATGCCTCCATCAAGTCCCCTTAGGAGTACTAATTTAAGAGATTAATCATCCAATTTTCATTTTGAGGTCTATTGTAGCTAAGTTGGAATCTTTCCTTATAATTTTTCAAGGAATCATTGTATATTTGTACCATTTATAATATTTAATTCTTTGTCCTAGCTTTATAATAATTTATTTATTTTTTGATGAAGGTATATTCATTTGATCTTGACTTATGCTACTATTTCATTCCAAAATCATTGATCGAGGTGGATATTGGTGGCCACCTACCTATTCCACTTGGACCCCACCATTGTTTCTTTCAGTTCTTTAGTTTCCTTAATTATAACATAATTTACTATTTTTAGCAGTTTTTCGAGTTGTGAACTTCTGGAGCTATTTTGAGGCGCTAAACAATGTTTTTTGGGAAAATCGGGAGCAACATGGAAGCTATTTTGATGTTTCTCACTCAAAAGTTATAGTTCTCAGATAGATCTGTCTAATGAGGTATTGAGTGCTTCGAACAAAGATCAGATGCCAAAGTTATGTCCCTAGGAATTTGATGTACCAATTTACCTAAATGGGGCCCATAGTTTTGGCATTTCATCTCCTAAGGTTAGGTGTTTGGATGTTTAGGGTTTTACATTGTTCCTCAATAATAAATGGGCCTTCGAGCCTCATTGTAACACAGTTCAGAGGCCTTTAGCTGCCACATCTCTTCTCAGAGATAAGCCTCCCAGTGCCCTAGCTAGTTTATTTCCATTATGTCTATAAGCATATTTTTGTTATGTGATATTAATGAAATGAAGTTTTATTTCCACTGCATATCTTTGTTTATGATTATTTCTGTAAATTATTGCGTTCCTGCATAAATCTGGTTCACTCATGTATCATCCAATAGTTGGTTTCTTCAAAGTAAATAAAAAGAGCTCGAGTTTTTAAGAATATTTTATATAGTCATAGGCTCTACAGAGATCCTCAAACTCAAAAAAAAGTATCTATATCCTTAGTATATATTTCCCATGGAGATGGGGAAGATAAAAGGGATTTATGTTCTTCATATTTGTTTCCTCGCCATTTTCTTGGATTAGACATTGAAATACTTCATTTTGTTACTTCATTTCTTATATTATAGTCTTGAAAGATGAAGATACCTCTATGTCTTCAACTTCTAGCTAAAAAAATGAATTATGAAAATCCTTGTGGCAATTTGTTCTCTTTCTGTAGTCTACATGACAATTCTTCAATTATTTGTTTGTATATTTGTTCGATTTTATTGAGTAGGTTGCTTCAAAAATTATTTAAAAATCCCTTTCTATTGTACTTAGCAACTAGTTCTTATTTGAAATACACGAGAAACATGGGATTTTGGTAGAAATATTCCATCTTTATCTCTAGGTTGATGCGTGCAATCTAAGTGTATATGTTTATTTTTTTTCAAAGTTTTAGAATGTTCCTAATAAATGTTTTGGCAACCTCCTTAGTATTGGTGTCGAAAAATGTTGGGCCAAAGAATTACATCAAGAGATATGGAACTCCTTAACTTCACCTTAAACCATCAAGCCAATGATTGTTCAAACTTATGAGATGTTGTGCACTATGTACACAAATTGCAAAAGTATAATTTGAACTACAAATCATAATAAAACCATGAAAATGCAAATGATAAAATTTGATAATGCACTTCTCATGCACATAGGTCTATGCATTTCACTCCCATCTCCTATGAAAATATGAAGAAGATGATGAAGGTATAGGGTCACTATCTCCTAGATGAAAAATTAATTAAATGAGAAGGTTTCCTTGAGTCAAATATCATGGTGTTGCTACTAGATAGGAAAATCATTAGAAAAGTAGTTATGATGCACTAGATTAATCAGAACAACTTCAAAGTATTAAACATTATAATACAAAATAGCCAAAGAAATGCATTAAATGAAAGTGTTGCTCAAGGAAATACACACAATGGAAATATTCCTAAACCTAAAATAACATAAACTAATATCATGTTCTACAAGAGTTTCTATAATCTATTACGAAAAATCTAAAAATAGGAAAAGAAAAGAAAAAAATTTGTTATGTCATTTCCTTGAGTTAGACCTACTCAAGGAAATTCTTAGACCTCTTAAGACACTAAGGACCCAAAACTTCAATATACTTTATTTTATTTTATTCATAAAATTCCATAGAATAAAATGAAGGAAATTATTTCCTCTAATATAATTTGAAATAGCTTCAACATCAGAAAGGAAATGTAAGTATACAATGATTATTCAACTCTATCATCTAGGATTCTATTTATGGTTGGAAAGAACCCTCATTACTCCAACCGATCAAGTCCTTAATTGGTGGGATTTTCCCACCAGTTGCCTATTTTTATACATGTTGATTTATGGAAAATGTTTCCCTCATTTTCTAATTTGAATCACAATATATAAAGGTGATAAAATTGTAGAGTAATTATTGATGCATTCAATTGTTAAGTGTCATGGAATTCATGAACTTGCAGGATGAGCCTCTTAATTATCAAGTGGTAAGAAGTTTACTCTAAGAGACCATCAATAGAGATGACAAAGCGTTGAGCCAAATTTTTTACTATCCCCCCAAGTGTGTTCATATGTTATATATCTATTCAATAAGCACCCCCCCCCCCCGCCAAATATTAAAGGCTAACATCTCATATCCATCTCTTCACCCATCCTAGAAGCCTAGAATTTAAAACAATGAGTAGTCAATGGTGGGTCCTATTTTTTATAGGGCCTCAAAACGAAACTGAGGAATAATGGATGGGGGTGTTGATCAATGATTTGGAGGAAACTGGAAGATCAAGTATTCTCAAGGGATCAATATAGCCACTAAGCTATAATGAAGCTAAAGTTGTTTGTTTTGTATCAAGGGGAAACTCCCTAAAGAAATCATATAGAGGTATAACTATTGTCAAAGATTCTTCCATCATCACAGAAGGCATGGGAAAATGAAGATTACTCTCATCCCTAGTCCATCTCATTTTGAAAGGTTAATATCTCTCCTTAATAAATTTCACAAGGTACCTTTCTATTATATTAAGAGAAATTTAAACCAAAAGGCACATGAAATGGACAACAACATAAATTTAGAAATAAAAAATTTGGTTATGAATATGGTTATAGGAATGGGAATAATACTTGCATCTTAAGTAATCCCACAATGATTGCCAATATAGTCTAAAAATGAATGTCCATGATTTTAATCCATGATCCTTTGGCACTAGAGTCCACCCATTTATATCCGTAAACCATTGGTGGATAAGATTTATTGTTTTGACACTTCAAGGATTCAATTCTTCGTACAAGCATAATCATGTTTGAAGTAGTGGGTATTTAGCACGAAATAGTTGCAATAGTTTCATTTCATTATTTTTAATAGATGGTGATTAACAAATATGGTTGGAGCTTTATTACATGCATTTATCAATGTGTATCATAGCCTAAAACCTTTCATTCCCTATGCTCTTGGATTCATTCTAAAACCCTCTTGAATTTTTATGTTTTCTTTATCTTAGGGAAAGGAACTTTAATTCATGAGGCTAGGTAAAAATCTCATAGGGCATGAAAGAAACTCACCAAGTGGATTCAGTGGTTAGTTTCATGTGAGTTTATTTACATTATGTTTATAATATGTTTTGTATATATTTTTTATTGTTAAGATAGTTCAAAATATTTTTGACCTGTACATTTCAAGTGGGCCTAATGGTTAAGAACATGTGTTCTTACCTTTACGTTCATAGGTTCAAAACTAGCAAGGGGTAGAGTCTATATTTGGCTTGTTGTGATGAGGCATAGGGGTAAGTTCCCTCGTTCAATGGGACCCCCAAATGAGCATTGATTGAATGTGTCTAGAATGTACTCCTTGCCAAGCCACAAGTTCTTGCTAGTACTAACCTTGGGAGGTCACAATTTCTTTCTAATATTGATTTGTGGGCTATAGTATTAGCTTCACAATTTTACATTAAAGAAAATAATTTTGACCTACAAGTTTTGAAGAAACAATTATAGCATTTTTTATTATACAACTTAATAAAATTTATTTTACATATCTTCCTTCAACACAAAAATTTACTCTAAATATATAAAAAATATACGAAATAAATTTATAAATATTTTTTTATCAATAAAACAAACACACACACACACACACACACACACATATATATATATTAATTATTTTCAAAAAAATATTTTTCCTCTTCTCCAATATTACTTTCCTAAATCATTTCACTATACAATAAAGCACTCCTCTTATAAAACCAACATAGATCCATCTCATCTCTATATCTACCAAGTACCGAGAGGGATCAAGTATCACAAGATACAAACATCTTTTTGAGTGCAAAAATTGAAAAGAGATTTGCACCTCAATAGATTTGATTCTTCTTAGCACTTGGTACATCCGAAATTAAAATGAATCTATACTAATTTCTAATAATATTATTTATATTTATATAAATTTCACAAATAGACATAGAATATTCTTGTTTTTAATTTTATTAGAGCCATAACAATACATGGGGCATTTTTGTTTAACATGTTTTTTTTATTTTTTATGTTATGAAGTTCGGTTACACTTTTTTCCATTTTTTGAGAAAAAAATTTCATTTTTTTCAGTTCTTCAACATTTTGCAAGCTAAAACAATTTTTCTATTTAGAATTTCATTTTGCGATAAAATTAAAAGTTGTCAGAAATTTTGTTAGCTTTCTATTACTTGTTTTTTGGAATTTTTTTATACACATTTGTTATGTCAACTTAGCGTTTCTTTGAGTGTGTGTTTTTTAACAATCAATGGATTCATAAGAAGTCATGTTAATACGCAATGTTGTATTCTTTGAAAATTTGTGTTTTTGAGAAACAAAATGTGTTACAACAATCTAGACAGAGTCCACTTCAATTTCATCATATTTACAAAGCCAATGGATGCATATCATAATTATTAGATTTTTTTGAACTGGTCCAATATGAAAAACTGCATATTTTGAATATGTTTCGCGATGCAGGAAATTTCTTAACATATAAGTTATAAACTAAAAATCTAAAAGCTACCCATTAGAGACAACGAACCAATGTAATGTACAATAAGTTTTTCAATTTTTTTTACAATGTATTTTAGAAGATACATAATTTTGATTTCACTGAATCACAATGACCTTCAGAAATTGTTTGCATCCGTTTCATTAAAAAATTAATTAAAATTAGTAAATATTTATGAAATTCCATGAAAGTTATATTTCCTGAAAGTAGATTCAATTCTGAAAATTCTTGTCTTGGTTATGATAGTTAATTCAGAATGTTTCATGGAGTTTAATCAGTCCAAAGTTGCAGAAACGTATTCAGGGCTTGGCTCTGCGTAATTGGTAACGTGTTAGTTCGGTCAAACTCTTAAACAAAGTTCGGCTGAACTATTTTTTGTGCCAACGACACGCTAAATCAAACGACAAATTATTTCAACCGAACTATTTATTAGAAGTTTGGTTGAACTTTTACTTACCTTTCCGTCGGCCAGAAAGTACTGCCGAGCCCCTCCAAAAAAACATTTCGCGACAATATAAATTGTTGCAAAACCATTTATAATTTTCACTTATTTTCGCACATTTGGTCTGATTTTACAAAAGTCTTGATATGATTTTGCAAAGAATTGGTTTGGGTTTAAGGACTTTTCTTGGAGGTATATTCAAAGAACTTTTCTTTGAGACACATTATTTTCGTACATTTGATCTGATTTTGCAAGGAATTTTTTGGGTTTAAATAATTTTCTTGGAGGTACATTCAAAATTTCTTGGAGGTACATTCAAAAGACATTTCTTGGAGGTATGTGATACAGATTTTTGGGCTTCATTTTTTTTTAAAGTATGAATTTGGGCTTAATTTCAAAAGGACATTTTTTGGTTTTGGGTTGAAGTAAATCTTTTATAATGATTTTTTAAAATGAGTTTTTGTGTAACTTTTTAAATGAAATTTTTGTGTAGGACTTGGAAGGAAATATTTTAAACTTCGTTTCATTTTTATAAGACATTTTTTTTTTGAATTTTTCAAAGTAAGTGTTTTCGATTGGAGTATGTATGTTTTGCAAAAATTTTAAAATGAGTTTTTTTTAAATTAAATCTTTTGTGATGTTTTTTTTAGTTGAGTTTTTGTCTAAATTTTTGAAGGAAATTTTTTGAACTTCATACTCTATTATCATGAGAAATCTAAGAAATTGTATGAGAAAATATGATCGAAAAAGAGACCCTGAGGAACGTAGAGAAGAGACGAGACAATCTCCAAAAGAAAGATAGAAGCACTCTCAAATATTGAAGGGGAAAATCAACCTCAACTAGAATTTGAAACAAGTATGTAAATATAAATATCATGATTTTGATATATTTAAAATTTTCCTAGTGTAAAATGTGAAGCTTAATTTTTATTTGATGAACTAATTTGAAAAATATTTTGCAATGTAAACAGAGAGAGATATTCCTCAAAACATTGATGATGAGATACAAAATTTTGAAAGAGAAAGTGAAAGAGATATTGAACCAATGATTGAAGATGGTAAGAATGATGAAAGAAATTCAAGTGAATAAATTGAATATATATATATATATATATATATATATGTTGAACACATGCACGTATTATTGAAATTATACATATATTTTTTAATTTAGTTATTTATTGAATATGTAAACTTATTATGTACTATTCATTCGAATATGTACAGATGAAATCAATGTCGATGACGAGATGTTAGAAAATGTTGACACTCACACATATGGAGATAAAAAAAGCTGACCATTATATACGATATTGTGTTAACCGCATTTTTGAGAAGTATTTCATAAAGGAAAATGTGACAGTTCAAGCCCAAATGTTGAAAGGTCTCCTATCATTAAGGAAATTAAAAGAAGCTACGACTTTATTGGGTATTCGAAAATCAACCAAAGATAAAAAAATGAAGGAAAATGTGATACAAAATATAAATAGTGCTATAAATTCAATTAAAAGATCTAGACAGAAAAATGTTTTAGTTGTACGTAGAGAAATACATATGGCAGTGGTTTCATCAAGTACTAAAGAGAATCGCTTGGTAAAATCTATGGCACAAGCATTAGGAACCTCGCGAAAAACTTTGCACAAACATCGGAAATTTCGGTTGCAAATAGATGTAAATGATGAACTTGCTTGTTGGAGAGCTATTTGTAGGCAACCATATAAAGATAGACTTGGAGAAAATGTTAAAAAAATAATATATGAATATTGGAAGAACAATTCGCGTGTTTCACCAACTGCAAGGCATGTGATGCGAAGAAGAATAGCACGAAATCAGTACGAAGAACATGAAAAAAATCTCTTGGAAACCACTCAGATAGAGTTATTCAACAAGTTCAAAGAAGAGAATCGTCAAATTCAAGTTTCACTCAGTGCTTTTGTTCAACAAAAACCATGGTATGTAAAACCTATCACCGTACGCGACACTTGTTGTTGCCGTTATCGTGTGGAATTTGAGTTATATTATGACACATTCCTTGATTTCGGTAGAACATTATGGAAGGATTCACCTCCTCCTTCCACTATCCGTGAATTCATATCTCAAATTCTATGTGAAAGAGAAAGCGATGAACTATTTTACAAAAAGAAATGTGTCGGTGGTAAAAAATGCGATGATTGTGGAAATTTGACTAAATTTCAAAACAAATATCGTATTGATATAAATGATCAATCATTGTCCAACATGAAAGTGAAATGGAAGAGATATGAATATATCGATACATCAATTCAAGGTGCAAATAGTGTTAAAAGAATTGAATTACTAGAAGACGAAATTTTTCTGATAGAATTTTTGAGAAAGTTTGAGGCAGAAATTTACAAATACACCAAGAATTCCCATAGAGCTCGATGGCAAGACTTGCAATTCAAAAAATCTCGTGAAGTTTTTCCACCAGGGACCATTTTGTCAGTGATTGATTTTGCAGAAAACTACACATTTGTTCCACAAAAAGAAATTTAGAGTGAATACTATCATTCTGACCAAGTCTCCATGCTCGTCCATATTCTATATAGACATGTTGAACAAAACATCGATCATATAGAAAGCACCAGTGAAAATCGACATGTTATTAAAGAATATCACTTTTATATCAGTGACGATCGTACATATGATACATATTTTGTACAACATTGTTTTGGAAAAATTTATGATTCCTTGAAAAATCATGGAATAGCATTCAATGAACATTGGATATGGTCAGACAGATGCACAAGACAATTCAAATCTGCACGATCATTCTTTTGGTTGTGTTGTCTTCATAAGAAAACCTACATTAAACATTGTTGGAATTTCTTTGAGACTGGCCATGGAAAAGGAGAACACAACGGTGTAGGGCCATGCATAAAATGAGCACTTCAAACATATCAAATGAACCCCTCTGTAAGCCGACTTGTGGACGCGAAAAAAGTTTTTCAATGGTGCATCACTGCTCTAAGCCATGAGACTAACCGATCAAGGGAAGTGTGAAGGTACATTCAATTTAATTTTTATTGGATATCTAATTAAAGAAACAGTGTACATTTATCACAATGATTATCTTTGATTGTATTTTGATATTGTTACACCAATTTTTGGTCATCTAACCTATTATCATTAGATGGACCCAAGTACACCATGTAAGACCAATTTTACCCTAAGTAAAATTGCTTTCACTATGTAAAATAACTTAATAAAGCACATTTATTAGGTTGTTTATGGTCTAAATAGGAAACCCCAAGGGGAAATATTAAACAAATCTATATTTGTTTGGTTTTCCTCATGGAATAATTAATTAAACAGTAATTTAATTATTATTCCTAGTCATATTTAACCCAAAACAAGGAAATTAATTAGATAAATCCTTATTTATCTTATTATTTTCTAGGGATAATTATTTAAACCTTATTTAAATAATATTCCTTGTTAAATTTGACTAAATCATCTATAAATAATTGAATAAATCATTATCCATTTAATTATCATTCAACCACTTCCTTAAAATGATAAATAAATCATCTATTTATTTATTATTTACAAATAAAGGGATTTGACCCAAGTCAAATTCCTTTCCCCTCCAACAAATATAATAAAATATTCCATAAAAGGTGGATCTAGATTTGGTTAATATTATTTTAATCATGCACCAAGATCTAGAATGACCTAATATTTTGTTATAAATAGAAGGGTTTTTCCTAACATTCAGGACCTTTTGTTGCCTCTTAGATCACTCTGGATCTATACTTTTGGTCTGACTTTGAGCCATTATCATTGTCATATTTTCTATTGTTTGCTTTGTGAGCTCCCTTTGAGTTCTATGTTTGTCTGGGTTTTCTACACCAACAAGAGAGAGAAATTCTAGATCTGAAATGCTGAGGACTTCCAAGAACCCATCCCATTGAGGAGAATTGGAAACACCTTTCTTGTTTTCCTCCTAGGTGCCATTAATATAAAATTCTTCAAAAAATATTGTTCTTCCTTGTATATTGGATGCATGGAGCAAAACCTTATTTTTACTACTTAATGTCTTTTTATGCATAGATCTAGAGTTTTGCAGCATTTGTCTTGATCAACTAATTATAGATCTGAATATATTAGTAGCCATATTTTTTTGTTAGGGCTATTTTTTATGCATAGCTAAAAGGGTCTTTTTTTGTACACCTACACTAAGGATTCATCCTAACAACTGGCGACTCCACACGGGTTTTCAATTACGACCACTGTCGTTTTTCATATTCCTGCATATCCAGCTGCTTCAAACCCTAGGGTTTCTCTTCGGCTTTTTTTTTTCTTATTTTTATGTTGTTTTTCACCCATAAAACCCTAAAACATTAAAATTTCTAACTTCCGTGTGTTTTTGGCCCTATTACGCAGGTAACAGACATCAGCCACAACTGAGACGACAATGTTTTCTGAAATCTGTCAACGAGAGACCCGGAAGTGCTGGTCGCACTTTTCGGCCCAAAACATACGACCTGGACTGCATGATGCACCTTTCAGCCTCAAAACTGTGACCTGGACAGAAAACAGGTCAGAACCTGCAACCTGAACTTTTTTCTGCAGATTTTCTGAAAGTTTTTTGGGTTTGTCTGAAGCTTCTGTCAAGGTTGTCCAGCCTCCGTCTCCGACCGTTTAGACTTGTTTCTGTTCTGTTTTACTCAACTAAGTGGGAATCTATCCCCCTAGGGCTTTAGTACCCTCCACTTTTTGTGGAAGAGTTTTAGCTATTGCAGGTGTCTAAATTTTCAGAGTTTCAGCCATTTCTTTTACAGATCTGATACCTCATTTTCAGATCCTTTTTAGATCAGCTATTTTTCCATCCAAATCACCTCATATAGTTGTGTTTGGGTTTGCCTTTAGGGTCACCTTATTTCCCCTACTTCCTTTAGCTTTTTGCCTCCTCTTTTATAGCAACCTTGCCTCTGTCTCTTTGTTGTTTTCTGCACCTCTTTTCAACAGATTTATCCTTTAGATCCCTGTTCCTCTCGACCTTAGATCTATTGGCTTATTTTCAGTGTCTTTTGACTAGATTTTTTCCCTCTGTTAGACTAGTTTTTGAGAGACTCGCCTCCTTGGGTTATATTGATGCATTGTTAGCTGTTAATTTATTGTTATTTCAGTATTATATATTGTTCTCTGGAGGCTTATTTTCAGTTACGCAACACACTTTTTCTTTTGCTCTCAAAACATCTGGGTTTAAAAATTAAAATTAACACATACCACACACTCACCCTAAGCGAAGAAGAGTCTGGTTAACATTGCCAAGCACAAACTTTAAAACATTGTAAAATCAATTGACACTGCACCTCTCTGCCCTTGTCTCGACATTGTAATCACTTGATTATGCACCTCCCTGCCCTTGTTGGTCGTTCTTCTTCCCTTTGTGCTATGTTTTTTGTCATCATTGCGCCCCCAAGGCGTATATCCCGAAGACTTCTTGGCCTTCACCCTCAGTTTCCGGTTGGTCGACCTACTCCTTCCCACCATCGTCGAGTTAGTCCTCCTCCAACTCCTCTTCTAATTCATTGGGTTCTCCTCTTACTTTGGGTTCTCCCCCTGTCACCTTCACTATGTCTAGTCTAGGGCCTAACGCTAGCGGTAATCCCGGCCCTAATGTCGGTAATGCTACTAGCGGAACCGCCACAAGAACTACCTCGGTTTTCCCCTTGCTCCCTTACATGGCAGGCCTCAGTCTCCCCGATTTCAATCAGTTGATCAATGACCTTATCCACCATGATTTTGGTTGGCCTGCTATGCCAATCAAGCTCCCCTCCAACATTCCCAAGTTCGAAGGCCTTGCTAGAGAAGATCCAACCAACCGTATCCGATCTTTCCGCATGTGGTGTTCATCCAATTCCATTACCTATGATTCCATCCGTCTTCGGTTGTTCCAACGCATGCTTACAGGAGAAGCTTCTAAGTGGTATGTTGATCATACCTCCTCTTCCCATACCACCTTTGCGACCATTGCCTGAGCCTTCTTATCTTATTTCCATCTCCCTCTCTGATACGACACTGGTACCGAACTTTTGAATTCTTTCCGTCAATCATCTGTAACCCCCCTATCCAATCATGTTCAGGAATGGTGGAGAAGAAAGAGCCTATGTCGGGCTCCTACCTTTGAAGACCGTGTCTATATGTAGTGGTTCCTTAGATCTCTCTTACCCACCATCGGCAAAGATTTCGCATCACATTTCCCCCAAACTGAAGAAGACGCCCTCCAAATAGCCTTGAAATATGACCTGATCTATGCTCAGTTTGGTTATGTTTATACCGTCCTTCCTGACCTCCCCAGACCCGGTGGTGCTAACGCCCCAGGGGCATCTCATTCTGCCGAAGGCATTGTTGGAGCTCTTTCTCATCCATATTCTCAACCTCCTATGGGCTATGGTCTCCCTCCAGAAGGGGCCAGCACCTCCAGCACTTTTCCCCCTCCATGTAGCATGTATCCAGGATACAGCATGCCTCATCCTTTTGCCCAACCCCCTACTTACCTCAATTTTTCCCAACCTAACCATTATCCTTATCCACATCCTGGTGCTCCATCTCCTCCAGAATTTGCACCTTTGCCTCCCTTGCCTTCTCAACCCCAGCAACAACAACTACCACCCCCTCTAGGGCAATTATTTGCACAGCAAGGCATGACTAATTCTCCTTCCTCTCAAAGGAAGAGGAAAGGCAATCAAAACCAATCTGCCCCTAGTACTCATGGACCTAATCCTCAAGGTATTGACTCTAACGCTGCTAACCAGCAACAGGGCACTCTGCCCAAGCCGGGCAGGCCCATTCGTACAAATAAGACTTGTTCATGTTGCGGTGTTTACGGTCATTACACTTACGATTGTCCCCTTTTACCACAGATGCAGAAAATGTGGGAGTCTCAAGCCACATTTCAAGAACAGCATGCATCCCCTAATGCTCCCCCCAATGTGGCCACTACTCAAATGGTTGTGTTTACCAATCCTTTCCCCTAACAAGGATTCATGGCTATCCAACCACCTGATGAACAGGTGGCCACTCATCCTTCCCCTTCTGGTTCCTCCGATTACCTGATCCTCATAATGAACTCTGATCAACCTCTAACCATCGAGCTTAACCTTCAAACTCGGTCCCGTCAGTACCCCAAGCCTCCCGCTCCGTCTGTCCCTGGGTCACCTTCTTCAGGTACTACAAAGTCTCTTTCGACATCTAATGGTCCCTTTCATATCCCTCAACCAAAATTTGAGGTTCATAACAAGATTCCTAAGGGACCATTACGCTGAAATGCTGCTTCTGGTCAAGCTTCTCATTCGTATAGCATAGTAGATGATTTGGCACAATCTCCTACTTCCATTTCAACACTGGAACTCCTCTAGTCATGCCCTTCTTAGAAGAAGGCTCTACTATATGCCATGGGCGCTGTGGATCCTGTTGACAACCAATTGATTGTTTCCAACACCCATCAATTAGAATATCCTCCTCTTCCTGCTTCCGTAGCCTTCCAAATCCCAACAAAAATCTGGAACGCTAACGTTTCTCGGTGTATCATTGATGAGGGGGCATCCACCTGTGTGATGTACGCTTCGGTTTGGAAAAAACTCGGATCTCCTGAGTTGGCCCCTTCCAAGATCACCCTTCAAGTGTGGGATGGCCACGCCTCCCAGCCCATTGGCCTATTTCGCAATTTTCCTATCACTCTTGTGGGCAAGACTCTTTGCGTTAACGTTGAAGTCATCGATGCCCCTCTTGATTATAACATTATTTTGGGGCGTAGCTACACCTATGCCATGTATTTTGTCCCATCCGTGGTATACCACAAGATGTATTTCCCTCATAATGGAAAGATATTCACCATTGACCAGTTGACGTATCATGAGCCAAAATCTCAGACGCCCCCTTGAGTCGACCATCTCTTCTATAGCCAATAAGAAAATCGTCGATTCTTTGACCAGTGTCTCTCCCGGAATCTACAAAGACTCCTCTTTGCTTGGAACCTTCCCTGGTCTTCCTCGTCCTCTTGTCTTTGATCCTATCTTATCGAATGTTTGCATGATGCAATCGTCTCAGGCTGCTCTCAAGTGGCCTGCTTCAGCTAGTCAGCAACCTCGCCCTCCGCCGCCTGCTCCTAGTGCTTCGTGTTAGTCTTCTGGACCTTTTCCTTCTGACCCTTCACCTACAGCTAGTATCCATGAGCCTATTTACCTTCCTAGATCGGTTCCTCCAAACCTTAGCCACCTTGGAGCCGTTCCGCTTGGCAATTACCACTCCGGTCAGATACTGTTATTCATTCCACCTCCTGGAGTGTACTCGGTACCTGTCATGGCTACCCTATCTCTTCCTAAACTGACCCTGGCGATTCTCGTCTCATACCTTGATCCCCCAAACTCCACCCCGCCTGATCATCCCAAACCTTACCTTGCTTTTACCCCGATTCAACTGGTCCCCATCACTTCTCCCGATATTACAATGCCTCACACACCTCAACAGGAACCATCTCCTATTGCGACAGTATCGAGAAAAGGGGGCAAAGCTCACACAAAAGCAACTAAGGACAAGGCTACCCCGATAAAACCTACCCCTCCTCGTCCACCAAAGCATGCTATCTAGTGTGCCTTGTGCGATATTGTTGGTCACACCACCCATACATGTCATGAATTGCCGCATCTCAAGACCATGGTCAACGAGACGTTTCCGAAATCTAATATCCCTGAGTTCTATGTCACTATACCTGATTCAATCCTGAAACTGAAAACCTTGCGCACAAATCACCCTTGTGCTTTGTGCGATTTCCATGGCCACTATACTCACCTCTGTCCCCACCTTGAAGAGTACCACTCATCTTTGGAAGCGGTTCGCCAATTCGAGGCCAAGCGCAATGAGTCCACCACTCCCTTATTTGTGCATTTTGCTTCAGCAAAACCAAAGGACACGAATGCTCCCATTGAAATTCCCCCTCCTGATGTCGAGATGACGAAGCCTTCATCCACCATTTTCTACCTATCATCATCCATGAGACCCTCGGTGGAAGTCCCCTTGGAGACTTCCCCTGATGTTTCGCTTGACCTCCCTTTAGGGATCACCCTGGGCTCAGCATCGGTAGATCCTTTATCTACTTACTCTTCTGTCACCCCTTGTGATGATGCGCATGTGAACCTTTCTTCTCATGATGATGAGTCAAGTAGCTTCGCCACGTCAGGTGGTCTTTCTTCCACTAGTCACCCCATCTTCTATCACGATGACAACATTATGGAAGAGATCACCACCCCTGACTTTATCTATTCC
Organism: Pinus albicaulis; assembly: GCA_034641835.2. Taxonomy (NCBI): domain Eukaryota; kingdom Viridiplantae; phylum Streptophyta; class Pinopsida; order Pinales; family Pinaceae; genus Pinus; species Pinus albicaulis. The sequence goes on from CM076578.1 coordinate 1,394,007,913, forward strand.
CCCTTACATCGAACCCATGCATTCGAACCACATACACCTTGTGGCCATTACATTGAAACTCAATGTTTGGGTAAGGGGGCACCCATATTTGAGAGACCAGGAGAAGCAATTCTTCACAACTCTCCTAGTGTATCTGGTCGTGTCAACTTTAGTACCATTATTCTTCCACATTTAGAAGAACCTATAGAGTCCCATATCACTTCAGATCACTCTAGGGACGATACCCCTTATCATTCCTTCACCTTACATCAGCAACCCAGTCTCTTAGACATTGTTGTTGACCAACCTATGGGTTTTCTAGGAGAGCATTAGTTCATTATCTCCAAATCCTCTCTTTGGGATAGTGACACCAGATATGCCAACCCAGAAAATTAAAGTCCATTTGATTCATATATGCAGTACAAAAAGATATTGGTAATCCCCCATTTCCTTTCTCAAACTACATAACCATAACGAAAATAAATGGCACACCACATCATTAAAATGTGTTTAGATTCCCCTTTTTCTAAATATATTTTGGCATGACCACAACATGCTTGGGGGCACCTACGCCCCTCAACCATAAAAATCCCAGATCTCAGCCAAAAACAACACTGAAACCCCCTTTCTCTGACAGGTCACAGTTTTCTGTCCAGTACCTGCTACCCAGGTCGTAGAACATACCCCAAAAAGTGCGACCTGGCCTATTCATGAGCTCTGGGTACCTAAACTGAACTTTCAATCCATTGAAATGAAAGAGTAGGATTAGGCCTCTTACTTGCAACTGACAGATCTCACTTCCAATGGTCGGTTTGTCTGCTATGATCACCGCATGATTTAGGGCCTTCTCTCCTCACTACATTCACCATAGCTCCACCTACAAATGAGTGAATTTGGAGAGAAGATGCCTTATTAAAAGACAAACCCTGATTTTTCTTTCGCCTGTTGCAGCCAAACCATAGCTCAGTTTGATGAACCGTCCATACCGTTGGAAATATCTCACTGAGCCCTCAAATGGGTATTTGTTATTTTTTAGTGACTTGATACTTCACCATGACACATTTTATCCAGGAAGCATCACTTCACCCCTCCTCAAAATCGAATTTCTTCACTTGCAACACTCATACTAGGGGCACCACTTGGCCTCCATACTTGTCCATGCTCATGGTGATGTTCGTCGTGAGCTACCATATTGTACTCATGTTTTTATGGTCCCCCATTGGACCTTTACTGTGTGCCAACACCCCTGAGTTACCCTTGTTTATAGCATCTGAGTTGAGTCATCATCGCATTCATGAAGTCTATCCCGAGTCCCTTTGTATCCTGCTATAGTCCTCCATCCTTCATTGCTTGGTCCCTCTCTTGTGTCGCACATTATGGCATTCAATGCCACTGTCCCCTATCCCTCGTGATATTTTGTCAGTCGCTGCCAGGTCATCCATGCCCTTTATGCTTTAACAAGGGAAGTCGTCCATTCGCTACTTAGTACCCCCCATTTCATCATCATCATCATTGGTGTCAATCTGTCAGTCGCTCTACTATTTTCTCTCGTGCCTTAGTTGAGGATCCCTTATTGCCTCACCTATGGCGGACCTCCTTCCATCGACATCAGCTCATTCATTCCAGAAGACAGGTCTAGAGGGCGGTGTACCTTGATTCCAGCTTCCACTCCTTTTTGGTGCCCCAGATTAGGCAAAAGGACTCCTTATTTCCCTTTGAATTGATTGTTTCTTAGCTCCATCTCCTTTCATCTTGATGGTTCAGTGATGCAGCAGTTGATATCGGTGATTCCCGGGTGTGTGTGAGATGTCCCAACCCTCATGAGGGGGTGGCCCTACAGGTAGCCCCCCACATACTTGGATGACTTCTTCACTTCAGCCTTCGATGTAGCTCCATATATTTGATGATTTCGGCCTTAGCCGCTTGCAACACCTCTTTGATTTGCATGTATCAGTCAGATTTTGTGAGCCCTTCCCCGTTTACAGGGGCATGGGGGTTGTATTTGTATCTCATGTACTCAGATATTATTGTATAATTCCTGGCTGTTATCCCAGGCACAACATGTATGTGGGATTCATCATTATATCTTTTATCTGGCTCATGTTTATGCCAGCATGTACTTTATAGTTCAGTCCCTTGTTTACTGGACACACTATTCTTTTGTACTTTGTCTCGGCAGGCATAGGTATGCCTCCCCTGCCGCCTTTAGCACAGGTACCCACTCATAAAAAGAGACTTGTCACACCTGTAAGTCTTGTCTCCTCAGGATCTAGTTCTTCAGCACATTATTCTACCTTACATTCCTCTCTCTGACTTCCTTTTGATGTCTCGTGATCGAGTTCTTACAAAGTACTTTGGTCATACGATTTGCTCCTAATACTCGCACGCTGGGGGGGAATCTGTTACACTAATTTTTGGTCATCTAACCTATTAACATTAGATGGACCCAAGTACACCATGTAAGACCAATTTTACCCTAAGTAAAATTGCTTTCACTATGTAAAATAACTTAATAAAACACATTTATTAGGTTGTTTATGGTCTAAATAGGAAACCCCAAGGGGAAATATTAAGCAAATCTATATTTGTTTGGTTTTCCTCATGGAATAATTAATTAAATAGTAATTTAATTATTATTCCTGGTCATATTTAACCCAAAACAAGGAAATTAATTAGATAAATCCTTATTTATCTTATTATTTTCTAGGAATAATTATTTAAACCTTACTTAAATAATATTCCTTGTTAAATTTGACTAAATCATTTATAAATAATTGAATAAATCATTATTTATTTAATTATTATTCAACCACTTCCTTAAAATGATAAATAAATCATTTATTTATTTATTATTTACAAATAAAGGGATTTGACCCAAGTCAAATTCCTTTCCCCTCCAACAAATATAATAAAATATTCCATAAAAGGTGGATCTAGATTTGGTTAATATTATTTTAATCATGCACCAAGATCTAGAATGACCTAATATTTTATTACAATAGAAGGGTTTTTCCTACCATTCAGGACCTTTTTTTGCCTCTTAGATCACTCTGGATCTATACTTTTGGTCTGACTTTGAGCCATTATCATTGTCATATTTTCTATTATTTGCTTTGTGAGCTCCCTTTGAGTTCTATGTTTGTTTGGGTTTTCTACACCAACAAGAGAGAGAAATTCTAGATCTGAAGTGCTGAGGACTTCCAAAAACCCATCCCATTGAGGAGAATTGGAAACACCTTTCTTTTTTTCCTCCTAGGTGCCATTAATATAAAATTCTTCAAAAAATATTGTTCTTGCCTTGTCTTTTGAATGCATGGAGCAAAACCTTATTTTCACTGCTTAATGTATTTTTATGCATAGATCTTGATTTTTGCAGCATTTTTCTTGATCAACTAACTACAGATTTGAAGATATTAGCAGCCATATTTTGTTGTTAGGGATATTTGTTATGCACAGCTAAAAGGGTCATTTTTCGTACACCTACACTAAGGATTCATTCTAACAGATATCATATTTATATTCTTCTTTAAATTTTCCATATAAATGTTTTTTTGGCATATTGGGATCGAAGATGTAGATAGATCAATTGCAAATGACGTTGAAACAATAAAAGGGACTCAAAAATTGCATTCAATTAAAACAAAGTCATCCAGAAATGTGTTTGCATTGGATAAAATAAAATATTCTTATTTTTGTCCTGTTTACATAAAAAACACAAAATCCAATGACGTTTGTGAAAACAAAATGTATGTAAAATATTGGAAACAGACAAAGCTAAATACAAAGGGAAAAATTTCCATTGCAATGTTTGAAGAAATGCAATCAGAGGAGACTACAATATCATCCGATGGTGATCGAATTTCTGATCTTCTTAGAGAAGGTAACATTTGAATTGCTTTCTAATGATAAAGATCTAGTAATAAATTTGAATATGTATAATTTTGTCAAGTTTGTTTTATTGTGCAGGAGATGTTTTTGTTGTAATTGCACCTATTGACAACGATGAAAATGTGAAGTATTATTTGATGTGTTGCACTGAACGAAAAATGAAATTATTAGAAGACTATAATGATCATGGATTTCTATATGAAATAGGATCTATTATACTGAAAGGTTATTTTTTCAGACAAACTAATCAAAGTGGGACTTTTGTTTACTTTGAAGACTATGAACCCGATTTCATAAGTTTTCAATATATTCACTTGGTGTGTGCAGCACACATAAAGTTTATCGAGGTTCAATCAAAGAAAAAACGAATATTAAGAAATGGAAAATGTCAAAATCCGATCATGAACGGATTATTGAAGATGCATTCCATTGGAATTTTTTTGATTGAAATGCCCAACAATTTATTCTCTTTGGATTATATGTTCTAGAACTTCCAGTACTCAATTAAAAATTGAGCTGCCTTGTTATGTTATCTGTGCAAGTGTTTGCACATGTACAAATTGTTTTGGTACATGCACACTCTAATATCAACTGAAAGTAGCTTCTTTATACATGCATTGATGAAAATTTTTGCATATATATATATATATTCTAGAATGCAATTAACTGTTCAAGTAGTTTTACTATGTGCATTGATGAAAAATGTTTCACATACTCAATATATATGTTCTAGAATGCAATTAACTGAAAATAGTTTTTCTATGTGCATTGATGAAAAACATTGCATGTACTGGATATATACACAAACTCAATGCATGCCCAATTTTTCTTGTGGGTTCTTTTGGTAAAAAGTATCCACAATGTAAATAAATCATCCGTAGTATAATTTTGTACAAAGATTCCTTTCTGACAAGAGACTCGGAGCACTTCTTCGAATTTTGGTGGGATTTGACCCACATCTCTATTCCTGATTGAAAATCTAGTACAAAATTTGTCTGTCCAATGGTCAAATATGTTCTATGTGCATTGATTGAAAATTTACATACTACATACTATTGTTTCAGTGATTTTTTTTTTTTAACTTACCAAATGTATTTCAACCATGTCCAAAACTTGAATTTTAAAAACTTTTTTATTATAACAAAACAAATTACTTCACATGTCATGCCAATTGTAGTTCAACTATCCAATAAAAACATTTAACATTTAAAATTATATCACATGCCAAATGTAGATTGAAATGGTATCCAAAACTTAGTTTTAAAAACTTTTTGATTATATCACAACATTACTTCACATGCCTAATGTACTTCAACCATCCAAAACTTGAGTTTTAAAAACTTTTTTATTATATCACAACATTACTTCACATGCCATGCCAATTGTAGTTCAACTATCCAATAAAAACATTAAACATCTAACATTATATCACATGCCAAATGTAGATTGAAACCATCCAAAACTTGAGTTTTAAAAACTTTTTGATTATATCACAACATTACTTCACATTCCATGCCAATTATAGTTCAACTATCCAATAAAAACATTTAACATTATATCACATGCCAAATGTAGATTGAAACCATCCAAAACTTAACCTTTAATTTAACAAAAAATTATAGATCACAACATTACTTCACATGCATGTATTACTTCACATGCCATGCCAATTGTAGTTCTTGACTATCCAATAAAAACATTAAACATTTAACATTAAATATCACATGCCAAATGTAGATTGAAACCATCCAAAACTTGAGTTTTAAAAAATTTTTGATTATATCATGTAACATTACTTCACATGCCATGCCAGTTATAGTTCAACTATCCAATAAAAACATTTAACATTATATCACATGCCAAATGTAGATTGAAACCATCCAAAACTTAACTTTTAATTTAACAAAAAATTATAGATCACAACATTACTTCACATGCAAAATGTACTTCAAGCATCCAAAACTTAAATTTTAAAAACAAAACAAATTATAACACATCATTACATAACATGCCAAATGTAGTTCAGAAGAAAAACATTAATTTATAGATGACAACATTACTAGTAGTTCAATTATCCAAAACTTAAAAGTTTTAAAAACCAAACAAATTATATAACAACATTACTTCACATTCACATGCAAAAAGTACTAAAACCATCCAAAACTTAACTTTTTGGAACAAAACAAATTATATTAACATTGTAATAAAATATGTCCAAAAATTGTAGATCTCACAAGTATCAAGTATCAAGTTATATATATATATATATATATAGATATATAGATATAGATATATATATATATATAGATATAGATATAGATATAGATATAGATATAGATATAGATATAGATATATATATATATATATATATATATATATATATATATATATGACTGTGCATCTAGATAATATATAAAAAGTAAATTTAAGACTAGAAATCTTGAAATCAAATCTACAAATCATGTCCATCAAATCCATATGGATGTAGTGTCTTTCCTAGCAGAGTCTCAATCCATGTGCTATCTTGAGAAGCATGGGGAACCTGTACACAATGCACATCCAAACATTAAAATTTGATGTTTTAAAAATGAAGTGAGAATATATAGAACTTCATGTAAAAAACAAAATATAAAAAAAATAAAATCATGCAATACCTCATGAGGTTCCCTCTCCATTTTTTCGCCTGCTACAACTTCCCCCATGGGAACATCTCCAATATTAAACTATACAATATACATGTACAACTATATATATATATATTAAAAAAAAATTCAGATGAAAATGCACATGTGTACATATATAAAATTATTTTCAATAATATTAAAAAAAAAGTTAGACAACTTGTTCAAATGGTTGAAATGGTGTGGATGTTCCTATCTCCGTCGCTAGAGTCCATGGATTAAAGAAATCTTCTATAGAAACCTAAAATTCAAAATTTTAAAAGTATAAAATAACTCAAGATCAAGATCTCAATTTATAATAAAACTTAAATAAACTTCAATTTATAAATTATAACTAAATTAAAAGAACACACACACACACACACACACATATATATATATATATATATATATATATATATATATAAGTGAAAAATTGAATACTTCTGCAGGTGAATTTGGGACATCTCCTAAGAGAGGCTCCAAAACAAAATATCCAAGAACCTAAAATTCAAAAAAATTAAACTCAAGATATAGATATATATATCTCAATTTTTAATGGAACTTTTTGAGGTGAAATATATATATAACTTAAACATAAATTTTAAAAGTGAAAAATTGTCCATACTTGTTGTGGATGTGGCACATCTCCTAAGGAAGTAGAAGGTACATCTCCCAAGGAAGAAGAAGGTACCACCATCCCAAAAACATCGGACAGAATCAGAATCTATTAAAACATTTTATTATTATATATACATACATGTACATGTGTGCACAATTATTTATTTTAAAAATATTACTTAAAAAACACTAAAATTTGCCAACATATCTTGATGGTGAGACCCATCTGCATTGTTTGAACTAGAGGTCCCGAACGTGATATTAACATTTTTGTTATTCATCATGCGTGACAACTCCAAATGGTGTTTTAACATATAATAATACATTTTTGTTAGATTAATGTACATACAAATAAATGTATGCATGTATATACACATGTATTTATTACAAATTGTACACATGTATGTGTTAAAATAATTGAACCCTAAGGTCATTAACACATACCGTTCCCGTGCCCTCTTCCTCATGAAGAATTAGGTCTTTCCAACCATTGCGACAATTCTTTGCATATATTCGGAGATCTTCAACATTCCTGTTGTCAATCTCTTCATCTGTACAATACACAAAATTGGCACGTGAATTCTCACGTGCTCTTTGTCGATTTAGACAAACATCGACTCCACCCAATCCATTGTAAACATTGTCGATCATAACATCCCTTGCTTCTCAACTTATTTGAAAAGTCGCATCCATCTCTAACCGCAGAGTTTCGACCCGAAAAGGTTGACTCACCAATGGCGGCTCAGGGCGAGGCAACTCCACATCTCGCTTAGTGCCCTTACGGTCATACAATCGACCTTTCCCCGTACCAAAAAATTCTGACGAAAGGTCATTGTAATTGGGTTTCATTTTCAAAAAAAATTATGCGTAAAAAAATTATGCAAAATAAACAGGAACCTCGTCATTCCATGGGAGCCTTCCATAGGCCGCAAGGTGTCTATCATACAAATAGTGAGCTATATCGGGGTGCTTGAAATATTGCACCTTCAGCATTTTTCTTTTTGGCCCTTCCTTGAAATTAAACATTGACTTCGCCATATCTTTTGTAACTCTTTGTTTTACATCCTCCCATTTATCGGGACCCATTACTGTTTCCTTTCTCTTTCTCATGACTTCTACAAATGTATCAGTCGTTGGCCCAAGGATTTTGTACACATTTACTATTTCGCCCAATGAATGTGTAACTATTTCAAGGCTTTGTCGACTCTCAGCAGGTAGATTCAAAGCCACGAGATCTCTCCACAATTTTGCATGAAGTTGTTGACACCTTTGTAAGGTGCATTGTGCCATGTTTCTTTCCCATGGTATATCATAAATGTTGGCCGGATAAGTTGTGGTGGGTAGACAACCTTCTTCTTGAATGTAGCTTTCTGCCCTACGTCTATTTTGACCAATATTTGGAACATTTTCAGCCTCTGCATTAATATATATATATATATACATATAATTTTGTATATTAGAAAAAACACATGTAAAAAAATTTGTACAAATTCAATCAAAAAAATATTGAAATTGATGGCAACCTCGACGTGGTTGGTTAGCATCTTCTCCACCTTGAAATTGTTGAGACCCAGAATAACCCTGCTGAGAACCAGCACCACCATTCATTGATTGGCCTCCGGGAAAATAAATATCACCACCTTCACACAACCTGCTACCACTTATTGATGGCCCTTTAAGGGGATTTGAACCACCACCAACCTCTCGAGAGGAGAGAGAAGCTTCATAAACAAATATGAATTTATAATCAATTGAAAAATACATGCATACATATAAATACACGTGTACATATTCATTGATTAAATTGTGTTAAAACCATAACACGACTGGGTGAAACATGGGCATCCATGGCTAGAGTAGAGACCCTTCTCTTCTTATTAGCTCCTAAAAAATAAAAAATGAAACTTATTAACAACTAATTTAACTCACAAAGTTGATAAAAAATCAATTCCATATGTACACACATGTATGGAGATTTAAGATTATATTTAAATTTACCATGAACAACTCTCGATCCCTAATCCCCTCCTCTCGTAGAGATATGGGATTCTGTTGATCTTCGTCGTTCATCCTCTATGATATATATATCTACGGTGTACATTCACAATTATTTTTTTAAATAGCTAATTCAAGTTATAAAAATGTTAAGTTCACCAAATTGTGTTTTACATGGTGGGAGCACACTTGGTATAAAATTGAAAAAAAACACATTGTCATTAAAAAAAAAGTGAAACTCCATTTAAACAAAAATTTGTTGAAGTCCCCACATTTTAATTTCATAAAAATGTGAAGTTCACCACTTGTTGCAAATGTGAAGTTCACCAAGTTGTGCTTTACATGGTGTGGTGGGAGCACACTTGGTATATAATTGAAAAAAGCACATGGTCATTAAAAAAGACACATTTATAAGTACACAACACACACATATCCAAGATATGTTACAATGTCGATGAATAAATTTTGAAGGAGAGTGTCTCAACATTAATTCATCTTTGAGAGATGAATCTTGGATTGGCATTGGAATTGCCCCGTATAATTATAATTCATCTATTAAGTCATCTTTGATAGATGAATCCTGAATTTTCATTTCCCCACAAAATAAATCAGCAGACATCTTATTCACATTTGTACAATGCCTTATACTAAAAAATTGAAATTAGCTAACAATATTTTTTGCTATTCCATGTAGTTCTTTTAGCCTCTCCTTCTTAACTTGGTATATGCCATTCATCTAGTTGCACACAAGTTCAGAATTGGTGAAAACTACAATTCCATTTGATCCATACTCCATCGTTGTTCCCAAGCCTTCTATCAATCCAATATAATATGCCTCGTTGTTTGTTGTTCTTCCCGGTATATTCATTTTCCTTTGGACGACTTTGCTAGTCGCAATATTGGAAAGCACATATGTAATCACTGCATTCCCTGGATTGGGATAGCAAGAAAAATCTATGCATAATTTCCATTTTTCAACCATATTTAATGGTTTTCTTATAATAAAAAAAAACAAATTCAATAAAAATATATATATTAAATTGACATTTATTGCAAATGTATAGGAGAAATGAAAAAATTATATTTAGATCTATTCCAGAGATTAACTGTAAGGGCATTTACTAGATATGTCACCTTTCATAAAATATGAGATCCAGAAGCTACCTAGCCCTTTACAGACTCTGCTTATAGAACTACCAATATGAAAATGAAAAGCTCCTAATTAGATCTATTCTAGAGATTGAATGTAGGGGCATTTAATCTTAGGTTAAAACCTATATGTTTTGTATCAAATCACTTTTGGTTTCAATTGGAAACTTTTATGGCTAATTTGTTCTTTACATGTTGAATATAAAAGTTTTTTTCTCTCTCATTGTTTGAGACCATGGATATGAAAATGAAAAACTATATACTTGGTTAAAAACTATGTTTTGTATCAAATTAATTTTTGTTTCTAAATACTATATGTTGACTATAGGGGCATTTACTGTAGGGGAATTTAGATCTATTCCAGAGATTGACTGTAAGGACTAATATTCGTATGTGGGCTAATTTTCCATGGTTTTTCCAAAAAAAATATTCACCAATTTCCATTTTTTTATAAAAATGATTCTCCCAAATTTTACAATATAAAATTATTTTACGTTAAAAATCACCAAAATTATATAGACAATATATATAATATCATTATAAACTTGAATAATTTCACAAATACATCTATAAGCATTTTATAGTTTGCATATTAGGGACTAGTGAGATTCGCCAATTTTTTAAACTTCAAAATAATTTTCCATCCTTAAAATTTTCCCTGATTTATATCTATTCTAGAGATATGGCTAATTTTTGTTTTACATGTACGCTGAATATAAAAGGCTTTTTCTCTTATTGTTTAAGTCCATGGATATGAAAATGAAAAACTTATATTTAAAACTATTCAAGAGATTGATTGACTTGTAGGGGCATTTACTCTTAGGTTATTTAAACCTATGTTTTGTATCAAATCACTTATGGTTTCAATGGGAAACTTTTATGGCTAATTCAAGTGTTTTACATGTTGAATATAAAAGGTTTTTTTCTCTCTCATTGTTTGAGACCATGGATATGAAAATGAAAAACTTCTATTTAGATCTATTCTAGAGATATGGCTAATTTGTGTTTTACATACAGTGAATATAAAAGTTTTTTTCTCTCATTGTTTGAGACCATGGATATGAAAATGAAAAACTTCTAGATATTTAAAACTATTCAAGAGATTGATCAACTTGTAGGGGAATTTACTCTTAGGTTAAAACCTATGTTTTGTATCAAATCACTTATGGTTTCAATGGGAAACTTTTATGGCTAATTCATGTGTTTTACATGTTGAATATAAAAGGTTTTTTCCTCTCTCATTGTTTGAGATCATGGATATCAAAATGAAAAACTTCTAGATTTAGATCTATTATAGAGATATGGCTAATTTGTGTTTTACATACATTGAATATAAAAGGTTTTTTCTCTCATTGTTTGAGACCATGGATATGAAAATGAAAAACTTCTAGATATTTAAAACTATTCGAGAGATTGATTGACTTGTAGGGGTATTTACTCTTAGGTTAAAACCTATGTTTTGTATCAAATCACTTATGGTTTCAATGGGAAACTTTTATGGCTAATTTGTGTTTTACATGTTGAATATAAAAGGTTTATTCTCTCTCATTCTTTGAGACCATGGATATGAAAATGAAAAACTATATAATTGGTTAAAACCTATGTTTTGTATTAAATTACTTTTTGTTTCTAAATAAGTTATATACATGTTGAATATAAAAGGCTTTTTCTCTCTCATTGTTTGAGACCATGGATATAAAACTTCTATTTAGATCTATTCTAGAGCTATGGCTAATTTGTGTTTTACATACATCGAATATAAAAGGTTTTTTCTCTCATTGTTTGAGTCCATGGATATGAAAATGAAAAACTTCTATATTTAAAACTATTCAAGAGATTGATTGACTTGTAGGGGCATTTACTATTAGGTTAAAACCATGTTTTGTATCAATTCACTTATGGTTTCAATGGGAAAATTTTATGGCTAATTCAAGTTTTTTACATGTTGAATGACTTGTAGGGGCATTTACTCTTAGGTTAAAGCCTATGTTTTGTATCAAATCACTTATGGTTTCAATGGGAAACTTTTATGGCTAATTCAAGTGTTTTACATGTTGAATATAAAAGGTTTTTTTCTCTCCACTATTTGAGACCATAGATATGAAAATGAAAAACTTCTATTTAGATTTATTCTAGAGATATGGCTAATTTGTGTTTTACATACATTGAATATATAAGGGCTTTTCTCTCATTATTTGAGACCATGGATATGAAAATGAAAAACTTCTATTTAAAACTATTCTAGAGATTGATTGTAGGGGCATTTACTCTTAGGTTAAAACCTATGTTTTGTATCAAATCACTTATGGTTTCAATGGGAAACTTTTATGGCTAATTTTTGTTTTACATGTTGAATATAAAAGGTTGTTTTCTCTCTCATTGTTTGAGCCATGGATATGAAAATGAAAAACTTCTATTTATATCTATTCTAGAGATATGGCTAATTTTTGTTTTACGTATATTGAATATAAAAAAAAAATTCTCTCATTGTTTGATACCATGTGTTGAAAATGCAACAAGATGATGGAGCTTAGTGAAAAGAAGTCACCTTCACTAAGTGGGCCCACAGGCTATTTTTGGCGCAAAGTCTATTTTTAGACTATGTCTATTTTTAGAAATATGGATCATGGTCTATGAGTTGCAGGATGCTATTTATGGATGATTGGTCGAGTTGGTAAAAATAGATGGACCTATATTTTTAGACATTGGGCGGAATCTATTTTTAGACTGCCAGGCTAAAAATAGAACAGTTGAATATTATTAACCCTTAATAATATTTAGACTATAAACATTATCTTATCCTCTTGGAGCACTTCAGTTTGATGCTTGGATGTGGCACATGCAGCTGACAGAAGGAAATACGCTTTTCCTAAGGGTTAGTTGAGCTATTGCATTGTTGACTTCAGTTAGAACTCATGTGGCAGAGTTTGGTGGAGTTGATGAGACAGTTGGTGGAGTTGTGTTCGGTTTAACTTAGTTGAACTAGTTGTATTTAGTCTAACCGAAAAATACACTAGTGATGAGTGGTGTGAATTAATTATTAATTAATTCACTAATTATTAACTCATAAATCAACTAAAGAACACATCAGTTAACTGCAATGCATGGACAGTTCAGTGGAGACCAGTGTTAGAGGTGGGTGAAAGGGTGAGTCTACTATCAGTTGTGACTATAGCTATGCATGAGATTTGCACACACATTGATTGAGATTTCCAATGAGGATTGCGCAGTACAAGCCAGTGGGATTCAAACTTGGATCTCATCATTATTCATCTTGGATTGCGCAGTAGAGGCAGGCAGACTTGTGGAGGAGATTTGAACCTGTGACTTGTTCATCTTCCATGCTAGTTTGTGTGTAGCATGTGAGATAGTGCTGAGAGCTGTGAGAGCTGTGTTCTATGTATTGTTACATGTTCTCTATCATTATAATATACAGATAGTTGGGGGTTTTCAGCTGTATGCTTTCCCCATTACATACTGTGTTATATGTGTGCTTGATTATGTTTTAATGTGCGCATGCGACTGCTTCTATTTTCGCATATTGATGATCAATTGTAGAAGAGGTTATGTATTATGCATGAAGCTTAAATAGTGTGTAATCAGGATAATATCGGTGAATAATTCAGCTATTATTCAATTTTCTACATGGTATCAGAGCAAAATTGATCATCGGATCTATTACAGTGATTACAATTTATTTCGGTAGACAGAGTCTGTAAGCGGGCCAGGTAGCCTCTGGATCCATCCTTTCTATGAAAGGTGATATATCTAGTAAATGCCCTTACAGTTGATCTCTGTGCTAGAAATACTTTGTTCTCATAGATCGGAAGCGGTTGAGTTTTGAGCTAGTGGAATTCGAATTTGCAACAGGATTTGGAATTCAAATTTGCAGAAGTTTTCTTGGTGTCGAAGTCAAAATGTCTTTCAACGGATTGCGACTGGAGTATGCCCTTGAGGGTAGCTCGAATTATGTTGCATGGAAGGACAGAATGGAGGCGGTATTAGATGATGACAGGCTGAAGGAGTTCATAGAAGCTGAGGTCCCAAAGCCTACTGATGCTGCTCAAGTTGAGGCTTGGAAAAAGAAGATGGCAAAGTGTCGAAGGATTCTGTTGGAGGGCGTGAAGGATCACATTGTATCCAGCATGCATGGAAAAGCTTCTCCATACTTGATGTGGAAAGTGTTGACAGATTTATTCCAAAGCAAGAGCGACCAGAGGAATTTGGCGCTCAAGGATAAACTCAGACACATAAAGATGGAGAAAGGCGACAGTATGCCCAAGTACCTCACGAAGTTCATCCAATGCAGGGATGAGTTGGGAAGTGTGGGGGTGACTGTTGATGATGAGGAATTGGTGAGCTTGGCTCTCCTTGGTCTTCCGAAGAGTTGGCATGCCTATTAGGATTTTGTCAATGGTCGGGAGAAATTGCCAGGATGGGAGCGACTTTGTTCGGATCTTGTGCAAGAGGAGATAAGGCGGAATACCAGAGACGGATCTTCATCAAAGGCATCTGATGAAGAAAATTGCGCTTTGGCTGCCAAAGCAAAGAAGGGGAAGAGCAAGAAAGCTTCTCATTTCGGTGCGAAAGGCAAGAAGCAGGACATGTCCAAGGTGAAGTGCTTTCACTGTCACCAACACGGACATTATGCCACAAATTGTCCGCAGAAGAAGAAAAATAAGCAGGCTGCTGGATCTGCAGCTGGAGAGGCCTTAGCCTCGCAGTTTGAGCTGGATTTTTCGTTGATCGCATGCTTGGTCTCAAGTGTGATGGGATCAGTATGGTTCTTGGACAGTGGTGCGTCTTTTCACATGGCAGGAGATCGAGATTTGTTTTCTGATCTAGATGAGAAAGATCTTGGAGTGCACATCGAGATGGGCGATGATGGTAGATACAGTGCGACCGGTATCGGTACCATTTCCTTTAAGAGGGAGTCTGGTAAACCCTTCGTATTGAAGGAATTGATGCATGTTCCAGGATTGAAGAAGAATCTGATCTCTGTGGCGATGTTAGAAGACAAGGGGTACGATGTTGTCTTCAGCGAAGGAAAGGCTTTCCTGCGCAGTAAGACAATTGGAGAAACCCGGAAGATAGGGGTTCGAGTCAAGAACCTTTATCAGCTGCAAGTAGATGGCTGCGCAGCAATGGCATGCAAGGCGGAAGGAGTGGTGAGCCAGGATGATGGCGAGCTGTTGCGCCGGAGATTGGGCCACCTTCACCATGGAGCTTTGAAGATACTGCAACAAATTTCTACTGGGCTTCCTAAGGGCACTCTTGCGTAGTCAGATCAATGCAAGGGGTGTACCTTGGGAAAATTTGTGAAAGCCACCTTTCACGAGAAGGATAGTCGTGCCACGACGATCCTTGAGAGAATTCACACAGACGTGTGTGGACCTTTCTCAGTAGCTTCGACAGCAAAGCACAGGTACTATGTGATCTTTGTTGATGATTTTTCTCGGAAGTGCTGGATCTTCTTCATGCATAAGAAGAGCGAGACATACTCAAAGTTCTGTGAGTTCAAGGCACTGGTTGAGAAGGAATCGGGGAAGCATGTGAAGGCTCTTAGGAGCGACAATGGTGGTGAATTCATCTCTGCCGAATTCAAGGACTTTTGCAGCGCAGAAGGAATTCGGAGAGAGCTCATAGCACCCCATAACCCACAGCAGAACGGGGTTGCTGAGCGGAAGAACAGAACGATCGTGGGTGCTGCACGGGCGATGTTGCATGATCAGAGCCTACCCCTTCACTTGTGGGCGGAGGCATGCAATACTGCAGTATATGTGCAGAACCGTTGTCCTCACAAGATACTTGGCATGAGTACACCGGAGGAGGCGTTTTCTGGCAAGAGGCCTGATATTTCCCATTTGAGGATTTTTGGTTCACCTGTCTACATGCATGTGACGAAGGATGCCAAGAAGAAGCTGGAGCTGACCGCAGAGGTTGGGATATTTGTGGGGTACACTGATACACCCCACAACTATCGTGTGTATTTGCCAGACAGTCGCAAGACTGTTTTGCGACGGGATATCAAATTTCAGGAGGAGAAAGCCATGCAGTGTTCGCTTGAGAGGGAGCCACACTTGCATGCAGATGAGGAGCTATTAGTTCCTAAGGATGAGTCTCAGGATGTGGATCAGCCACAAGATGAGGTTCATGGAGTGGAAGAGACCACTCATGGAGCGCCAACCATTAGAGGGTGCAAGCGCACTACAGAAGCTGAGCGACTGGCTCAAGATGCAGAGAAGATTGTAGGACCACCTACAGCACAGCACAGACAGAGACAGTCACCGGACCGATACACTAGATACTTGGCTCTTGTGAGAAAATGTGTCATGACAGAGCCATCCTCTTTCGGGGAAGATATGGAGGACCCCGCATGGGTAGATGCCATGGTGGAAGAGTATGATTCGATTGTCAGAAACAGTGCATGGGAGATTGTCCCAAGGCCGGAGGGGAAATCAGTGGTGGGTTCAAGATGGATCTACAAAGTGAAGCAGGCGGCTGACGGGAGTGTGGAGAAGTACAAGGCAAGATTTGTTGCCCGAGGCTTCTCACAGATAGAGGGGATCGATTATGAGGAGACCTTTGCACTTGTCATAAGGTACTCTTCCATACAGACGATCCTAGCTCTCTCAGCACAGATGGGGTGGCACATCCATCAGATGGATGTGAAGACTACGTTCCTCAACAGAGTCATTGAGGAGGAGGTGTACATAGAGCAGCCCAAAGGTTTCGAGATCTTCAGCAGTGAGTCGCATGTGTGCAGACTCAAGAGAGCACTGTATGGGTTGAAACAAGCACCTCGTGCTTGGTACACACGGATAGATAGTTATTTCACCGGACTTGGATTCTCTAAGAGTGAGGCGGATCCTAACCTGTACCAGATTGTGGTGGAGGGGAAGTTGCTGATCATTGTACTGTATGTAGATGACCTGATTTTGACGGGTGATGAGCTGTTGATACTTTCATGCAAGGAGGATCTTGCTAGAGAGTTTGAGATGAAGGACTTGGGCCTCCTTCATTATTTCCTGGGATTGGAGATTTGGCAGCGCAGTGGAGGACTATTTTTTTCTCAGGGTAAGTATGCCTAGGAGATACTAGAGAGGTTCAACATGCATGGCTGCAAGCCTGTTGATACTCCTCTTCCTGGTGGTTGGAGGAAGGAGGATGCTACTTCAGCGGAGGTAGTGGATGCCACTGTCTATCGACAGTTGGTGGGGTCGCTTATGTATCTGGTCAATACACGACCCGATATATGATATGCTATTAACCAGCTTTCACAAGCTATGGTTAAGCCTACCAAGCTCTTCTAGAAGGCAGGAAAGCATGTATTGCATTATCTTAGAGGCACATCGGGATATGGCTTGTGGTACATACAGGAGGATGAGGTGGAGTTGTGTGGCTTCACGGATGCAGATTGGGCAGGGAGCCCAACGGACAGAAAGAGCACATCTGGAGGGATCTTCAGTATCGGGTCAACAACAGTTTCTTGGTACAGCAGGAAGCAAAGATCCATGGCACTCAGTTCAGCAGAGGCTGAGTATATGGCAGCAAGCTTGGCTGCATGCAAGGCCATATGGATGAGGAAGATCCTGGTCGGGTTGTTCGGGTCACACTTGGAGCCTATTGTGATTTATTGTGATAACCAGAGTTGCATTAAACTCTCAGCTAATCCATTATTTCATGATAGATCCAAACACATCGACATCAGGTACCATCATATCATAGATTGTGTGCAGCGGAGAATCATGTTACTTTCATACATTCCCATGGAGGATCAGGATGCTGATATCTTAACGAAGGCGCTCACCAGGAGAAAATTCGAATACCACAGAGGCAGGATAGGGGTTGCAGATAATCCATATCTTGTTGAGAGGGAGTGTTGAAAATGCAACAATATGATGGAGCTTAGTGAAAAGAAGTCGCCTTCACTAAGTGGGCCCACAGGCTATTTTTGGCGCAAAGTCTATTTTTAGACTATGTCTATTTTTAGACATATGGATCATGGTCTATGAGTTGCAGGATGCTATTTATGGATGATTGGTCGAGTTGGTAAAAATATATGGACCTCTATTTTTAGACACTGGGCAGTTTCTATTTTTAGACTGCCGGGCTAAAAATAGAACAGTCAAATATTATTAACCCATAATAATATTTAGACTATAAACATTATCTTTTCCTCTTGGAGCACTTCAGTTTGATGCTTGGATGTGGCACATGCAGCTGACAGAAGGAAATATGCTTTTCCTAAGGGTTAGTTGAGCTATTGCATGGTTGAATTCAGTTAGAACTCATGTGGTAGAGTTTGGTGGAGTTGATGAGATAGCTGGTGGAGTTGTGTTCGGTTTAACTTAGTTGAACTAGTTGTATTTAGTCTAACTGATAAATACACTAGTGATGAGTGGTGTGAATTAATTATTAATTAATTCACTAATTATTAACTCATAAATAAACTAAAGAATACATCAGTTAACTGCAATGCATGGATAGTTCAGTGGAGACCAGTGTTAGAGGTGGGTGAAAGGGTGAGTCTACTATCAATTGTGACTATGGCTGTGCATGAGATTTGCACACACATTGATTGAGATTGCCAATGAGGATTGCGTAGTACAATCTAGTGGGATTTGAACTTGGATCTCATCATTATTCATCTTGGATTGCGCAGTAGAGGCAGGCAGACTTGTGGAGGAGATTTGAACCTGTGACTTGTTCATCTTCCGTGCTAGTTTGTGTGTAGCATGTGAGATAGTGCTGAGAGCTGTGAGAGCTTTGTGCTATGTATTTTTACATGTTCTCTATCATTATAATATACAGATAATTGGGGGTTTTCAGTTGTATGCTTTCCCCATTACATACTATGTTATATGTGTGCTTGATTATATTTTAATGTGCGCATGCGACTGCTTCTATTTCTGCTTATTGATGATCAATTGTAGAAGAGTTTATGTATTATTCATGAAGCTTAAATAGTGTGTAATCAGGATAATCTCGGTGAATAATTCAGCTATTATTCAAATTTCTACACCATGGATATGAAAATGAAAAACTTCTATATGTAGGGGCATTTACTCTTAGGTTAAAACCTATGTTTTGTATCAAATCACTTATGGTTTCAATGGGAAATGTTTATGGCTAATTTATGTTTTACATGTTGAATATAAAAGGTTTTTTTCTCTCTCATTGTTTGAGACTGTTGGAGTTCCCATGTTTTGGAAAGCTTGGCAATACCAAAAGATGAGAGAACATCAAAACCGCTTTGGGACCTCAGGATCTAGCCCTCCTGGGTCCAGAGAGGGATCTCTCTATAAAGGCAAAGATATATGTCTTTGAAGCTTGCTTTGAAGGTATTAGGCTAGTTATAAGGCGCAAGGTTTTTTTTGTTTTTTTTGTTTGCTTGGTTAATGGGAAACAGGAATGAAGGGTTCAATATAAGACAAAGGGTGAGCAAAGAGGATTTCAAGCAAAGGAGGAATGATTCAGAGAACACTTGAGACCATTGGGAAATGGAGTCATGAAAGGGTTTACTTGATATTTAGTATTCAAGGCTTCAAATTGGGCTAGTCATCTAAAGCATATGATCTTAGAGATGATAGTGTGGTATGAAATGGTAAGGAAAGAAGGTGAATGACAAGGAAACCTCCAAGGTGACCATTCAGGAATCAGAGCTAGGGATAGGACATGCCATTAAACACCTATGATCCAACTCCTAAAGGTTAACTCTTAAGAAAAAGGAAACATTAAAGATTTAAACACAAAGGTGAAAACCTGAGATCAGAGAAAGGCTTTGAACTCTCAATGCTTCAGCATCCAACTTAAGGGAACTTAGAAAGGTTCAATTTATTGAAAAAGACCCTAGTGAGACAAAATCAGCATTCTAAACTCCCAGTATCCCAATTATTTCAATTAAAACCCAACAAGAACATCTAAGAATAGATTCATAAATTTATGCATCAGCTAGCAGTGAATAACAGCTACTACACTGGTTAAATTATCTTAAATAAGATCTCAGATAACACAATCAGTAGAAAACATCAAAGATAAGAAGAGCAGGGGAATTAGGGTACCATGTGAGGGTATATCCTAAGCCAGATTTCTGATTCTTACTAGAGAAATGAAATGTAATTAATTACTAAAGGAAACAGAGACAAAGGCAGAAAAACATCACCACTGCTTTAAATCAGGATCCAAAGAAATTTGCTTGTCATATTAAAGAGAAACACCAGTCATGTACAACATTTTCCAATAGCTTGATATTCAGTCTGAAAAGATCTTCCTCAGCCTATATTACAACTTTACACAGAGAACTATGTCTCAGGAGAAACAACTTACAATTCACAAATATCCGATCAACAACCTTTACAATGTGTTTTCTTGAGTTTTTATAGCTGAAAGAGAGGCAGAGGAGGTAGATGAAAAAATAAATGAAACATTAAAGCAGAGTAGAAGAAGAGGGCTCGAGGCCCATTTTGTCTTAATATCTATGCGTTGATTTTTGGTACTCTTTGGATGAAAGAGTGGTCTTCGACAGGCTGAAATTAACTCTGGGTATGTTCTTTGATGTACTTCGGCTGCAGTACTCTGTAGTACTTTGATGATAGGAACAAAGGCAGATAAATTACTTTGAGTTCTGCCATAATGCATAAAAAATGCTCTGGTAGCATTAGGACTTATGTTAGGGTGGAAATCTTCTCAGGAACACGATGTAGAATGAAAACAGTATGGGTACTTTGTCCTTTCATGGGAAAAACCTTTTGCTGATGTGAGACACTGACAATATTGTTTTCTGTGCTTTAGGCCTCATTATGTCCTCTGTATTGATCATAAGGTCTTAAACTTGGTACATTTTCCCTTTGAACAGTTAATTAAAGCTTGAAATCTTCAATTAGGGGCTTTAAAACTCTTTAATCCTGTATTGATACTCTTTGCCGCTTCATTGACTGTTTCTGTCTATGAAAATGGAACTTTAATGATGTTGGATGGTTTTCACAGAGTCAAACACTGTTCCTTTAATGAAATATTTCATTTAGAAACCTTCCCAAACATTTCTCTACAATATCAGGCTCTAAAAATGGCCTTCTCTGCGCTCTGTGTCACTATGATAGTGACATTGAGCAATGGAAATTTCCACCACCTGTAATTATGCAAAACACACAAAAATGTTAAGAAATACATGCAGGCGGGGGAGGGATGCTATGGAGGACTGTGAGAATAGCAGTGCAACAATGATGGACACGGTGGATGCAGCGGAAAACAACTGAAAAATGCAGTGAAACAGTGAAAATCATCCCTGATGGAGGTTTGGTGGAGAAATGACTGTGGACCATTCGATCAGATCTGGAGGTGATGATCGACGGTGGAGATTAACCAGTGGAATGAATTTAGAAGGTTAGACGGAGGAATATGATTTTAATGTTATAACATAACGTGGTGATGCTAGGTGGAATAATAGGTGGAATAATATAACCCTTTAATGTAAAACATTAAAAGTTTAATGTGAGCGGTTACAAAGGTTTAAATGTAAAACACTTGATCTCAACCTCTGGACGAAATACAAAGGGAATCGATGAAAATGCAATGAAATGGGCTGATAAAATGGTGGGACCGGTATGGCAGAGGGCGATTTGATTAGGACCATTAGATCTCAGGAGGAGATCAATGGCTTCAATGATCCGATGAGGTTCTATGGTTGCGCGATGAGAAAAATTTGAATGGAGTGCGAGATGCAACGAGGGTCGTTGATCAAGAGGGAAGAACGGCTGCGATTTAATCAGAAGCAGAGGAGGCAAGGGCCAAAACTCCGACGGGATGAAGGAGCGATTGCATCTAGACCGTTGAGTCGGTGACAGATCAACGGCTGCAATTGGATTGGAAGGTGGCCAATCGGGGACACGGGGCAGAGTGAGGAGAGATCTGGGTCGTTGGTACTGAATGGATGGACAACTCAGATTCAATTGGGGCTCGCCAATTGGGGGTATGAAGAGTTGCGATTGGCAAAATATAAAGTTCCGATGATGCGATGGCCGTCGGATCGCTTTAAGATCAACGGTGGAGATCTTCATTAGGAGTTAACCAAGGGAGGATGGGGGATGCGGTGAAACAGGCGTGGAGCCATTAGATCTTTTCAGATCAACGGTGGAGATCGCTTCAAAGGCTAACAGGACAAACACCATCGCATCGGAGATTTTTTGTTTACAAAGGAAAAACATTCCGCTCCAACTCTCCGATGCGATGAGCGCCTTATGCATTAGCGCTTGGTATTAGCACTCGGGTTTATGGAGGGGAAGTGGTTAGGGGCTAAGCCTATTTTATAATAAAAATGTGTTTTTGACTTAAAAAACAGCATTTTTAAGGCTTTAAGGAGGCTTCCGGTAAATGGAAAAATGGATTTTTAAGCCAAACAAAGGGTATTTTTAAGGTTAAAAGGGGAGATGGAATGATTTAGTAGGCTTAGGAAGGGATTTTGGGGGTTAAAGGGGAAAATTTGAAAATGGGAAAAAAGGCTAAAATTGGGAAATTTGCAGGGATATAGAGGGCAAATCAAGGCTTTTCTGAGCACAATGTTTTATAGACAGTGAGACTTTTTTGGATGGAAACAATAGTGAAGATCTTTTCAAAGGCCAAGGACACACAGAGGCTTCAAGGATGAGATATTTTCATAGGAAATGTATCTCTTGAAGACTCAGAAAATATTTAGCCACCTTTTTGCTTGACAAAAAATTCATAGGTGGTTAACAGAGACCATGGATATGAAAATGAAAAACTTCTATTTAGATCTATTCTAGAGATATGGCTAATTTTTGTTTTACATACATTGAATATAAAATGTTTTTTTACTCATTGTTTGAGACCATGGATATGAAAATGAAAAACTTCTATATTTAAAACTATTCGAGAGATTGATTGACTTGTAGGGGCATTTACTCTTAGGTTAAAACATATGTTTTGTATCAAATCACTTATGGTTTCAATGGGAAACTTTTATGGCTAATTTGTGTTTTACATGTTGAATATAAAAGGTTTTTTTCTCTCTCATTGTTTGAGACCATGGATATGAAAATAAAAAACTTCTATTTAGATCTATTCTAGAGATATCGCTAATTTGTGTTGTACATACATTGAATATAAAAGGTTTTCTCTCTCTCATTGTTTGAGACGATGGATATGAAAATGAAAAACTATATACTTGGTTAAAACCTATTTTTTGTATCAAATTACTTTTTGTTTCTAAATACTAGATACATGTGACTGTAGGGGCATTTACTGTAGGGGCATTTAGATCTATTCCAAAGATTGACTGTAGGGGCATTTACTAGATATGTCACCTTTCATAAAAGATGAGATCCAGAGGCTACCTGGCCCTTTACAGACTCTGCCTATAGAACTATCATGGATATGAAAATGAAAAACTTCTAATTAGATCTATTCTAGAAATTTAATGTAGGGGCATTTACTGGATTAGGTTAAAACCTATGTTTTGTATCAAATCACTTTTGGTTTCAATGGGAAACTTTTATGGCTAATTTTTGTTTTACATGTTGAATATAAAAGTTTTTCTCTCTCTCATTGTTTGAGACCATGAATATGAAACTGAAAAACTATATAATTTGTTAAAACCTATGTTTTGTATCAAATTACTTTTTGCTTCTAAATACTATATACATGTTGAATATCAATTGGATGCACATAACATGCAAGTTATGTGCAAATGATGGATGATGAATGACCTAAGTGAATCTCCATATCAATTGGATGAAAGTTATGTGCAAATGATGGATGATGAATGAGGTGATGTTGATCATAACCTTTACATCTATATGATAGGAAGCATGATATACATAACAAGGTTTAGACTAGATATAATTTTGGAATTCAAGTTAGGTGCAGATGATGGATGATGAATGACTTAAGTGAATCTCCATATCAATTGGATGCAAGTTATGTGCAGATGATGGATGATGAATGAGGTGATGTTGATCATAACCTTTACATCTATATGATAGGAAGCTTGATATACATAACAAGGTTTAGACTAGATATAATTTTGGAATTCAAGTTATGTGCAAATGATTGATGATGAATGACCTAAGTGAATCTCCATATCAATTGGATGCAAGTTATGTGCAGATGATGGATGATGAATGAGGTGATCTGTTGATCATAACCTTTACATCTATATGATAGGAAGCTTGATATACATAACAAGGTTTAAAGACTAGATATAATTTTGGAATTTATATTAGTTGGAATATTTCAATCAACAACTAAACAGAGTCATCTAATACCAACAAACAGATATGAAGATACTTGAAAGAGGCTACAAACAATGGACTATAGTACCCAAAAGGTGAGAAAGTCATCTATTACCAACAAACAGATATTAAGATACTTGAAAGAGACTACAAACAATGGACTATAGTACCCAAAAGGTGAGAAATTTACATTGAAAACATATAGAGATTCAACTAGAGGCTTGTGTGGATGACATGAAAAGTACAAGTGGAAAATGTATAATTCTACTTAGGAAGAGTCTTTGGTTTAATGGTTAAGCAAGAAAGAGTCATTACTTTCTATATCTAGAGTAGAAGTGGAATACATAGTAGTTACTTCTTTTTCAGTTTTTTGGATGAAATGGGCTCTACAAGATATTAAGGTAAATTTCAGTGAACCTACATATCTATTAAGTGTTTCAATACAAGTGTAATAATAATTTCAAAAAATAAAATATTCTACTTCCTTCAATCACTAAACATATCATCATAAAGTACCACTTCCTCACACAACAAACATGTTCCAAAATAAAATATTTATAAAGTACATATGTATATATAATTTATATAAACGTGTTCCGAAATATTCTCAAATGTACATAGTAGTATTATAAATTTTCATATATAATTAATAGAGATAGAGCCAAAAAAGCAGACAGAGCCAAAAATAGCAGAGACAAAGCCAAAAAAAAGCAGAGACAAATCCAAAAAAGCAGAGACAGAGCCAAAAAAAAAGTACATATGTACATATAATTTATATAAACATGTTCCAAAATATTCTCAAATGTACACAGTATTATTATAAATTTTCATATCTAATTAATAGAGACAGAGCCAAAAAAAGAAGACAGAGCCAAAAATAGCAGAGACAGAGCAAAAAAAAAGCAGAGACAGAGCCAAAAAAAGTACATATGTATATATAATTTATATAAACATGTTCCAAAATATTCTCAAATGTACAGAGTAGTATTATAAATTTTCATATCTAATTAATAGAGACAGCCAAAAAATTAGAGATAGGGCAAAAAAAGCAGAGATAGGGCCAAAAAAAGCAGAGACAGGGCCTCTCTCATTCATAACTGATTTCTCTTCTGCATAAATTCCCTACAGAAAAACAGTGACAATGTTAAACGTACCTGGACGCTGAAGACGCAGAGGATGCTAAAGACGCTGAAGACAACGATCTCTGAAGATGTCGTGGAAGACCTCTGCAACAAAAAAATCAACAAAAATTAAAAAATCAACAGAAATTAAAACCAAATTAAAAAAAAACAACAACAAAAAAAATTACAGAAATTTAAAATTCGGTATCTTACCTCCTTAAGCTTAATTCGCGCGTGACAGAACTGAGCGCGCGAGAATGCTGGACAGAACAGAGCGCACGAGAATGCTGGACAGAAACGAGCGTGCGGTAAATGTGAACAGAAACTCAGATAAGGTTGCGGGCGATATATTTATAAAATAATAGTTCGGCCGAACTTTGTCTGCTGGTTTTCCAAACTCAGGCGAAAAATTTGTTTGCCATTGCCGTCAGTACGCTGTCAATGTAAATGGCAAACGAAGTTCGGCCGAACTAAATTCAATAGTTCGGTCGAACTACGGAGGAAAAAAAATTTCCACCCTGAATTGTCACAAAAGTGTTACCCATCTTTGCATTTTCACCCATATATATATATTACGTGTTGTTTAAATATTCTAAGCTTTGGATATTTTGTCACAATCTAACAAAACAAATTTTTGTCACAACATGAATTTTTTGTTGTTTAAAAGGAGTTTTTTTATGCATATATGGATTTATCACCTTGATGGAACTCATTGTGTAGGATTCACAACTTAAATTTGTGGTTCCAACAAATCCTTGCTGGATTTCAAATACATTTTAGCAAAAAAATATGCCCATAAAACTTTTAAAAAGTAAAACAGTGAAACTATCACTTTTAATTATTAACTAATTTACTATATATATATATTCTAAAATATCATAGTTACAAATATGAATTGTTATTATTTAAATTCATTTTAATATGATATACAAATTATGATTTATTCTATAGAAAAAATTGTTTGTTATTTTATTAAATAAACAAAATTACAATCATTTGAATTGATTTATTATTTTTATTACTTTTTAAAATTAAGAAAATATTATAATTTATTATTTTATTTATTACTTCATTTTATATAAATATTACAATATATAATATTTCTATAAATTAATATTTAAATATTTACGCTCATTTATAACTATTAAATCATCTTTCTTATCTTTAATTAACACCTCTCAACACATACACATGGTCTAATACCCGAACCAAATTTTGAACCAATATGCTTGCAATATCTTATATGGGTGACAAATTTTTAAGATGCTATTTCATTGCAATAACTTTTCGGTTGAAAACAAAAATGTAATGACCCTTCAAAAATGATATTGGTGTTGTGGGACCTAATGGAATGTCTTTTGGGGCACAAACTTGCAGTGTTTGCATGGATCTATATTGTCCTCATGGTTGATAAAGTGATTCTCGTAATGTGTCATCAAATATAACTTTAGTGTTGTGGGTCCTTAATGCAATGCCTTTTGATGAATATGGACCTCATGCTTTTTTATATTGATTAATCAATGTGTGAATTTAGATTTATTGACTAGTGCTTTCGACTTACACTTACTGGTACCGAATCAACTTTCAATATTTATTAAGAAATATCTCGTTGATGAGAAAGATATCATAGGAAAGGGTGCCCACTTTGTGTATAAAGTACGAAGATTGTGAATGGAATATGGAAAAAAGTTTTAAAATAAATTTAATCATTGCATTTTCTTTTTCTTTTTCTTTTCCGAGTGTATTTAAAGAAATTGATCTATTTATTTTGTATTGTTTATTTAGGTTTATAGAGGAAAATATATTTATGTAATGTTTATTTATTAATTGTATTATTTATTTAGGTTGGTAGAAGGAAAACATATTTATCTATTGTTTATTTAAAGTTAAAAAGGTTTAGGCATAAGCAAGAAAAGAAATTAGATGTAGGTTTTCTTTTAGTGTTAAATGGATTGTGAGTGTTGTTTTAGTAAATTATTATAAATCTATTTTAATTTTGGTTCTATTAAGTGTTTAGAAGGATCAAAATATGCAAGTTATAAATTTATTTTTATGTGTAAAATTTGAGGAAAGATTTGTATCTTGAAAATTTTGATTTTTCTTGGTGTTTGGTACATTCACAATTAATATGGATCTATGTTGATTCTTAATAATACTATTTATATTTATATTAATTTCACATCTCTATATATAGAAATATTCTTATTTTTTATTTTACTAAAACTTTGATAATACATATAGTTACATACATATCATTTTTTTTAACATGTTTCATAAATTTTTAATGTGGTATGCATAGCATTGACTATATATATAGATTAAAATAGGTATGCATAAGTTTGATTATATTTTTTAATGTGGTAGCATAGCATAACCGATAGTTTTTGGTGTTGTATTCAACAAATATTCAAATGCTCAATGCCACACCACCTGATAATCAAATCCTATCTAGAAGCTTGTTCTGAGCAAAAATTCAATCACCCATGGATAATAAGAGCTTAGAACTTAGCCATCAAATTCTCACTCTAGGGTCTATGGAAGGAAAGAAGTCTACGACTGTTAGAGAATAAAAGGACTTCCTGAGTCCTTAAAGACATTATCTTAAATAATATCAGGAAGAAAATATTGACACTTCCACTACCCATAGAGGATGGTATTAATGAGACTGAGACACTCATAATGAAGGATTTGGGTATCCCACTGCAAAATGGTTGTGACAGCCATTTAAGCCACCAAATTAGTAAAACCTCCACCACAGGACTATTTATCCCTCCCCTGTAGGCCTTCATCAACCTCAGTTTTGATGGAGCCTCCAAAGGACATTCCAAGACAGGCGAGCATTATTGGTATCTTTAGGATTTCTGACTCAATGCCTCTACATGTCTTTGTTAATTCTCATAGGATAGCCATGAACAACATGGTAGAATTGAGGGTGCTAAAATGTGGGCTCCAAATAGCGGCTCATGAAGGATATAGGTTAATTCAAATACATGGTGACTCCCAACTTGTCATATTCTTCCTCGGGGAATTACTACTCGGTCACTCGCCAGACAACAACATCCACAGTTGGATCCTGAAGACAATGGTTGCCAATATTTGGGAGTTATTATAAAATTTTGACAACATGATTCCCTTACATACACTACACGACTTGAATAAGGTGGCAGACTACCTTGCCAATTAGGGATATTGACAAAATTATCTCGACATTGATGCTTCATGGGACAAATGGAACAAAAGGACGTCTTCGCAGAGATCACTTATGTGATCCATGAAGACCAATCATTTACAAACAATCCTCTCCCTAATAGGGGTGATCTTCGTTGTCAATTTCCCAGCACTGAAATATTCCTCGCTCCAGTAGGCACACTAACCTAAACCCGCAGCTATTAGCAATGATGAATACATGCATGTGCGTCCACTGTTTGAATGGACCAATGATGGTCCTCATTATATGGTATGGTCCCTCCATGCTATTTCGCATGGCACCCACGTTGTGTGAATGGGTTAGTGGTATTGTTGCCTACCTTGTTCGACACACTCTATTTAATGCCCAACCTCCACACTCGATCTCTACAAATAGTCTGGAGTTGTCACTCTAGTTCATTCTTTTTGTTCCCATGGATAAATAGACCTCTCATGGCTGATTGGTTATAAGTCAGGATCCTCCTGAAAGAAAATTTTGTCTCATTTATGGTTTCATCATGCAACTTTCTTTGGTTTTTGGGAGTGTCGGCTCTTCCTAAGACACATGGATTTTTCCTTATGCCTCTCACTACTCTCTCTTCCCTCATATGACTAGGTTCCCCATGTAAAAAGTGTATAAATTTCCCATGATGTTAGCAAGGTGGCAGAGTTTCGAATTTTTTTTTGACGTTTGTTAAACGCATGCATGGTAAACATACAAGAATAGGGAAAATTATAAAGATAAGCATGAGTTATATTACTATTAACCATATATGTGCATTTATATTACATTGATACTTGGACTCCTTTTTTACTATTTGGCTTCCACACCTACCCATAGAGGATTAGGTGTCCAACATTCCCCCCTTTAATGCGAAGGAGTATGTGTGAGTCCAAGAAGAGAGTTGTAATACAAATCTGCAAAGTATGCATGGTAGCACTTAGGCTGAACGAGCTCTCTAAAATGTTGGCATAAAGAGGTGGTTTAAGGATGACCACCAGCACTAGAACGCTTAGTGCAGTTCCCGGAACTCTTCCAAATCTGGCAAGAAGCTGAGGTCTTCTGCTAGAGGAAGTGCTCCTCATATTGTGGAGAGGGAGACCTTCAACCTAGAATAAGTGAGGTCTACAACCTACGATGGTTTAAGGATGACCACCAACTCTAGAATTCTTGATGCATTTCCTGGAAATATACCAAAACTGGCAAGAAGCTGAAGTCTTATGCTAGAGTGAATGTCCTGAATTGTTTGAAGATGAAGAATATCAACCTCGCATAGATGGTTTAAGGCTTTCCACCAACCAAAGGCATGCTCATGGGCATCCGTGTCTCTCGCTACAACTCTGAATCTAGAATGGCAAGTTGTGGCTCAGGATCGCTTTAACTGTTGTGTCTCTGGCTACAACTTTGAATCTGGAATGAGATATTGTGGCTCAGGCTCACTTAAACTATGATGTGTCTGGCTACAACTCTGAATATGAAATGACAGGTTGTGGCTCATGCTCACTTGATGTTCCTCCGAAGCTTGTAAATGACCACCATTTTCCCCCCTGAAAGGTACAAGGTGAGATGATGGTGAAAGATCAACTACAATATTGTTCAATATTCTAGAACAAGTTTTGACATATGACTTAAACATCTTCTTCATTGTCGATGCCCATTTCCAAGAAGCGATCCATCTACGATGAATCTTTGTTCTTGCAGGAGGCTTGTTCTGAAGCATCTGTGTGAAGAATGAGTGTGCTTACCACAGTTCTTGCATAGGTGAAGATCGAAACAATTATCTTTCATATGGCCAACTCGATCACAATGTTGGAATTTTACAATCTGTTGTTGATGCTATGGAAGAGGAGCAGAATCTAGAACAACCAAAGATGAGCTATCATGAAGAAATCCGGCACTCTGAAACTAAATGGGCTTGGAATAGTCTGGAATATGAAAGGACACATCCTTATCATATCCAAGACCTATTTTGTGCTTATTATGGACAAGCTCTTCCCAAGGTCTGATGATGGGCTTGGGAAGCGCATGCTGAATTTCGACACCTACATTAAAATTTTCTCTTGAACTAGGCACTGAAGGTGAATCGAATGCAACATTATTGACCTGCTGCTTATTGGAGTCTGTTTCAATATTATGAACATAAACAGGTTTAGAATGATGACTCCACTGCTGCAATTCTTCTTGCTATAGATTTGACTCAAGCTGCAAAAATTCAATCTTCTCTTATGTATTTTGTAGAAATTTGAATTTCGACAAGAGTGGTTTTGTCGATTTTGATTGTGTCTTCAACAAAACAAAATCTTCGAGTCTTCAATAACTCTAATATTTTATTATTTCTAGTCATTTTCACAAGTACTACTCCGAATAATGAATAAATTACAATAATTAATGCCTTGAATTAGACCTTAGGCTCATGACTCACTCCAGCTTGTAAATGAAAGGTACCCTCAAATGAACAATGTAACACATATTTGTGCTTTCCAAACATGCAATTCAGCTAGCTCTTAACAATGGAACGCATATATATTCCAGCATAAGAATATGAAAGTTCGGGTCAACATATAATTGTTTCTAAGAATAACTAGACCCAAATCTCTACCTTCAGTGGTAGCGGTATTCACACAAAGTGTCTACGTTCTATTTTCGACCACACATAGACTTTCCACATTCACAGAATATAGATGGAGATGAAACTATAGAATTTTCTACACTGCAAATCCTCTCACAGTATTCAAAGTTTACAGAAGAAGAAAAAAATAATCCTAACTATGGAGCAACATGAGCGTAGAGGAGGCTTGACTGTGTAATGGAGCAGTGTTGAGAGAGCAGTGTAGAGTGAGGACCGATATGTATATGAGGGCACTACAAATATTAAGGGGATTCTTTTTTGTTCACTTTCATTCGAACAGAGAACATAGAACTCATAATTGACTCACCATCGGGTAAATGAGAACTCCATGGAACGCGAAGAGATGTCAAGACATTTAGCTTTTCTTCGTCAACGTGTCAAAGCTGAGAGATCCCCATCATTGGACACGAGAAGAAGAAAAATTCCTCGACATTTAGTAGTTGAAGAGGATGAAAGGATTCATCTTGGAATGCGAGCTTCTGTCTCCAGTGATCAAGAGGAAATGTCAAGACATTTGGCTCTTCTTCGCAGACATGTTAGATTTGAATGGTCATCGCAATTAGAACCGAGGAGGACAAATTCACCACTAATGCTTGATGCTGAAGGATTGGAATCTTCTATTGCTACAGCCAGGGAACACAATGAAATTTCAGAACATCCTACTTCTCTTCATCAAAATATTGAAGTTGAAAGAGTCCCATTTTTGGATCAATATCTGCAACATCTCCACAATCAGTGGTTCACGATGTTGAAGAAATAGTGCCACCTAGATTGGTTAGTTCTCTAATAAGGGAATAGGAGGAATTTTCAAGATTTTTTCCATCGGATTTCAATATCAGAGCTACTAGGTCTCTGCCACTAGTACCAAGAACTAGTATAACATCTTCAAATATGATGGTCGATGGAGTTTAAGAAAGAACATGGTTGGGATTGGAGACTTCTCTAGCCAAAGAACATGAACCAATGGCAAGGAATTTGGCATTTCTTTGGCATATTAGAGCGGACAAGTTCCCATTAATGGAATCAAGGGTTGTAACAGGTCCTCATCTAGATGCTTATGAGGTTGAATAGAGAACACCTCTCATATTGGAGACCTCAGTAGCTAGGGTACAAGAAGAATTGTCAAGATGTTTGGCCTTTCTTCAACTAATTAGGACAGAGAGAACCCTGTTGCTGGAATCCAGAACTAGCACCTCACCAATAGTGATTAATGAAGTTGAGGAAAGAATGGAAAATATATTGGAGATTACAATGGCCATAGAACGAAGAATTACCATAGGTAGGCAGGAGGAGCGGTATGTGAAGTGGAGGCAGCATTATAATGGAGTCGGGTGTGGGAGCGTGGTTGCCACAATGAAGTGTTGTATTGGAGTATCGGTGCTGCGCAGTGGGAGGAGGCAGTGCGATATTATTTGAGAATATCTGATTGTAAAGATGTTTTCCAAACATATATATAGAAATGCAGATTGAAGGGTGGACCCGTGGGTCGCAAATCCATAAGTTTTGAGGATATTGTGTGGTTTTCCAGGTAGAGGAGTTTCAATTGGTAAGTTGAACCAACGGTAATATTAACACATAGAAATGTCTGCTTGAATAGAGACAAGATTGTTCGTTGTAGGAGCTGGAAAGAAAATATGGCAACGCATTGAGGAGTGTCAGGTATGTCAGGTCAGAAGGGAATTTTTTCTACAGACTTCACTGGCTTTGGTGGACTCGACTGGAATATTCTCAAACTTAGCCAGACAATGCAGAGAATACAGCTAAAACTTAGCTTATTGGAGCAGGGCCAACAATTACTCGCTCTGATACCATGTTAAACACACGCACGATAAACATACAAGAATGGGGAAAATGATAAATATAAGCGTGAGTTATATTACTTTTAACCATAGATGTGCATTTATATTACATTGGTGTGACTCTTGGATTCCACATTCCAAGGTCACTTGGACTCCTCTTTGATTGTTCGGCTTCCACACCTACCCATAGAGGATTAGGTGTCCAGAAACATTGAAGTTGTTGCTCTTTGCTTTGTGGAATCGTGGACAACTCTGGCTTGGTGGTTTAATCATCAGGTAGTAAGAATTTGTCAATGTCTATTTTTTAACTATCCCTTCCTTCCCCCTAGTTCAACCTCAAAACTCTTGGTTCTTTCTACTTTTCTCAGAGTATTAGTTCTTTGGGTTGGAGTGTCCCTCCATGTTATTTATGATTTTCTTGCACAATACGGGGTTTGGCCCATATTTTGAGTTGGTCATCATCTTTTCACATGCCTCATTGTAAATTTCTGAACCTACGAGGGTTTCTTTCAACTGTCTGGTGCTTGTCTGTGGAGTTTGGTACTATGAAACCTTTTCAATTTGGTTTCGAGGTTGCATTTAGATGTTATGGTCCATAATTTTTGTCGGATCCAATCCATCTCTTGTAGTGTACCAGTGTGATTCACATTGGTTAAATTATCCATCGGCCCAGATAGACTCCATCGACTCACCCAATTGGTAGTCTATTTGTGTGTTTTAGTGTCTCTCATAGCTCCTCGCACCACCTAGATTTCACTTTATTTCTCTCCATACTGATATCGCGCTAGTATATGTCTCAAAATCTTATCCCTCAAGTCTCCCACTTAGACTCCTTCCCCGTGGTCATTTGTTGTAGGGTCTTCAATGTTTCTCAAGGTATGCATGGCATCAAGGAAGTGACAGCAAGTTCATCGAGGTGGCATGGAAGGGTTGTCCTCATTCAAGCATCATCGAATCTTTTGATGGGAGTCTGTAGCCAATTTCTTTGAAGTTTCACCTTTCGAGGTTCATAATGAAATTATAAGAATGAAAGCTAAGGAATTTGGTGACCACCAATATTTTTCTGACTCTGAGATCAGTGGAGGTGGTTTCAAATGGGTTCCAGACCCTGGAAATTTTATAAAGAGGCGTCTACGTGTTTTTCATTACGTCACACATCATCGACATATGGAGACGTTGCTAAGTATGGTAATTAGGGAGAAGAAAATTGATAATTACAAAATCTTTGAAAGACAGGAAAAACTCAAGCATATACTGAGGGACATACACTACAACCTGGATGAATAGTTGCAAGGTTGACACAGGTGGAAAGATACATAGTTTCTGACTCTGACAATGAATGTAATGCCCGTGACGAAGAGAACACAGTCATCAATGTTCCTATCAACACTATCTATGTCAATTCCACACTTCTAGGAAATAATTCTCATGATGCAGTTTCTCCAAGATCATGAGTCGTCGTCCTTGAATAGTTTTTTTTCACTGCACCTCGAGTATTTTACTTCTTGCATAAATTTATTACTTAAATGTTTGTACCTTATGCCAGTATGTTGGTTCATAGTCTCAGTAAGTTTCCTTTCTAAAGGGTGGTTAAAAATATGTTATTCCTTGAGTGCCATCCTATTCTCTAGGCTTATATTACTGTCTAAAAAGACCCTCTTTTTTTATTTTTGGAAAAGGGATTTTGTATCACTATGAGGCTCACAGAGTTATGACTTTTTTCAGAAGGACAATATTATGTAAGTTTTTTGTCTTCAATGGTGATATATATATATATATATATATATATTAAAAACTAAAAAAAAAAATATTGTAATTGTTAAGCTTTTATATGTCTATTAATTAAATTTAAACATAAAGTTCGAAAATATTATGGCTATGAATATAAATTATAATTATTTTAATTTTTATGGTAAAATGGTCTTAATTCATAGTTATAATATATATATATATACACACACATTTTATTTCTAATTATATATTTATTCATTACTTTTAAACATGAAGTCATGAAATATCATGGTTACAAACTTGAAACACCATTATTTAAACTTCTTTTAATGTGATATATATATTATGATTTTTTTCTAGAAAAAAATTCTTGTAATTTTTAATGATAAAAACAAAAATTCAATATCATAAATTATACTGAATCAATTCATTATTATTATTATTATTACTACTTTGTCCTTTTTACTAGTTTTTTATTAAGTCAACATCATGTTTTCTTATTATTGTTTTTGGATCTAACACTTCATTACAATATCTCACCTAATGTGTCACTACAACATCTCCACCATACTAGGTTGTAGAGCACCTAATGAAACAATGAAACTTGGGAGGCATTACTAATATATATAATTATCCAAGAGATCTTTCTAAGTAAGAAAGAATAGAAGGGAATATCTTTAAAAGATAATGATTACCCTAGTGAGCGTTAAAGTCATTGGGACATTTATATTACAAAACATTTAGAAAACATGGGGGTAGTTAAACACTTCATTTTGTGCAGGGGACCTTCTCTTCAAACATGCTTTCCATTTAATGAGAAAAACCCCTTTAATTAACATACTCATTCCTTATGAGCTTAGTCAAATATTCAAAATAAATTTCAAGCGTGGTGTGGTAACATCATTGTTGTGGAAATAATTCAAGAGTTGTTTCTAGATGAGTTGATGCTTAAATTAATATTTTTAGAGTTCAAAATATTGGAGGAGGGACTAGAAGTGAGGGTGTACCGCTACCTTCACAAAATACAAGCCTAAGTTGTGATATAAATGGATTTAAGCACATATGATAAGTGTTTATTGAACATCATATGGAGATTTAAAAGCAAGAAGAATACTTGGATTTTTAGCTATGTAGCATGAGGAAGTTAGTCCTATAATCTAAGAAATAAATGTTTATCTAGTTCTAAACAATGGGAGACCTATAAATCATGAAAATAATGTCTTACTTGGGAGTTTCAAATTTCTACCACCCATGGTGTCATCATATTAGGAATCTTAATCATATATATTATGGTTCTCATTTTAGTCACCTCTACCTGGACTTAATCGACTACTCTCTATTTGTCATTCCTTCAAGCTACTCTCTCTTACAAATAAATTATCTTAGAGGATAAACTTGCATGGGCTATAAAATTCTTGTCTACCATGCTACTTGTGTAAAATATATCAATGTTTCATTTTCTTTTGGAAATAGCACCATTAAACACAAATGATAGACAAGATATAAAATTTAAATGTGAGATACATTCCATTAACAAGATAAATATTTTTATACAATCTGTTATGACTCTTGGTTTTCATATTCCAAGTGGTCTCCTAGACTCTAATGACTTTTAATATTCCACACCATAACCCTTAGTGGTTATGTGTCCAACATTCCCCCCTTAATCCGAAGTGGTATATATGAGCCCAAACAGAGAGTTGTAATACAAAAATCCAATAATGCATGACAATAATAGACTGAATGTGCTCTTTGAAATGATGGTATAGGTGGTAGAACTCAAGGTCTCAACCGATGATGGCTTAAGGATGACCACCAACATTAGAACGCTTAGTGAAAATGTTGGAACTCTTCCAAATATAGTTAGAAGTTGAAGTCTTCTTCTACATGAAGTGCTCCCTAATGCTTTGAAAAGGGATACCATTGACATGTCAACCTAGAATGCTTAGTAAAATTCCTAAAATAGTTCCAAATTTGGAAAGAAGATGTTAGTCTTATGTTATAGGAAGTGTCCCTAATGTTCTGGAAAAGGAAACCATCAACCTAGAAAATGGAGGTCTCAACCTACAGAAAAAGGGATAACCTCAACCTGAAAAGGGAGGTCTCAACCTGTGGTGGTTTAAGGAAGGACACCAACCAAAGGCTTTCTCATGGGCTTCTCTATATCTAGCTACAACTCTAAACTTGGGTATGGTTGTCTTTGGATGTAGGCTTGGGCAGCAGGTTTGGGTTGTGGCTCATGTGGCAGGTTTAGGTTATGTCTTAGGCTCGCTTGATGTATATTTGAAGCTTGTAGATGCTCATTAATTCCCTACTGAAAAATAGAAGGTGATAAAGATGAAGAAAAATCAATTGTAAGACTTCTTAATACTCAAGAACAATTCTTGTGATATGATCGAAATATCTTCTTGGTTGTTGAAGCCCATTTCCAAGAAGTGATTCATCCAAAGTGAACATTTTTT
This sequence comes from Pinus albicaulis, assembly GCA_034641835.2. NCBI lineage: Eukaryota > Viridiplantae > Streptophyta > Pinopsida > Pinales > Pinaceae > Pinus > Pinus albicaulis. Next base: position 1,394,045,383 of record CM076578.1, read on the forward strand.
CTTGCAGGAGACTTGTTTCTGAAGCATAAGTTTGAATGATGAGTGTGCTGAACACAATGCTTTCACAGGTGAAGATCAAAAAAACTATATTTCACATGGATAAACTCCTCCACAATGTTGGCATTTGACAACTTTTTGATATGGATGTGGATGAGGATCATGATCTGGAACAGGTGAATGTGAACCATCATTAAGAAACCCAATACTATGAAACTTAATGGGTTTTGAATATTTTGGAGTATGAAATGACACCTCCTTCTCATATCCAATACCAGTTCTATTTTTGTTGCTGATAAGTTCTTCCCAAGGTCAAATGATGGACTTGGGAAGTGCAGGTTGAATTTTTGCATCTGCATGCAAATTTTCTCTTCCACTAGGAGCTGACTCAACCTCAATGACTTGATAATTTTCTGGAAAGTGATGGGAGTTAACTTTAGACTCAAAAATAGGATTGTTTTGAACAAAAACAAGTTCAGAATGAAAACGAGATTGTTTTAATTCATCTCGTTATAATTTTGACTCAAGCTGCAAAAAATCAATATTGTCTTGTGCATTTTGAAAATAGGTTTGAATGTCCATGAGAATGTATTTTTCAATCATAAATGTATTGTAAATAGTATAATGTATTATAGTATTTAGTAACTCTAATACTCCATAAATCCAACCCATGATTTTAAGAAATAAAACTCTGTAAATATGGAGTGTTGGGTTCAATTGAAAATGCGCCTATTTAACGTATTTTCAAAGAAGTTATGAGTTGCTCCAATTCCAATCTGCACCAAGTTTTGGCTCAATGGAGGAACCATACAACATATGAATAAGGGGATAACTTCTTTATACTATAATTCTCTACAGGAATTTCAACATCGACACAACAATAACTAGGAAAATGAAAACCATAATGAGTCTTAAATACAGTGCCACAAATGTAGTCACATTGGTGCTACTATGGTCATGCATTTTGGTCCGTGAGGGCCAGACAAGATTCCAACCATGATTTGAATGTACCGACTATCAAACACACACGTGAAAATAGAGAGAATAAATTACCAAGTTCCAATTCAATGAGTGTGTATCTTATATCATCATTATAATTCTTACCTAAATTCTCATTACAATAATTACCAATTGAATTAATTCGTTCCAAATTGATGTTCCCATGGAATCGTAGTTGATTTTTTTATTTTTATTTTTATATATTTTTTTTATTTTTTTAGAAAGAAAAAAACATTGATTGTATTATAGGTAAACAAATAGTACATATAGAAAATGATATTGCAGCAAGGGTGTTGGAATTGATTCAAATTTTTCATGTGACAAGAAAATATACTAAAAATCCCAGACTGCGAAGAAACTATAAGATGTATGAATGGTCAGACAAAGAAATACGAGCAGACCATTGTGGGTAAAACCAACATAAAAGAAAGGTTCAACAAGCACAAAAAATCCATACAGTGAGAGGTATATACAAAAACATCAACCAAAATAGCAGTGCTCCTAGGGGAGCAGATCCAAAGTGGAGGAGACCAACTGAGTCCTTATAAAGTGTTGTACCCGAACAGTCCCAAAAGGAAGGAGAAAACCCTACTTGGAGAGAGAATCAACCTTCGTGTTAGCCTCACGATAAATATGATGGATGGGCAAATCAAGGAGGTGACCATGAAGATACCAGGTCCTGCAAAACTAGGAGAGGAGGCAGGAGGCTGGAAGCTGGAGAGACCAGTGATCCCATCAATCATTGTATTAGTGTCACCATAGATGTGGATATTTGTCACTTTCATATTTAAGGCCACCCAAAGAAGGCTCCAGAGGGCAAGGAGCTCAGCACACATATTGGAACCAGAGCCACCATTCCAGCAGATGCAGTATGACTCCCCATGCTCGAGGTTCAACGATGCTCCGCACCCACATTGACACTGTTGCTGAGCTCCATCAAAAAAACTAGTCGGGATAGAGACTTCATGTGGATGACGTTGGACAGAGAGATCACGAGCCCCATGTGGCACCAAGGGATCTGAATCTATCCACTTCAGTATGTCCAAATAAACAAAATTTTATGGGGTTTGATGATCCTCGAAGACCATCTAGTTCCTAGCAAGCCACACCTCCCAGCAGAGGAAGAAGGGTAGTGAAAGAGCACCAGAGGATAGGGAAATATAGGCATCAATGGTCTACTAAAAAGTGAGAGGCCACCAGTGCAAGTGTTGTATGCAATGAGAGAAGCGAGACCAGATGTCCATGATAAATGGGAAAGTGAAAAAAATGTGATGTACTGATTCCGAATCTAACTTATAGAAGACACAAAGGCCCGAGCCATTGAAGCCCCTCTTAAGCAGGTTGTCCCAAGTTAAAACCCAGTTTCTCACTGCCAACCAGATAAAAAGAGTAATCTTGATAGGGATGTTGCGGTTCCAAAATTTCTGAAAGAAGAGAGACTCCTCCCACGGGAAGGTAAGGTTCAGAGAGGCATCATAGATTTCCTTGACCACATGTGAGGACCGTTGAAGTTTACCATGCCAAGAGATTCTATCACCCCCCTGGTGAAGACAGAACCCCGCTGCTTTAAGGATTTGTACCACAACCTCCCAAATCACAGCAACCATGCCCTGCAAACTCATCTGTTGTGTAGTATTCCAAATGGGGAAACCCTGACTCCAATGATAGATAAAATGAGAAATCAATAAGAGGCCCTTATGTGCCAGTACATGTAGCAGACGGGGGTCAAGTGCAAAGTTAGAAGGGAGCCCCCGTAGTCTTTCAGTGGCCAAGTGAATATGTTGACCATTTCCAAAATCCCAAACTAGAGGGCTGAAAAAACAGGAAAAGGTCTAACCAAAGCTTCTCCAAATGATGGAACCATGATGAGGAGGAAGCGACCAGGCCTGAAAAAGGAAGATCAGATCCTGACAAATGGTATATTTAGCCCAAAAAATACATGGCCATTTTCCCGTACTCGAGACAACCCTCTAGAGAGATTTGATAAGTAAGGCCTGAGAGAAAATATAAATTTTCAAAAGGCCCCAGCACCCCAACCTTTTTGTTCGCATAATAAGCTCCATATCGCATCAAGAAAATTTACGGGGGCCCCTTGCACCTGACCAAATGAAATTCGAGATGATGGCCTTGATGGAATCCAAAATACCCATAGGAATGAATAACATATGCGCCCAATAAACAAGTAGTTTTTGGAGAATAGCCTGAGCGAGGATGAAGCGTCTACCCAGGGAGAACCATTTGTGTGACCAAATATTTAATCTCTTTTTCTATTCGTCCAGTAGCTAGGATCAATCATTATTTTTGTATCCACATGGCTAGAGTTGAAAACCAATGTATTTTAAGCCACCTGAGATAGGAGCAATGATTACCTTAAAAATTCCAGCAATGATTTCCAGGTCCACATAGTTCTGGGAGGCCAATATCAGAATAGATTTACCATAGCTGATGATTTGTCCCGATGTCATGCCAAACCGGAGGAAAATGAAATGTAAAGAAGCCAACTGTGCACGGGAAATAACACCAAAGACAAGGACGCCATTCATGAAAAATGAATCAGTGACGGAGATATCCTGGGCCATTTGGATGCCAACAAACAATCCACACATGTGGGTTTCCTTAATATGTAGACTCAAATTTTCCATAACCCAAATAAAGATAAGATGCGAGAGGGAGCAGCCTTGGCAGAGGTTGCGGCCAGATCGAATGAAATTAGTAGGAATACCATTGATCAACAATTCAAACCAGACAGGGGAGATGCAAGGCATGATCCATTGGGCAATGTGCGTGGAGAGGCCGATCTTGTACAAGACAAGGCAAAAAAAAGACCAATCGATGCAGTCATAGGCTTTAAACAAGTCGATCTTCATGATGGAAGCTTCAAGGTTTTTAAGGTGGATTGAGTTGAGGAACTCTTTTGTTGTAGCCACAACATCATGGATAAGCCTCTTAGGAAGAAAATTGGATTGTTCGAAGGAGATGTATAAGGAGACTCGTGTAGCAGTGATGTGGTGGGAGATAAGTTTAGAAATGAGCTTGTACACAACATTGCATAAGGAAATGGGCCGGAAGTCCGAGAAGACAGCAAGGTGGGAGGACTTGGGGATGAGGGTGAGAAAAGTAGTGTTGATGTCCCCTAGGATCCATGCCCGACACCTAGATTCCTCCACCACCAAGAGAAAATGATATGCCATTAAATCAAAGAAAAAAATGTACATCTCAACAGGCCATTTGTCCAGTCCGGGACTGTTGTACTTGGAAAAAGAATTCAGGACCACCAAAATTTCATCCTTTGTGGCCGGATTGTTAAAAGTGACATTAGATTCATCATTGAACATAACAGAGTACTGTTCCACCGCCCAGAATTGGTCCATAACACTGACATCCTCCCCTATGTTTATATAAGTCAGAAAAGTAAGCTATGGCTTCATTGGAGATCTTATATTGTGAGAAGACCGGATCACCCAGCTTTGAATTAATCTGCGAGATAGCATTCTGATTTTTTCAAAGATTCGCAAAGTGGTGAAAAAATTTGGTATTATGGTCCCCTTCAAGTAGCCAGACAACCAAATATTGAGTTTCCATGTAATCTCTAGTATCCAGAGGATCCGAACTTTTCTTTCTTCAAGTGTAACCAAAGACATCATGGTGTGTGCAGAAGGGCATCAGGCTGTCATGGAACAATGTATGGCCTCAATACGAGAGACGATGTCCCTTAATTCCGCCACCAACTCCCGCTTCTTCTGCTTCTCCCATTCCTGAGAGTTTTTTTTAAGGAGCCACATTTTTTGAGTGAAAGAAGTAGAAGCCGATGTGTCCCGAGGTGTCCCTGTCAGCCTCCAAGTATTACAACCATCTTCAGATAATCGGGGTCTTCTAGCCAGACCCGATTGAATTTGAATGGGATACCTCTACGAGCAGCTTCCACCCACTAGAAAATATGAGGTTGCAGATGTTTAGGAGCTCAGAGGAAGCGATTTGAGCCCAAAAAGAGAAGCGGTCCCAACGGGGAGCATACCAGTTAAAAATGTGAAAGTGTTCAAAAAAGACATGGATATGGCCAGACAAAAGGATTCCAAAAAAACAACAGAAATCATGAAATTTAGAAAAAATAGGTTTCCACATGACAATTAAACCCCCTGAGAGCCCCACCGAATGAACCCCATCAATGTACCACCCCGGCGTGAGGGACAGGAAATGAGGGATGGCTTTGGAGGCCAAGCACATGGTTTCTTGAAGGATAACAACGGACAGAGAGAAGGATTTTTATACATAGGTACTTGGAGTGATCCCCAAGACCACAGATATTAAGAGATAAAACCAGATTCATGGAGGATGCAGGTAGGGCATACAATCTCTAAGTGCCCGGTCATCAAAAGAATCCATGATGGGGATATCCCTTAAGCTGCTTGGTCTATCTAGTAACATGGATTTGTATTTAGCACTCCCTCTGAAGTATAAACTGCCATTCCGGCCATTTTTCCTTACAATAATGTTTCACACAGAAGTAGGGGAGATGGTCGGAGGAGGGGGGCAATGCGGCCATCATGGACATTGAGTGCAACCAGGTCTAGTTCAGGGTTAATCATTAAAAAATCAATATCTATGCCAATTTAATTTCGAGGGGAATTTGAAGGGGAAATAGGAGGCTGATTGGAGCTCGCATCGTCCAAGGTAGTCAGGGCCGAAACCAAAGGAGGGGATGTTGTTTCAAGGGAGGGGATGGTGGGGGGAGGTAAAAAGAACGCGGCGGAGGGAGGGGCCGCACCTGGGTCTACTGAGGTCAGAAAAGGGCAGCCATATTTAGTAGCGGGTTGGGGATCAAGGTCCATGTCAGGATTGTCAGCAAAAAGTAGAGACGGGAGGGCTATCAAAGGGTCCAAAGGATAGTGTTGTGAATAATAAACTTTAGCATGAGAATTATGATAAATTAATTTTGAGGAAGACGAGGAGTCTGACATACCCCTGACAGTCGGTGAGATTTTTTCTCCATGAACGCCATTCGCCACCTTTGAGGACCAAGGGATATGAGTGGAGCATCGAGCACAGGGGCACCTCCCTAGCAGGTGGACAGTATGATGGCAGAGAAGACAACGCAAAGAAGACCCCAATAATATATGCGATGTCTATGCTGAGAACTCGCCCACTCCAAACCAATTGACTCAGGAAGCCCACCAGAAAAATGAACTTCAACCAGCAGCCAAGCAATGCACTTGTCCCACGCACCCATACATCCTGGGTTGATAAATTTATTCCGCCCTATAGAGTTCCCGATATCCGTGAGGACGGGCTTCGTCGAATATTGGAGGGGCAAGCCAGGAAGTTTAACCCAAACGAGGTTATCCCTGGGCATCTCAGAGATAGCGTTGAAGCCCAAGTATCATTCATGAAGAAGTAAAAAGCTTCGGCCACGGACTCAGGCCTTACCGAGAATTACAATGACATCCTCCACATAAAGGAAGTGGATACAAAACCAATTGTTCATTAACCGACTGACCTTTGGAGGGTAGCCAATGAGGGGGCCCCAAACCTTTTTAACCCAAGCCTACATTTCCAGCTCCGCCATAACACAAAAATACCAACGTCCAATGAGGGCACTACTTTGAAGGTTGGTCACCCTCCCCCAGAGCTCTTCATAAGAAAAACTAACTTGGTATCTTATGCCAGGGGTATAATTTTCCTAAACTCACGCTTGTTACGACCTTAATGGCCAAGGGCACCCTGAGAGGAATTGAAGCTGCGGTTCTGAGAGTTGTGTGGTGGGAGGAGTTTTATGAATAAAGTGAGTCACTACTGGAGAGAAAAGGTAAGTGTTTCCCGCCCAGCCCCATGTCATGAGCTAGCCCACTCTACCCCACGACATGTTCCAACTCAGCAGCCACGGTGGCTTGTATAAAAGCCTCGTGGGAAGAAGTATCAGTAGAAAAAGGGTCCATGATTCCACCAAGGCTAACGTGTAAACATGGTCATTGTCGCTAATAAATGTAGCAACAATACCCACAAAACCAATTGACCGAGAAGGAAAGGCCAAATCGAGAAGGAGATCTGAAATTTGAAGAACAGGACAAGTGTGATCGAGGATCACAGAGCCAAAATAAATGCCAAAACATACCTGAGGGAATATAGGCCCATAGGATAGTGTGTTAGGAGAATATAATAAGGGCCAAAAGGGGGTATGTGTTAGATTGCATGCAAAGGGAATAAATGTCCCAATTTGGATGGCGGTAGGAGGATGATGAGTGTACCTCGTCAGTGGTGATAGGGCAGCGAGACAACCTAGAGGAAGCGATTGCCGAGATCGAAAGTGGATAGGGGTATGATGGAAGATGGAATGTAAACCACACTTACAATAAAAACGGGAGGATATCGAGATTCAGTACTAAAAGGGTGGTTGAGAAATTTTAAAATTAATGGGGAGGAGTTAGAAGGTGGGGTGGCGATGGAAATTTAATGAACGGAAAATGTTGGTCAGAATGTTTAGTGAGGGGCAGGAAATGTTTGCAAGGATTTTTTCACAGCAACAACAACAACAACCGATGCATTTCCACCATCTATTACAGCAGTGTAAACTAAAACCTTTGCATGGTCGCGAGATGATGAAGGATGCAATCCATTTTTTCCATAGAAAACAAATTTTCGATTGCACCGGCAAGCTTGTCTGGTCCGTGTTATCACCAAATTGAGTCCTGTTGGGATGCTTCAACGGTCAACTTGGAGTAACTATTTCAAACCACTTGAAACTGGAGATTAGCCTTTCTAGTTTGAGAGGGCTCTCTCAAAAGGATAAATGATATTCAATGAATAAATTGAAAGCATATGGCTAACTCTGAATTGGATTGAATGTGTTGTTTTTGTGTAGGTGAAAGATGTAAACAAATAACTACCATTGGGCATATGGAGTCTATATCAAAACTAAGTCACAAGTCAACTTATCTCATGGAAGCTGAGGCAATTATATTCTTATCAAATCACACATGAAGGACAAAACAACAAGCTATATGTATACGTGAAGTTGGAGCATGTCACTATGAATTCCAAGTGATTATACATAAGAAAACTAATAAAACATAACATTTACAACAGACTAGGTGTATACAGGAAGTTGGAGCATGTAATCATGAATTCCAAGTGATTATACAATTAGAATACTGGAGACAAAGTAAAATACTAATATAACAAACATACATAAGAATACAGAGAAGAATCTCAGGTTTGAAATAGGTTGCTGCAACTGTATATTACCGATCTCCCAAAATTACAATAGTGGTAGTGTCAATTCATCATCTCATAAGCCTTTGTTATTCGATCTTCTGTCTATAAATAGACACTTTTTACATCACATAGGATATGCCTAGCTGGCTAGATCATCAAACCTTGACTTTGACACCTAATCTAACCATAAGCTAGATATTTGGAACTAAAAATTGACACGTACTAAATTTAGGAGTTAGAGGCCTATTAGGATTCTACTTCTATTTATTACATTATCCAACTGAAAAACTACACTGTTTACAGCGAGATAATCCATTGCTTGAGTGGCACTGGCCATGAGCATGACATAAATGCCTCCATACAATTAAAACTAGATCATCCTATATTTTTAGGGAATAGATATCATGATTGATAATGAGTGACTTTACAATGGGCCGATGAGTGGAATAACTTTGTCGAAGATCTGGCCATTCCCAAAATACCCTGCAGGTGATTCCTGACCCTTCCACATGGTAAATTGTCCAATAAAGAATCATCAAAACTTGAATCTGCTAAAAAATTACTCAGTGCAGAAAACAAGGGAATTCCATAGCAGTTTAGTTTCGACCTTCTCTACCACCTGTTCACTTTCTGTGCTACTTTGGACTTGTTCATAAAGTCAAAAAAATTAAACCAAAACTTTAACCCTCTTGAAATTTTCTTCAAAACTGAGATTTTAGATAAAAAAAACACCTACAGAGATTTCGTAGCACATTTTGGGCTTCAAGTCTGGCAGGCGCCACAAAAATGCCTAATCTGTCAGAAATGCAGGAAACAGTGCCTTTTTCAAAAATTTCACCTTTTGATGAGTAGAAACTGATGGGTGACATCTTCAAAACTGACAAAAATTTACCCTACTCCTCAAACCTTGGTAGTTTTATCCTTCTCTGTCATTTGAAGCTTGAATGTCTTTAGGCTCATTAATGACTGTAATTTTCAGGTCTCTCTTTTTTAATTCAGCTTGTATCATTTCCATCTGCTCTCAAAGGCCCTTTACTTGATTCTTCAATGATATTCTTTCATCTTGCAAGTGTTGACAGTAGGACTGCTTTTTCTTGTGCTGGTCTTGTATCAATCTCCATTAGTTATTCTTCAACATTCATAGGTTGCATAGTATTCTCTAGTTTTGTATTCTTCACCTCTGTTTCATTAACAGGTTGTCCATTCAGTGAAATTCATGAGAATCTTGAAATGATATTGGCACACCATGTGGAACCTCCCTTATGTACCTTCTTCTTGGTTTCCATATGTATTTAAACTGTGCAGCTCCCTCACTGTTGTGACACCTGCAAGTAGAAGAATAGACAAAGAGCTGCTTGGGATGGAGATGAAACTGCTTTGGTGATAATAGAACATTGCATGCAAGAGATCAAAACTGACTATGACATATAGGACTTGAATGAGCTAATGACATGACAGGAGTGAGTGGAAATATATTAAAACAAAGTTAAAACCTAACAGTGGAAAAGATGAAAACTGGAGAGGAAAGCAGGAATAAAAGCGCAACAATCATGATTTAAAAGGATAATGAATACCATACTAACTGAAAAACACCAATTTTACCTAAAACAATGAAAAAAATCCATGTCATTCAGACCTCTGTCTCCCGCAAAAAAACATGATTCTGTAGCGCTAGCAATTTAAATTCCAACATATTCTCTATGGAAAGTTTAGGTGTTTCCGTAGCGTAAACTGTCATTTCATAGTTATGTGCGCTATGAAATCTGGTAAAAACAGACAAGTTGACAGTGAAGTTTAAAAATGAACCTTGATATGATATGCAATGGCAACTGACTGACAAGACATGGTTTATGATGATTTTTAGCCTTAGGATAGAAATTATTTCCACCCCTCTTCATCAATTTGCATGATCTAATTTGACATAACATAAAAACTATGGTAACCCTATCAACACAATCTTTTTGCAATTATTGAGTGTGATAACAGTCCGAATCAATTCCAAATGAAGAATTTAAGGTCGAACTATTCAACATGAGGCCTTCCATTGTAGGACCTTCTGTGAATGCTAATAATGGCGAGGAGCAGGTATATGGCGAGGAACACAAGGATAAGTATGTGAAGAATTTACTGATTATATTTCAGACTCCTCATTTGAAAAACCCCCCAGTAAGGTTCCAAGGAGGAAATAGCACAGAGTTCCCCCACCAATATACCACCTGAAAGCTACTTTACCCCAGGCTAAGGATGCTAAAATCATTAACCTACATTGCAAACTTTGTTGTTCGAAGTTTTTAATGTCGTTGTTGAATGAAGAGTAATTTTTCGCTTTCATTCTAAGGCCCAAACTCCAATTCATTGAATGCATATCACGTTGGATACAAAACAAGTTGTCTTCGTGATCACGTTGGATACAAAACTCTTCACAAAGAATCCTAGACACTAAATAAACATTGAGGCACTGTAGAACTCTGTAGGAAGCCACAACTTACTTTCTTGAGAATTGTGTGACAATTTTTTTTCAACTATACTTTATTTTAGATAATATCAAACACAATTTATCTACTCTTGTGCTGCAAGAGCTGGTTTGGATCTCTTCTTGTTTAGGATTCATAAAGCAGGATGGGTTGGTTCTCACTATCCCTAAGGTTGATAATGGTGCCTTCTCAAGATATGTCACATAGTAGTCAAAATAATTTGTGTAAGGAGAACCTAGTCAAGGGATAAAAAATAAAAAAGACCACACAGTTAGGCATGTGTAAGAGAGAATGATAACATGCAGGGTTGTGACAATTACTGACTCAGAGCCACACAAGAATTACTAGAAGGGTACCTTTCCATTAATTTTGTGATGGGGTAGGGCGTACTTCTCAAGGATTCTTAGCATTAAAATGGGCAAGTTTGATGGCCTATTAAGTCTGTTCAGTTTTTGTTACAATTTTTGAAGAATGCACAATGAAATGCAGAGGTGAAGGGGCTTGAGTCTTGTGTCCATGACAGAATAAATCCAACAGAACTTGATTCAAAAATCAAGGGAGCCATTTTTTTGTAACAATACAACATACTCCAAGCTCTTTTAAGCATTGAACATATTAGGGAATGGAACAAATGATAGTGAAAACACAAATACATATGTTAGATGGGGAATAAATTGGAAGAATATCATAACATTAGGAATATTTGACATGCATGTCAGGGGAGGACTACAAAGAACATTATGATAGGACTATCCAATGAGATGCAATTCCAAATTGTGCAACCATTGAGCACTAAGAATAGTTGTATGCAGAATTTGACAAAGGAACATATTTTTGACATGCAGAGTGGTTAATGAGCATGGCAGGAATTTGCCTGCTCTGGTACCATATTAAACAACACAAATGGTATACAAGATATGAAAGATAGATCTGAGATACATTCCATTAACAAGATATACATTTTTATACAACCTGTTATGACCCTTGGTTTTCATATTCCAAGTGGTTTCTTGGACTGCAATGAGTATTCATATTCCACACCATAACCCTTAGCGTATTAGGTTTCCAACAAGCACAATGGTGTGATATTTCGAAGCATGAGAAGGCCCATTCTTTTCCACAATATAATAAAGCAATAATTTGTGAAAACATGTTCTAATGTAAATTATTATACAATCACATAAAGTAAATATGGAGATGGATAAACCTTAACAATTTTGGCACTACTAGGAAGGTGCCTTGTGTGAAATTAGTTAAGAATCAATATTGGGTGCTACTAGGCCTACCTCTATGCAATGATAGTAGAGTGACCACCATATTACCAACAAATTATTTTGAGGGTCATGAGAATGAGCCCATAATGTGCTAACTCCCCCCATATGGGACAAGGAGCTTCCTACCTTGATTCTTATTATTTCTAAGGAGCCTAAGCCCCCAAAGCCTAGCTACAAATGGGATACACCCCTTGATGATCCTCTTGTAATGACTAGATAGGAATCGACCATAATGGTCATGATGACTATCTATAATATGTGGATATTCTAATTTAAAATGTTTCATTGCTCATATGTTATTTGTTACATGTTTAGGGGTCTTTTCTAAGCTAACCCAATGTTGAAATTTTCTTGGTAGGGACCATGGTGGCTTCCTATGGGACCCACCATATATATATATATATATATATATATATATATATATATATATATATATATATATATATATATATATATATATATATATATATATATATATATATAAGGTCACATCCAAGCCACACACCAAATTATTAAATGTAAACCGCTTCTTTGTGGTACAAGGGACTTTCCTCCATGCACATATTTCACTGCTAAAGTCTATGGAACTCATGTGCATACTCTACCTCACTTTGTATTTGAACATGTGACCTCTCACAAGAAAGAACATGTTCTCAACCATTAAAATATATTCATATCAAGAGGGAACTAAAAATCAATATATACCATCATTGATTCCACCAAAAATCATATAGAATTGCTACTAAGAACATGCCATGGGCCAATATGAAAATTTTATTTTAAATATACGCTTGTAAATTCATTTTGAAAAATTAAAAGAAATTGATAATTATATTTTATTAATACTTAAATTAAATAAAAAGACAGAATAAATTAAAGGAAATTGATAATTATATCTTATTAATACTTAAAATAAATAAAAGGACAGTATTTTTTATTCTCGAAAAAGGTAAATATATAATCTTGAAAACTTATATTTCATTTTTAATATGTTTTAAATATACGCTTGTAAAATTATTTTGGAAAAATAAAAGGACGGTGTTTTTGAGCATGGAAAAAGGTAAATATATAACCTTGAAAGCTTGTATTTTATTTTTAATGAAAAATTATATTTCATTTTTAATGTTTTAAATATAGGCTTGTAAAATTATTTTGGAAAAAGGAAAATGATAATTACTTATAGTTATTTTTAACAATTATGTTTTAGAGATGAGTATAATGAATTTTAAACTGTGATATTTTAATTGATTTGTTATTTTAATAAAAGGTATATTTGTATTATAAATAATGTTTCAATGACATTATATAGTATTTGAATATATATAATAAGATTGTTCAAAATTGTTTATTAAAATTGGTTTGAATATTATTATAAATTGGATCTAATATTTTAAGTTAATATCACATTTTTTTAAATATATTCTTGAAATCTACTACTTATATATATCTAGACAAAAACTCTTAGTAATAGGAAATTTTTTGAAATTTTTTAAAAACATGTATCATTATTGTATAAGGCCTAGTTTTCCATGAGTTTCTTCCCAATTTATTTCATGTTTTTCCAAGTTCTAGTCTATAAACTCCATCTCCACATATTTAGTCTAATGTTGCAAGATTTCATCATTTTCATTCTTAGTTGACCTAATGGATGACCTAGCCATGGTGTTGTTGCCAAACAAATAGAAAATTGTTTTCTTTAGAGAAACACACTCAACTTTAAATTATAGAATATTTTGTCTCTATTGGTTTAGAGTTTCCATCGACAAGGAAACTTTTCCATTCTTGTTTGTTTCTTGAGCCTACATTCCATCAACAACAATGGAGACTGTGGTTTTATTACTTACTACATGTTCTCCTTGTATTTAGATCACAATATGAATATCATTGGTCCCATAAACTGGACACAAACCAACATACACATGGTGCATTAATATCCTCCACCTAAAACCCTAGGATATTCCAAATATCCCCCAAATGAAGCTTGAAGGACTATCACCAATCTAAAACTTGATAGAGCCAAAGATAGAGTAAGGCTCTCATACCAAGAATGGGCACTACCACCAATGCTTTTCCAAAGAATCGTAAATCCTACATTCTTGATAATCTAAGTTTGTTGAGCTAAAGGAACCTACCAAGCCACCATTCTATCCAACTAAAACCCAACGCTAAGGTACAACATTAGCATCCCACTAAAAATGAATTGGGATCATAGGAAACATGAATGTCACCATCATATTAATATACCCATTGACAATCGATTCCCCTTTATTCCAAATGTGATTTGTGCTCGTGAGTTTAAATTCTCCTAATCCAAGTATATGAATCAACCAAGACCTAGAAATATAGTTCCTAAAAAGAAGCACATGTAGCTCTGAACCTTGAACTATACTTCACTACAGTAGAATACAACTTGTATGAGTGCCACACACATGATATCCTCATATTTTACATTTATATCCCACTTTATATGAAATTATAAATCAGGTTGGTTAATTGAATTTCTTCAACATTGGCGACATGTGATTGAACAATGGTTTGTGAAGATCCCAACCTTCAATTTTGGCATAAATCCACATCGTTGCTATTATGGCACCAAGTGTATGACAAGCTTGGCTTGTTCTTTGGCCTTAACACCATATTATTAGGGGGTTGGGAAGATTAATTCCACATTTTTTAATCTAAGGATACCATGCTCTAGCTTGCTTTCCTTACCAAGATATGAGTATACTTTTTAATTATGTGTTATAAGCACATAAAAGAAATCAACACTCTAAAATCTTGTTGCTTATTTTTTATTCAAAAAAACATGCTTGATTAGGACCATTGTTAAAACAAAAGTTTTTATTTATTTATTTAATAACTATTACATCAATTGGGTTTATCTTGGGTGGTTGGGAGTAATAATTGGGATCCTCCAAACCCAGGTTCAATTCTCGCAAGTGATATGATGAATTTTGATGTAATGGACTATAACATGTATATTACTCATATGGAATAATGGATATTTATTTGTGTAAAGAAAAAAATAGTTATGTATCCTCAATAAAAATTAACCTCTTATGATGTATTTAATCAAAATAATCATACCTTGATATAGAGCCAAGGTTTCAGCTTTATTATTTGTCGCTCTACCTAATCCCTATTAATGAAAAATTCGTCGTTTCACTTGGGATCAATAATGTTAGCCAACCCCCCCCTCCCCCACCCCAAGCACAAGCACATAGGGCATAGAGTATACAATGATAAGGTGTTTTGTTAAGGCACTTAGTGGCACATAGGGCATAGAGTATACAATGATAAGGTGTTTTGTTAAGGCACTTAGTGGTGTAAATATCACCAGGTCAAAACTCCATGGGCAAAAGTCCAACCATGATAAGGGTTGGTGTCGTCTAGGTTGAGGCAATCCTCAAGTGATTTTGATGGCTTAGATGCGCCTACGTTGCAACTACTCAAGCTATAGGTTACACATGTCATTCATCTCATGACTCACATAACCTAACAAAACAAATAAAAAAACAATGCCCCCCACACCAAAAATAAAAAAACAAACAAATAACCAACCACTCCCACTATCTTTTAAATTAGAAATTAATATCATATAGATTGTAAAATATGGTGTATTCATTTTTTTTTAATATTAATTTTTTTTTAAATTTCAAATCTCACTAATATGATTAAATTTCAATAGTTTCATTCTATAACATAACCAAGATTCAAAACTCATAGTAGTTAAGAAGAGACACCCAAAAATAAAAAAGAAATCTATTATTTTAAAAATTGATATAAACCATATTCAATACCATCTTTAAATTTAAATTTAATGATTTAAATACCTTTGAAGTACAATTTCTTAAATTATAAACTAATTTCATTAAATAAATTTAATGATTTAAATAGCTTTGAATTACAATTTCTTAAATTATAAACTAATTTCACTTGAGTCAAGAAGATACTAACCAATCTCTACATCCATACACAAATAAACTAGCAATTGCACTTAAAAGTGCAAAGGAACACCGAAGGAATAGAGATCTGAGAAATTCATCTCACCATGAATACAGTTCATTACTCTTATTCATATTCAAAGTTCTTAAATAATTTAGCTCAAATAAAGATAATTTAAAGTCTTCAAATCTAATAAGGATAACAAAGTTATGAAATAATCTTTAAAACCCAGAGGTGTAATGAATATAAAATAAATTTCTCAACCCACAGATGTACTACATATATGCTAAATAGCTATTTCTTAACCCAAAGGTGCAAGAGTGGTTCTCATATATAACCTTACATTTACATACTAAGATCACCACCCACTCCATTACATTTGATGTCTAAGGTTTCATTGCTATTCATGAGTTAAATGTTGCTTTGATGGTTGAAATAACATACTGTGTTATAAATATAATATGGAAATGATAAATTTCTTAAACACATTCTTAAACCTAAATACAACTCGAAGAAAAATGTTGTATTTCAAGGTTTTATCATTTTCCCTTGCCATCGCATTTGGATGGTTCTCATTTAGTTTTTATGACCACACAATACACTTAGAATCACAAAATTTTGTCTTACATTTGGCATCATACAATTTTATTATAATGGTTCCAGAAAGTGGCTACATTATCTGCATTATCTATGACTATTGTTATTTCTTGAGTTAATAACACTTTGTATCATGGTATTTTAATGTTTATTATTGAATTTATGCAAATTTTGACATTATATTTTTCTTAACTAAATCTATGGGTGAATTTTAAAGTGTTATCCATGATCTATTTTTTAAGCAAGCCACATAATTAGAAAATATGTAATCAATGTCAAATACCAAAAATATAGCTAGAGAAGTTAGCTATCAATGGTGAAATGAATAGTAGCTACCAGTGAAAAGAGAAGCTAGTACCACCATAAAACAACCTTGGCAGAGTAAGCATGTTCCATATTGAACTGCAAAGTGACAAGTTTTATATTTTTTTTATATACTACATGCATTAAATTAGACACGCAAGAGAAAGACCCTATGTGACAACTCCCTTTTTAGACACGCAAGGGAAGGATGCCATGTGACAACTCTCCTTCTACACTCTGGATCTGTGTTACTCACAAAGAAATAAATAAGTGGATTCGTCTCTGGAGAGCATTGACGTTGCCATCCACCTCATCTTCCATCATGTTAGAAGTCCACTCGGAGGAGTTGAATTCTCTGAGAGATCTGTTAATGAGAAATGATCTTATTATCTACCAGATCGAACAATATTTCCTTACATTGAATAGGTTGAGAGGAATTCCCAGTTCAACTCAAAGCGATATTAATATGAAAGTGTCAGTTGTCTTAGAAGGTTGGACAACCTTCTCCGAAAAGCATAAAAATGGAGTAGGAGTGCACAATACGTAGTCATGAATTCTTTTAGCACTATCGAAACAGTAGAAGAATCCCCGTCTCAATAGAGAAATCACACACCATCTCAAATCGGTAGAAGAATCCCCGTCTCAATAGAGAAATCACACACCATCTCAAATCGGTTAATTTGATGGGCTCGGAAAGCATCCTAGAGGGACTTTGGTAGATTAAAGAAAGCATCGAATCATTCGCAGTTTTTTCTTCAGCCATCACCTCCACAAACACATCCAAACCTGTAGCTTCAACGGACACCATCATCAACGAACCCCTTGTAGTGGGACAAAAAAATGCTTTTGAAAAGCTGGAGAAGTTATTGACCTATGCAGAGGCTAACTCTCCCTTCTTTCGAATTGGCATGGTTGGTTATGGGAAAAATTTGCTTCTGAATACACTCTTCAACAACCAAAAGGCAAGGGATCTCTTCTGCGATGGTTTCTTGCTTTGGCTCGCTGTTTCTCAGTGGCCTGCATTTTCAAGTCTTCAAATAGAACTCTCCACACAAATAACCATGCAAAGAAATGTTATAGATCAGAATACAAATATGAACGGAGAAGCTGTAAACATACTGTTGAATGAGTCTATCCAGGGAAAGAGGTTCACCCTCTTCTTAGATGACGTGTGAGAAGAGGGTGCTCAATCGTTGGAGGATTTGGGTGTACTCCGTCTAATTCACCGCTCCAACTCCAAGACTATTATGAGCTCCAGGAATTACAAAGCACTCTTGGAAATGGGAGTCGGAAAGGAGTCCACAATCACAGTGGGAAATTTTATTAAGATAGTTGGAAATTGTTCTATTCTTATGCTTTTCCATATAATAATGGAAATGTGGAAGTAGGAAGTAGATGCACAATCAATAGAAGATCCCGTGATTGATGATTTCAGCTGAGATTGAGAACACTATCAACATCTCTCTGGAGGGAGCATCAAATTTCCCATGGAAATTAAATTAAATTTGTTCTTCAAAATAAAATATTCAAGTGTGAATCACATAATCACGATGTTATAAATAAATTTGTGATGATTTGGAATCAATTCGAGTACAATATTCAATTAATAATCAATCCGCCTTAATATTCAATTAGTTGGTTAAGAAAGTTTGTGCATTCCTGAGGGAACAATGTCCTCGAGCAGGCCCTGGTCGGTTGGATTGGGCACGGATGATGCAGTTTGAGGTTGAGAACATTGTTGCAGCAATGTAGGTTAAGGCGGGGGCACTGCAATAATCATGGACGTTGCTGTGACTGCAAATCGGTTTCGTTTTCTTGCTGTTGTTGCTGCAGCATGTGGGGGTCGAATGAGGCAGCCCCAGTGGTGGGGAGTGCCATAATTTACAATGAGAATCCGACGGAAGATTGAGTGAAGGGAAACAATCAACAACGAATAATTTGTAGTACTGCTCCTCTCTGCCATGTGGGCAGCAACAACGCCTTCCCCTCTCGAACTGCACAACAATGCGGGGCTTGTCTTGAGATTCCTGATCTCCCGGAGCCTGTGGCATGACAGGCCCCCTTCTGCAACGCTTGTGGATGCCACAGTCGCAAGGCAGCTCCGTTCGATCTTCGATTTCTTCTGTAAAAGACGGATGAAGATATGGAAGAGACTAACATTGTGGGCACATTAGGGGTATCGCCAAGATGACCTGATCCGGCTCTGACTTTGGCTTCCGCTCATTCTTACCGCTGTTAATGGATATGAGAAGTCGAATGGTGTCCCTCACCGGTTGTTTGATAGACCTTGAGTAATCCACAACATCCATTTTCATCACGGCCTGTAATCATTTCTTGAGGCTCAAGTAAGGGGAATCGAGCCCCTTAGCTATCTGAACTTCCCATCCCCTAACCCTTCATGAGATGTATGGGGTTGTGAAGGAGAAAAGGAGTTGGGAATGAGAGAATGCACTTCCCATCCCCTAACCCTTCATGAGATGTATGGGGTTGTGAAGGAGAAAAGGAGTTGGGAATGAGAGAATGCAGTAGAGATAAGAAGGAGAGCGCCACATCCTCCAATCCGCTCTGTAAAGGAGCTTAACTTTTGTTAAGGAGGCGTCCCTATAGATAGACTTCCCTGTTTATGAGCGCCTTCTTCATATAGTAAGAAGACTGTGAGGCTAGCGCAGATTATGGGTATGGGCATGCATGTTTGCCTATTTGATGCTTCCACGCAACTCCACAATCTGGAAGATGACTCAAAGAACTCGCCATGGATTGACGACTCACTGAGAAGCCCGACCCTTTCCACTTGGCAATTTTTAATTGGTTAGAAGGACGAAAATGAGGCTTCAGGATTGGTTGGGGCAAACAGTGTTTGCCCAACCAACTTCATAGAATAACACCTTCAGTGTAAAAATAAATTTTGAATTAATATTTTTATAAAATTATAGATATTTTGTAAAGTCAACTTGGCAATAAATGCCTTTGATGAAGATAAAGCTAAAAGGGATCATAGTGTGACATTTAACCTAAATACACTTTTAACGTATAGAGTTGATATCACACAAATTAATTAACAATTCCATAACCTAGTTTGAGGTTGCAAATAATAAGCGGTCAAACCAAAATAAATATTACATTAAATTAAATAATAATAGTAATAAATAAATAATTTATGAGATAGTATTTTGTAAATTTGATAATATGAAAATTCTATTAAAAAATATTAAATTTAAAAAAATATATTGTAACCATATACTGCTACGAATAATGTGGGAATTTTATTACTAAATTTAAGTCAACAAAATTATTTTTCTGAAGTAATAAAGATGTGGAGTTTTAAAAATGGTAATGGATTGATGTGATACTTTTAAAATAATTTCATAATAAAGGTTTATATAAAAAAAACATTAAAAAAGTTATAAATTTTTCAGAAAGTTAATTAAGAGATATTGATATAAATATAATGATGTGTTAATGTTATTGCGTATTATTTATTATTAAATTTAAAATTGTAATTGTTAAATTTAAATTAATAATAGTGGTTAATGAATAATAAATTTTAAATATTATAATTATAAGATATAAAGCTTTTGTTCAAAATATTTTTATTATGTTTTTTAATAAATATAATATGATTGTTTGAATTTTATTGATTTTTTTACCTTATTTTTACTAGATTTATTGTTTAAAAAGGAAACACAAAAATTGATTACAAAATGCCAAAAACTGTTAAGAACCCAAAAACGAAAGGACCAAAGTGCCTAGGACATCTCTAATACAATAATACAACCCATAAACATGAAGGAACAATAGGGTTTTTCCGACCTGGATCATTCAACTCATCACTCGGTAGGTTTGGAGGCTTGGGATCACCATGGATATGGAATTTTAAGTGAGCCAGACATCGCTCCATATGCTCTAAATGCTTAATATTCTCCTTTGGCCCTTTCAAAGTGAAACCAAGCAATCTTGCATGTGCCACTGGTTGTGTTGTAAATTGTTCATAAAGCCTATGACTTTGTTATAATCATCATGGCAGTTTTGCCCTAGTTGTTCTAGGAGCATGGTACATGTCGAAGTTGGATATCCAAGGAAGCCAAAGAGGGAGGGATATCTAGTCGACCTAGAGAATGGATGGGGTCGTGGGCCACCTCACCCTCAAAATATATTGTCGCACCATCCTCACCTCCCAACTCCGTGACTTCCCCTTCATGAGCCACCCTCTCACCTCATGGCCCTGCCCCCCTCCTTGCTCAACCATGTTGATGATACATCTCCATTCCTTCCCCGATCCTCTGAGACCTACCCCTGAATCCAATAGAGCACAAAAAGCCAACAAAGCCTTCTAATAGAAAAACACAACCTTATGGTTCCCAAAATATTTAGGGTAGCCTACAGTTGAGAGAGACAACCCCCCTACAAGATTTCCACCTACCAAATCCAAATTGCTACCACCACCACATTCTTGACACCTACTCCCAACTGCTTCAACTCGGGCTAAAGTAGTGTTGTACACACCACAACAAAAGTGTTTTTCTAGGGTATCAAAACAACTGCCTGAATCCCCAGTGCTACTAGGCTAGAAAGAGATACAATAATGGACACTAGGACCTAGGAAACCAAGGTTTTTCTCTATAGGAAATGGAAACAACATAAAACAAATACAATTGAAGGAAACCACCCCTCAAATAACAAAGAACACAATGATAGGAGGATCAAATGACTGGTTTGAAATGCTTACCAAATTGGTTTCGGAAGAAACTCAGCACGAGAATGTTCCACCAGCTGCTAAATTTTGAGTGTCTCTCTCCCACCTTGAACCCAACCAACTGCCAAAAGAATACCAACTAGATTTCGCACCAATATCTCATATTATGTGTGTCTGGCCACCAACAAAGCCATAGAAGGAACACCACCCACCTTCGACATTGCTTGTCTCAAAAAACCAGAGTTGAAAGAGCATGCACAAGTTGGCATCTTGTGCAAACTCTTCTTAATTAGTGCCACCGTTGCAACCTCCCATAACCAAGCTTAGAAACACCAAAATAGAGCCCACCATCCCACTTATAAGATTAATGTCATGAGTCTCAAACATTCCATGTGTTCCATGTGTCATGCATCACATGTCACCGATGTGCCACATGTGGCAATTCTCAGTCATACAAGAGGGTTTAATCCTCCTCCCCTATCTCCCATTTAACCACACTCTTTGACCCCATCGAGGCATACAATTTTTATTATTGAATTAAGTTAATAAAATAATTTTTTATAATAATGATAGTATAATTTTTTAGAATTAATTCGTTTTTATAGAAACATTCATGAAATTGGTCCATTTTTAAGTATTTTTCCCATATTGAATTTTCCTTTTCTCCATTTTTTTTTTTTATATCCTTTTTTTATTTTTTAAACTAACTATAATTAATTTTTAAAATTTTATTTTCTTTATATTAAATTATATATATATATATATATATATATATAAAATCATTTTTTTTAAAATTTATTATTATTATAATAATATACAATCATATTTTGAAAAAGTTATTATTATTATATAAAAACATTATTAAAACTCTAATTTCTTATTCCTATATTTTTTATTTACTAATTTACGCGTATCTAATCATCAATAAGTCCATCTAATAATAACATATGAGGATAATAGTTGAAATTTCACATAAATAATTATAAATGCAACCTTCTTTGAAGGAATGACCAAATCTTTAAATCTCCATAGCATTACTTACCTCACTATGATATAATCATATGTGGAGCCCATCTCCTTTGATTCCTTGTTTTTAAATCTATTAATAAAACAAGAAAAACGACATGTTATATAAACATTGAAAGGAAAGGGAGGGAGCATACAAAAGGAGTGAGTGTGCATTGTGTTGTTTAGTATTTGTTTTGTATGGATAATAAATAGGACACTTAGAATGGAAGTCGGACATTTTGTAAAATGTGTGAATCAAGATAAATGTTTTGGAAATTAGTTATTGGAAGACACTATAATATTTTTAATTAAATATCAAACAAACATTAAAAACTAAATTGATTTTTTTCACAAATTTCAAATCTAAAATATGAATTAGGAAAGCTTTTGAGAATGGAATTCCAAATAGCCTATGGAAAATCTTAAAATATAATCCATACAAAACACTATACGTTAAATGAAGTGAGTATATCCTTTTTTATTTTTTTACCCATTGACCTCTCATTTAGAAGGATTTTAATAATTTTAGATGTAGATCCCATTAACATATTCCAAACCAGTATGTTTGAAATATAATAATTGTTTCTTCCTAATGGCATTTCTTAGTATATTTATGGATGTGGTTGTGTTTTAAAACTTGTAAATTAAAATGTAGTTCATACACAAAAGTATACATAAAATGAAATGAGTATATCTTTCATTGATACCTTGTAAAACTATTCCCTACTCATTGACCTTTTATCTAATAGGATTTTAATAATTATTAATAACCAAAAGCTTAAGATATTCCAAACCAATATTCTTGAAACATAACGGTCTTTTCTTCCCAATGACAATTCCTAGTATATTTCTTAGCATGGCAGTAAATTAAAACTTGTAAGTAGTCTCTTATGATTTGGTTTAAAAAATATGGATTATGCAATTTCATCATAGTTTGGAAGGTCTTATAAAAAAATAATCATCATAATCTCATGAAGATAATTGTAATTTGTTGCAAATTATGTCCTTATTCGACCTACATTATCGGATATCCATCCTATAATGGACACTTTCCAACATGGTTGGGGCTCTTCAATTTCATCTTAGATTGGGTAGTTTTTTTTTAATACTCTTAAGAATCTAGAAATTGTTAGCAAAACAAGAGACACATAAATAAGAGAGAAATATACTATTAATAACACAAGCAATTAATAGCACACAGACACCATATTTTTATATCCTGCAAACTATTGTGGGTAAACCAATTGTGAATAATATATCAACTCTTCCTGGCCAAAAGGAAAATTACAATAGAGATGTCATGACTTTAAATAGGTTGCATTATATTAGGATACCATGAGAAAAAATAGGTGTTATTAAAACCTTGAGCTTGAAAATGACCAACAGTAAATTGACTCTATGACTGAGCTAATTTTACCTGAACTACCTTACCAATCCCCACCATTAAGGTTTAATTATGGATATTAACTTGATCCCAATAACTTTTTTAAGGTCCATATATTTTTTTTACCATCCATCAGAATACCAAGGTAAGAAACCAACGCATTGACCATTTTTATAGGATGTTTTTTCTCGTTAATGGTTTATCAACCATATCACATCCTGAGATTTCACATTCTACTCCTCAAGATAGCATATAAATACGCCTTTTGTTATTATGAAAAAATGGTGCACTCATTTGTACATAGCAGAAGGCACTCAAGGTCAATAAGAAACATGTACAAATAATTCATTTTGAATTAAAAGCATTATCAAACGAAAAAATCAAAATGGTTTCCTAAATTTGACTTAAAAAATCAACCCTCATGGGTGCTCCAAAGGAACTTAATTGCACCCCCATGATTTTTCTTCGATAGTTGTGATAGAAAGTTGAGTCAACACCTCGAGAGGCACATTTTCTTGAGAAATACTCAAACTCTTGACATGATGGGTTGACCATTCAAGCCTTGACCCATAAGAAGCCTTAATGGTAGAATGATGGTAGCTCTCATCTCATGTATGAGTCAAACAACCTCATTGACGAGCCAAAGGAGTGAGAGAGTGTTCAAAATTTCTATAAATGCAAGAGCATAGAGAGCCAAAAAACAAGAAGTGCATTTTTATGCTGCCAAAACTTCTCCAAGGCAATCAAGCATACCAAGGCTAGGAGAATTTCACCATTTGACGAAGTTGTCTTTGCTTCTTTGAGAGAGAAATAGCTTGCAAAAGAGATTGAGAAGAGGAAATACTTGTTGAGAGCTATTGAGCACCATTTATCAATCAACTCTCTTCAAGTGTCTTTGAAATTCATTTGTAACTCTTCCACTACCAACAATCAATAAAGAGGGCCCTTTTCCTGCTCCTTTGTTGATTTATTTTTCTTCATTAGCTTGTTTCGAGTTTTTTTTATGTTAATTTAGTGTCAATTTAGTGTATGCACTGTTTCCACTTAATTCAATTCTTTGTTAGTCCATGTTTAATCACTAACGTCATTCATTTTTTGTATATTTCCTTGTAGGAAGCAACCAACTACAAGGAAGGTGGATTTGTGACTCATATGCAACCAAATACACAATACACCTTCCACTCTCATACCTATTCAAGTGGTCCATTCCACAACTTCATAATCCATAACTCCATGCATCACCACACTCCACATGTATTCTTGATTAATAAGGCTAAAATCAAACTAACCTCAAGCTAGAATATGAGTATACCTATCACCCTCATACCTATTCAAGTGGTTCATTCCACAACTTGAGACATCATCTGCTACAACAATACATGTATGCTTGAACGATAGGTTTTACAATAACATTGAGGAATACAACTTACCTATGACTAGGATATACAACTTGTACCAAAACACCCCTAGGGTGATGATGCACCACCAAAAATCTCCATCACATGCTAGATCTTTCACCAAACATTAGTACCATTGCCTCTATCTACGTTCTCTCATCCATGCAACTACCCGATCTCTCTCTCACTATATCTCCATCCCATGCCAAACCATACCTTGACCTAGCCTTCCAAAATCATTTGCAACTTCCAGATCCATGCAATCTCTTACATATCCACACTTAGAACCCTGCGAATTATTTGCGGCCTCCACACTACTCGAAAGGTTTCTCCTTATTATCTTTCTTTTATGCCTTCAACCATTGTAATCATTTCCTCCTCCATTATTTCTTGTCTCAATGCTCTTTCTTTTTTCTCATAGGATACTCAATGTGTTACGTCTAATTTTCCATTGAATAGGCATCATTCTTCTTTCATTTCCAACTGGCTTTGATTCCTCCTTTTGGATACCTTGTATTTCTCAAACCTAGCATAACTGACACAATATCCACTCTCTTTTATTTATACCTATTTTAGCTCCATAAAAGTGCACCATCTAAATTCATTCCTCAATAACTAATATGAATTTCATCCTAATAGATAGAAAATCACACGTTTAAAACACTATGAAATATGCTCTTCCTCATCTTCATCTTTATCATCCTCTCCCTCTACATTTCATCACCAGGGCTAGCGATACCTCAATGTTTCTCTCATATTCAACCCCAAAATCATTTTAGGGTATGAACACATGAGATATAACTCTGGCCCCTAATTCACTCTCAACATTGTTGGAATTCCCTTCATGGTTGTTCCAATTATCGAGATTCTTGTACTTAATATTTAGTTTCCTACCAAATGGATTGTGATATATACCATATACCCAAACAAATATACATTCCAACCCACAACAAAGAGGGTTTCTCACTTCAAAATAGTCCTTGCATACTGTGCACTTCACTTTAACCTATTGCTTTCTCTACCACCTTAGGTAAACCATGGTAATATAGTAATGGTTTCTTCTTTTAGCATAGCCATTCTCATCAATCAACACTTAAAATGATATCCCATGTGCATGCCATTTACTTCCACTCTAAAAGGTCAAAGACTAAATCAAATCCACCAAAATATTTCAGGATCTCACAAACTAGAATTGAGCCAATCCTTGAAAACAATTTTGGATCTCCAAGATGGAATTTATCGCGAGATTTTGCAAAATTTTCAAAATATATATTGTTACGGCTCTATTCCGTGCCACACAAGGTTTGAGCCCTTAACATGAAACTATATGGGATTAAATAATCCTAGAAAATGTAAAGAAGGCCTTTCAATTTAATTACAACGAGCCTTTGAAATATGAATGTATTTTCACATCCTCTTTAGCGCTACGCAGGTGAACACCTTACATCTCATTATGATCTCGAGGTTTTTCCTCACAAGTATCCAACATCCATACATGTCCATTGTAGAGTCCTTCTCATGTGGCATGCTTTTTGTTAGTTTTTGCAAATGTCTATTTAGGGAAACTACAACACTTCACATTTTAATGTCAATCTAGGGGTCTTCTGCTATTGCAAGGCTACATGCATAGTATATGCGGGAAATAAATCCCATTCTAGTGTTGGTGGTTCTAATGGTTGTGTAGCTATAAAACTCACACTTGCAGATTAAATCACACATAAACAATTGAAGATAGGAAATCAATGCAATTCATCTCAATCAAAAAATCATAACCAAAGCTTCAATCAATCACAAAATTCTATTGGAAATGAGATAGACATTCATTCTATAAAATAATCCTTAGGAATCGTAACTCCCAGAACATAGTCCTATCTTAGTAACAAATAATTTATGCAAGTAACATCAACTGAGTGACCATGTAAATCTAATTATCAAACCACTCTGCAATACTAAATTAAACTATGTTGCAAGTAACAAGAAGTAAATAAACAACACCAATCGAATCATGCCGCAAGTAACATGAAGTGAATAATTCTGTAACAATTAAGAAATAAACTAGTCTACGACAAGAAGTAATCAATCCACCCTGCAAGTAACAAAAATTAAATCATTCTATCATTAATATTAAACAAGTCACCCATCAAACAAATCAATTCAACATAGTCCAAATTCCAACAAATCGACATCCTCAGGGTAACGCGTGAAAATACTAATTGTTGATAATTAGAAACTGCTCACATGATCAAAGCATAAGGGGATTAATAAATTCCTATAATAAATCTAATTAATAAATAAAGTTGCACCATCTGACTAGTGAAGGTGTCCTCCTTCACCAATCAGGTTTGTGAAGGGTTACTCACAAATTAATACTTCAAATGATAGAAAAGTGCATGCTATATTATATAAAAAGGTAATACAATAGCGATCTCATTGTGCTCTATTTACTTTTACAACCTCCAGCCTGTTACTACTTGTTCAACAGCTAGGAAAACCCAATGGTCCCTTAATTTATACAAATCAAATGAGCAGTGACCCAACATAATGTCAAAACTAAATAATACCTATTAAGGAAAAAATATATTGGGTATATATGTGTTGTTACATTAGAAAGATAACTCGTTACATTACATTATATATTATCATAGCAACTGATGCTTCTCAGACCCTATTTGTTGTTGAATTAGATTTTTTGTTACTTTCCTTCTTGAGCATCCACTAGTACAAAATGATTAATTAGTTACTAAAAAAATGACTAAAATTTGCATATAAATGATTATTTTTCAGTCGGTGACCAATAGTAGCTAATTTACAGTATCTTATAACGCGACCAACTTTTGGTCATTTTTAGCTTAGTCATTAATTGGTTATCTCAAATTTTTTTTTTAGTTGTGTATTTGGTCATTAATTTGGTTATTAATTTAGTCATTAATTTAGTCATTGATTTGATCATTAATTTAGTCATTGATTTGGTCATTAATTTGGTCATTGATTTAGTCATTGATTTAAACTTTGATTTGGTCATTAATTGTCACAATTAATGACCAAATATACAGTAAAATATATTACTATATGATCACCAAAAAAAAAAAATTAATGACCAAAATGTTGGTAGTGTTATAAGATACTATAAATTAGCTACTAATAGTCACATATACGCAAATTTTGGTCATCATTTAAAACCAATTAATAACTGAAGAAATATGGCTAAATTTAGTCATGTTATAAGATACTGTAAATTAGCTAATAATAGTCATATATATGCAAAATTTAGTCATCATTTGTAGTCAGAAATTTATCATTTGCAGTATTCATTTATGCATTATATAAACGACTAATTTTATAGTTTATATTCATTTCATTTACTTTCATTAATAATCATTATAAATGAATAATTTAGTCATATATTCATTTTATTTGTGTTCATCATTAGTCAATATAAACTACTAATTTAGTAGTTTTAAATTGATTTTGTGTTCATTATTAATCAACATAAATTTAATTTGTATGATTTAAAAAATGTCATACAATGTGCATGTTCATCTAATATGAAAACATAAAGTTGCATATTTTAATTACAATACTAAACAATATCAAGTGCAACTATAAATAATTTCAACCACATAAATTATATTATATGAAATGTTAAAGTATTACAATATGATTTTCCAACTGAATATTGTTTGGAGTACAATTTACACATGAAATGGTGTTTAATCACTTCAAAACATTGTCGTTGTGTTTTCAAGGCATTGCAGGTGAATTCACCAACTCTGAAGACTTGACCATCAGTCTTTATATGTGTGTCTTACGTGGGATTTTGGCTCTAATAGTATCACCACACAAGTTCTCCTCTCTCTCTTTTTGCGTTTGTCGCTCCAATGTTATTGCTCCCCTCTTTTTTCAATCCATGCTTCTTATGATCAATACTGAGTTCATTTTCTGAAAACAAAATAATATACAATGTAGAGTGTAAAACATGAAAGACAATTAACACTAGTATAAACTAAATTAGACTATAGATAATTTATATGACATATACCTCAACATCAGCAATGTCAAAGCCATTTTTCCCCATACAAGTAAGAAACTTGAACAAATTTTATTCGTTGGGGTGATAATTGCCACTATAATGTGGCCAAATAACCTATATAAACAAATAAAATAAAATATCACCATATATAGAAAAGAACACCTTAGTGACTTAGTATTCAACTTTCAAGGAAAGCTTAGGAATAATAATGTCAACTAAGTTATATGCTAAAAAGCTCAAGCTGTAGATAACTTGTGAAAACAAATAATCTAAGGTGTGATGTTTAATCCTTGTCGTTTTATTCACAACAAAATTTCATTTTCTAACGCACGAACTTAGTCAAGTATATAAACAACATGTATTCAAATAACAACATGAAAGTAACTTTTTCTGATAGTCATGAAAATATTTTAACACAAAATAGCTATAATGATTCCAATCAATATAGTGTAATACTAATTTCACCTTCAAGCTTTGGTTGTTGTTTAAATGGACATGGTACTAAGTATTTTCAATTTCATAGTTAAAAGACAAAACAAAATCAAAAGAAACGTCCAAAATACAATCAAACAATAAAGAGAGGATATCATGGAATGGAAATTGCAATTATAAAAAGTTTGTTTACCTGTCCATCGATGTCGTGTCTAGCATTCCTAAAGCATTTTCTTGCCCAAAATAACCATGAAGTGAAATAATCACAACATTAAAAACAATAGGAATTCCTACTAGAAAAAATTCCAAAGTCGATGGCTTAGGTGTCTAAGAGATCTCTAATAGTGAATGAACTATATCCAAGACGTGATATGCATATTCTCCTCGTCCTTTTTCCAATCACATTTCCTGTAACCTGCCCACAACAGAGCCAAGTAACAATCAAACAAAGACATTGAAATTTGTTTTTATCTTTTATATCTATAAAATTTGAATCGATTCGTTTCATGAACATATTAATTCATATTTAAAGCCTTCCTGACATATGAGAAAGTATCAATCAAATAGGACACAAGAAAAATCGACGTCAATGACGTCCTCAGACAATTTCTACAATATCAATATTTTTCTTGTTGTGATATCTTGGGTAGAAAAAAGAACATATCTACAAAATAAAAATGCATATATTGCTTATGGTCAAACTTTGTATATGGTGTATTCTTAAGCAACCTTTTAAGATGTTCCTCTGCCTTTACCAAATTGAATTGCAGCTTGGTTAAATTATGTATCCTTTCATTAGCATCAATTTCTGCAAGATAAATTTTACACATTATTCTTTCCCATTTCTCAACATGCTACATATGATAAATTGAAAGTCGCATAAAACCAAGAACAAACCATTTTCTAACCAAAACAAACAAACAAACAATGTCTCTAATAAAAATTCATTATAATATTAGCAAATGAAAAGAGAGTGGACCAGTTTTTTTGTTTGAATTTGCCTATTTTTGTTATGAAAGTTCTCGAGCTTCAAGAACCAACAAATGTGAGGGAAGTTGTAAATGTGAAAAAAATTATGTTGACCTAATTTGTAGACTTCTTCAAAATGATGTGAATGATGCCGTTTTTGGATGTGGTAAATCTCATAATAAGAAATGGCATGTATTCTAATAAATTACATTGCAATGACTACCATGGGCCTCCATGGGTTATAGGTCCTCAGTGTGTTAATCTTGATGATGAAAGAGAAATGGAAACGATAAGTATGGGTGGTCCTAGTTTGAATGGTGGATATCTTCAAACCAAGGTCGTCATTTCAATGAACCTAGGTTCTAACATGGTAAACCTAGATCTGGTCTTCACCCAATTTCATTCCATCATACTTTGTCAAGACTCAAGAGGACATAATGGTCCTTTAGCTTACAATAGGGTTTCTTTTGAGGTTATAAATAAAGCTTATCCAAATCAAATGGATTTTTGGGCTCCAAGAGATGGATAATTTAAATGGTAAGAATTATATGTTTTTTTTCCCAAGATTCAAATGTAGGGATACATTTTGTGGATTTTACTAATAAATAGAATGAGAGAAATAATCCATGAGGAGAATCTACTGGTCATTGTGATTAGGGAAATACTCAGAGATAATAAGACTATTTAGGTTCAAATCAAAGATGGTGTTGATTCTTGTAGCTCCTCAATTGTTGGTAGTTTTTAAGGTAGGAATTTCAGTTCTTCAAGGTTGGGGTCCTTCAGCGTAATTGCATCTACCTTCGTCATATCACCCAAAAAAAAAACATAATAAAAAAAGAGTAAATATGTCAAGTTTAGGGAAAATCCTATTTGTATAGTTTTCAAGCTTATAGTTATTTTTTACTCTTTTATAACTTTGTTGAGACCACCTACTCTAACAGTAAAAAATGGCAGAGGAGCCATTAGTTATACCTACCCATGGTCTCTTATAGGCATGATAGAAGAATAGCTTGAGCCATTAATTATAGTTGCACATATATTGAGGAAATAAAATTCATTATCTATTTAACCAATTGCACATTGAACCCTATATGGATGAATAGCCCTAAATAAAGCCACTTTTCTCTATCATATGCCTTGGAAAGACAAACTAACATTGCTTGTAATTTTTTTGGTTTCATGTTATAAATTAATTCTTGGGAAAATCCTATTCCGTAATGGATTTGCTTCCCAGGAAGGATGAAAAATTGTTCTAATGACATGGAATTATCTTAGTGGATTTTGACCCTACATGACCACGGAACTTAGGAGCCTTGGGCGCATCAATAGTAGCATCCTCCAATGAAAATAGTATAGTATCTAATCTAGAAACATCAAAATTATATATATTTATAATTCATAATCACAAATGACCATAGATTGTAGCAGTCCTTAAATAAATTCAAACTTGAATAAGGACAAACACAAAATTTCACGTTACCCTTCAGTAAGTTGTCCTTGATTTAGCAAGAAAGGCTCAAACTTTCATAAATGTGTAAGTATATTCCCCATAAGATCAATTTAAACTTCTTTCCTAAAAAAGGAATCTAATATCGAAAGAGAAACCATAGTTGAATGGAACAATGGTGCTTTAAGGTCATCTACACAAAAATTTGCCTCCTTCTAATCTCTCACACTGGATGGTATGTCATGCAAAATTAAGAAAATTCAAGGAAAATTATCAACTTCTCTAAAAGACATAATGAAAATGCATGGAAGCTTTGTAAAGGAATGCACCTATAATATTCCTTGACTTCCATTTCAGCCTTTTTCCTAAGTTGAACCTCAATGAGTTGTGAACTCAAATATATTTGAGAATACTCTTCTTATAGTTGAAATTCAGCATTTGAAGTCTTCCCACCTCTATCACCTGATGAGTATGAATTCTTAAACTCTATTATGTTATTATCCAAAAATTTTCTTTCCTAGACACATGATTTTGAAAATAAAGGGTTTTATGTAGCATAAGTCCTTGTCAAAATTTCATCTCTCATACCAACTGGCATCCGATCAAAACTGCAACCTGAAATCGGACCTGCACCTGTTTGTCTATTACTCAGGATGTGAATGGTGGAATATATTCTAGAGAACTCTTAGCATATGGTAGAGGCTGATCCCTTCCTCTTCTTCCCTTGCTAATACCTCCTTTAGGACCAAGAGTCAAGTGGCCATCATTAGAAGTTCTGTGTGTTGAAGGGCTTGACATAGACTGATTTTCAAATTGAGCCCTATCCACAATACGAGCATCTTGACTGGTGAATCCATGGTCACGTGGTCCCATATGGGGTTGTGGCCCTTTAATCCCACCCATATGTGGAAGTGAACTCGTTTGTGCACCTGCCATGTAAGGTGGCATTGCAGGTCCTCTCCCACCATGATCAAGTGGTGTCACAAGTTTCTGACCTGAATGTCCCATATTCATACCGTGAGAGAAGCCTCCCTATCCATGTAGTTCTTGCACAACATCCCGATGCATTTCCTCTATTTTCTTGGGGCCCTCAACTTTCTTCCTTTGTTTCCATCCATTCCTCCTCGCATCAATCAGATCCTTCAACATGAACCTCATCCTAGAGGGAAGCCCTTGGTTATTAGAAATTTTTGTCATCCTATCGAAGTAAACATCAATATGTTCCTTGGCCTTTGAATGGTCAATCATATGACCAATAGTGCTCATTAGTTTGCAAAAAGCTTCAACATTTTCCTCCTCTGGATGTTGAAATTCACCAATTAATTTCTTGATGGATGCATGCATAATTCTTTTTATCAACATACTTTCTTTATAAAGCTCACCAATAAACCTTATATTTCCTAGCATTCGTCATTTTGTTGCAGCCTTCTTCTCTCATCTTTTCTTCTACTGAATGGTTTCAACATATCCAACATCTCACCAGAATGGATTGTAGCCAGTTTATTTTGTCTTGTTAATGGGCATGAATCATTTGATATGCTGGTTTTTGTCTTTAAAGGTTGATGAAAAGTAGATGAAATGTTAGCATATGACCCAGCTAGCATCGATGAGTATAAATTCATTGGGCATGAACCACTTAAAGAAACATAATCTGAAAGTGGAGGTCTGTATTCAGAGCACGTGTATTAGATATCCTCTTCCCATCATTGTCAATATTACAATCTAGATTTCCCTCATTCAAATTGACCTCCATTTTTACCATATTAATTCTCTTATGATTCTTCCCCACCCTCAGAACTGGAACAAACTCTATATGTGAATCAAGACCTTTGTCACCTATCGTTTTATAGCTATTACTTACGTTTTTTTTCTTTTTTACGCTGTGAAATAACTCTTGCAAGAGCAGAGGATTCTTCTAATGGCCTTTGCAACTTGCGAACTTTTGAAGGAGTGGAAGACTTGACCAATGAATTTTCATATTTCCCAGCGTTTGATGGAGACACTAGAGGTGAAATATTTTTTTTCTTTAGAGGAGAAATTTCAGTTTCTTCTACAGAATCCATGGAACTCTAAACCCTCTTCAATTTCATGACAAGGTCTTTTACATCGACATTTCCAGAATGAATAGATTCCAAGAGACTCTTTATTGTGGAAACATTCAAAGAATTGACATGTTCATGTGTCAGGACAGAAGAAAATATCAAAAATAAAACACTTGTGTGTGTGAGAGGACATAAACTAAGCAATAGCATTGTAATGGATGGGTTTATGGATGTAAACCACTGCGACGCAGGTGGTATAGTAAACTAACCTATTAAGCAAGCACTTAAGGAAAAAAAATTTGTGTGCATGATTTCTTGCCAACGACATTCTTGCAAGACGCCATGAATTCCAGAGTCTTTTTCCGGCACTGCTACAATCTCAAGTGATGTGATCGGAATTAAAAATACTTGTGAAAGCATAAAATGAGGAATGCATATCAACGGATAGAGAAATATCCCCACACACACCTAGTGGCAAGTATTTCCATTTTCAGAATCATAAATTCTCCCTCCAATAACACGTACTCCTAGAGACTTTGTCTGCTTCTGCGCCCCATCTGAAGTTGAAAATTTCTTTCTGGAATCGCCTGCTCAGGGAGAAGACATGTTCTCTTTGTTGTCTGCGTGTAAGTCCTTATTGGGATCAAACCTCAAACCCTTAGTTGGCCTTTTCATCTCTTAAGTGATGTTTCTTTTTTTTGGAAGAGCTTCTTGGGGAGGATAGTTTTGATGTTGTTTCCATATGTTTGCTCAAGTCCAGAGATTCCTAATTCTTAGACTATAAATAAAAAGTTTCTCAAATCCATTATTTCTCAACATACGACAACAACATTAAACTATAGATTTGAGAAATTAAACTTTATTTATGAAGTCCATAGATTCCTAACTCTTAGACTATAAATATAATTAAAACTTATTTCTCAAGCATAGTATACACTAATGTATTAGATTTTACCTGAGAAATGACCCCATGGCCAGTCCTGCTATCTTCGTATATGGGGTGATCGTGCAAATCCTTGCCATTAACTACCACCTCTTTACCTTCATCACTCGGTTTGTTTCAATTTATCAAATGAGAGTAACCAGTGGCAAGAGCTTCCATGAAATGTACACACAGGGCCGTGAACGTGGCTACAAGACTAGGGAATGGGAAATTGTGCCAAGATGAGATTTCGGTAGGAGGAGATTTAAAGGCACCTGGAAGAAATTGCAGTAAGGCAGTTGCAAGAACAAGACCCACAACAAAAGTCGTAATCACTAAGCCATCGGGAGATGACTGAAACAAAGTGATGTGTTTTGGGCAGGAGAAATTATGAAATATTGAGTACAATGACATTTTGAGTATATATCAAATATCTACTCTATCTCTATTATTGTTAAATACATATGTTATGTTTTCAATCCATCTCTAAGAAATCTACATGGATTCTGTGACATTCTCTATGTCTTGAACTTCCCTTTAACTGATGGCTTATGGTAAGTTTTGGAACCTTTATAGAAAAAAAAAAGATAGACAATCTACTTCCGGGTATGGATATAGCCAATTTTCCTAGACAGAAATCTGGATGTGGACAAGATGTGCCCCTTTCCTATTGCATTTTTGTCAAAATTTGGTCATATCGACTCGAATCATTGTCAAAGTAACAACCTAGAACCAGGTGCAGGGTTTTGAGAATAAGGAACAAGGACCTACAATGTGTTTCAAGACAATGGTTCACGGGGAGATGAAAGGTAGCAGTTCAATGGCCCATCTCAGGTTGAGTAAGTGGCACACTTAACACGAGATCAACCATTCTCAGTACACTCGAGGAGAAATGGGTTTTGGCTCAAATAGAATGAAGCAACAAGTAGATCAACATTGTTCTAAGCATTCTTTTTTAGAAGGGGATCATGTGTTCTGGAATAAGAATGTTGGAATATCTTAAAACAAACCTTTGAAATAGGAAAAGGTTATCAACAAAAGTATATTCTTGAAACTAGAGTTGTTTGGATTTTACAACTAATGATTTTATCCATGGGATCAATTATTTTTGCATAAATACATCATATTTTGCACCTCATAGCTTGAGAGTATAATAATGTAAATCTTATAACAGAAAAAATTTAAAAAATAACAAAACAAAAACAGTAGACGTTTCAACATACATAATATGGTATATGAGAAATTTACCAATTTGAAAATTGGAGAAAAAACAAATCGATATTAGCCTATTAAGCATTATACTTAATCTAAATTAAACACTCTAAAAATCAGCATAAAGCAAAACATTTCAAATTAGAGGAGAACATGAGAAGTGGAGAGTGGTACCATCAATCGTTGTGTCTAGTACACGAAGGAAAACATCCTTGAAATCATTTGCAATAGGCATTTGTTGATTATCTTGGCATCCTACCTCTGAATGTAAATGAGGAAGTGGCCTTGATGACGATATGTGTAGGCATTGTACATTAATTACCTGCAAAGAACTACAAGAAAGAAATTGGTTGCTTCCGACTGGGCTTTGTGGAGGAGTTGGAAAGAGACGCCATGTTTGATGACTTGGAAGAATCCCCAGTCCCTGAAAGATGCATGTATTTGAGTGACGAGGGAATCGAAGGTGGAGGGGTGAGGTGGAGTACCGAAGTTGAGACTCGAGAGGGCAAAGATCTATGAGGGGGATTTGATCATTGAGCGTGAAGCCATGGCTGATGGATGGTAGAAAGAGGACTTTTCGTGGAGGGTTGGGCACTGGAAGTGCTCATTATTTCTCACCCATCAGGGGGATCTTTTGACATAATGTGGTAAGAATGCGGTGATGGAAGTGCTGAAGTTCTGGTTGCCTCTATTTGCGTTGGGGATGCCACCAGTCTGGCAATCAGTAACTTCCCCACATTTGACCACAATCACCTTCCCTCCATAAGATGTGTGATGATCACCATTTGTAGTGACATCCCTCCAATTCTATGGTGTTACACCATTGGATGTCCATCATAATATGATCTGCGTTCTATATTGACCGACGACTTCCCACTTCCTTTGGGTGAAAAATGGTCCATCTTTGCAGCAACTGCTGCAAGAGGGGTTTTGTACTCTGCATTCTTGGTTCCCCCCCTGAATGTTTCCTCCAAAATCCTTGTACCATGACATCTTCGCAGATCCGCCTTCAAATTCTTGTCGATACCCAGCAGATTGTGTCCATTGCAGCGCCTCACGCAAATTCATTCCTCCTCCAACCTGTTCAAGACCTCAACATTAAAAAAGGGGTGGTTTTATAAACCCCTCCTCCCGGCTTAAGTCTCTATTAGTACCACCAAAATCTGTTAACTTTTTAGGGCAAACACTATTACTTTTTTATTTATTTTGGGTTGGGTCTAGTTGGAGGGAATATAATTTTCAATTTTTTTTAATATTTGGATTTTTTAATCCATTTTTTTTTTAATTAAAAAAATTTAATTAATTAAAAATTATTTATTATTATTAAAAAAAATAAATATATATTTAATCAACTAAAAATTATTTTAGGTTATGTTATCAAATTAAAAGTATTTTTACGCCAAATGTGTCTCTATTATGAGCTTTGCTGGGATGAACAGTGCTCCAGCGAATCTCTGTGCTCCACCTATCGCCCTTCCACCCTCTCAAAATTCGACACTTGGCGGTTGCTCCACCCTCCTGCTGTCATCTCTTTCCCGCGCGCGTCAGGTCCTTCGCGTCCGTGCTGGTGTCGCGTCGTCTCACCTTCGGCGTTTCGGCGGGTCATTTATTAAATTTTTTTTAATCCATTTTTTTTTTAATTAAAAAAATTTAATTAATTAAAAATTATTTTTTATTATTAAAAAAATAAAAATATTTAATCAACTAAAAAATATTTTAGATTATGTTTTCAAATTAAAAGTATTTTTAATATTTATCAAGAAAATCGAAGTGATCCTTAGATGAAGTATATTACCAACATTATTTAATGTTATTACATTTGAAGGATCTTTTCAATTGTGTTTGTGTTTAATGTTCAAGTTAAATTAATAGAATGAAGAATGATTAACCTACTAGGAGCACAAGAGACCATGATTATGTGACATCAATGATTGAGTTGGATTTTAATTTAGATATTATCAACATATCCATATATTTCAAGTGTGGAATCATAAATATAGCTCACTAGATGTTTGACAATATGTCTGAAAAAAAATGGTTTCATGGGACACGATGATTGATAGGTATAGAATCATGGTTGTGGTGAGGATTCCTTTGTCATTTCAACCAAATGCAATAGATGGGAGTTAAATCATATCATGCCATGTGATTCTTGATTAAAACTATACTTGCATTGGTAATATGTTTCCCTTCTAAATTTATTATTTCTTCATCTTCTATCAATTATTTAGTAACATGTTGTAGATGTTCATCAAGGTCTCCAACTTCATGCAACATTTTTGCATCTCCCAAAATCTAAACCATTTGAGTTGTGCCTCAAAAGTAGTCCTAACAAAATAAATCTCTCTGAAGGTCTTAAGAAGATTTCATAACAAAAATTTGAAAACAAGAAACTATTTCAATACAAGGTTGAAGTTTTCAAAACAAAAGAATTGCTCATATAGCAGAAAATTTCAAAACATTTTATTGACACTATTCACAAAAGCAATGCAAAGAAAATCCCCACTTACTAGAGAGAGTCAAGAGTCTTGATAACCTTAATCACAAGGGTGATAAAAGGAGAGTTCTAGTCCTTCACATTTTAAGTTTCAATTCATTTCCAACAATTTATTATGTTAATAAGAAAGAACATAAAATATCATATAGAATAAGTAAATTGGCTTGAATTGCATTAGTTCTTGAATCTTTACATAAGCTATTAACTTAAATGAAAGACATTGGCTCCATTTTAACAAGAAAATATTATTACACCACACTCATTATAAAAGTTTTACCTGATTCTGCTCACTTAAGAAAGTAACATTTCCCATCACCTTCATGCACTTAAGTATTAACTGCACACTCTAAGCTATTTTAGTTGTTATGGATGATTTGAGAATAACATTTTAACCCCAGTCCTCCAGAGCCTCTTGAACACAAAAATTGGTAGGGATTTTATAAATTGAAAATGTTTTATACGCCTAATCATCTCAACTTAACCATTAAAAACCTCCATCATGGTATCCAGGAAAAAGTCAAACATCAGTTCAGAAACATTTAATGTAGAAGTCAATGTTATTAAATAAACATAGAATCTGTAAACAATATTCCTACATGTTATTTCATATTAATGAGAATTATATGCATAAATTTATCCTTGAAGGATCTCAGCAAGTAGACAAAAGTCACGTGAAAACACTAGGCCACTTAGATAAATAGCTTAGTTTTGTAAAAGTAAAACGAGTTGAAGTACAATACACTAAAAAATAATTTAATAGTAATGAACAAATTGATAAAGTGATAAGGCCTTGGTGAAAATTTCAAGAGTAGAAACAAATGAGATCTAAAGCACTACAAAATTAACAAGAAAACATATAAAATGAGACATGCAACAATCTAAGACAAAATACTTAGCTTTTCTCAAAGGTTTTTATCAAGGGAAGATATCCATACTCACTTTTAGAATATAAAAGCAATTCAGAAAAAACATAAAAAAACAATATCAAGGCCCCAAATCTCTCGTATCCATTCTTTGAAATTCCCCCCAACTATTCTAACTTCAACAGAGTGCCCCATGGAAAACTTGATGTTGAAAGTCGTAATCCTAGGAAAAATGGCAACAACATGCCAAACATGCTACTCAAAATCCTTGTTATTGAAGTTGTGAAAGGAATCAAAGCGAGTGCTATGATTTCAATCTTTCATATTGCTTTTTATTAATAGTAAAAAGGAGGATCTTTTGGAACCATCAAATGCCTTTTCTAAGGCCTTTGTGATGGAAAAAGGATCTATAGAGACATTTTAGTTCCACGAGACATTTAATCCTTTGCATTTATATCCAAATTTCTTCCTATGTATATTGGTTATGACGTTGTTTTTTGGAATCCATAATCATGCCATTGGAGGAGTGAAAATGTGGTTCCCTAGTCCTTTTTCTTAGCATGACACCTTAATTTTCTTCTATATATTTTGTGTTTTGCTAGATTGTATGCTTGTTTGTATTATGAACATGTGAAGCATTTTCCTCCATGTAGGATAACAGTAGATGTCCTCCTAGGAACAATATACCAGAATGGAATGAATTATTACACCAAGGGTGTTGGCGAGAAGCATTTGGTCGGCTGTAGGAAACAAATAATTTTCTTGAATTCACTGGACATACCCTTCCCCTTGTGAAGGTGCATGTGTACTAAGAATCATTGAAAATATATTATCTATTAAAAATATTGAATTTTCCATCATTGATACAACTTTTGAAGAAGTTTGTATTGTTCCATGTCCACCTGAGAAGAGGATAGGGTATGCGTCTTTTATTTATAACTATTAATTCCATTCTTATGATGCTTATAATTTTGAAAATATATTTTCTATTTTCTATGATGTGGTGAACTAGAACTTGATATGGATTGTTCAATGGGTGCAGGAAGAAAGTTTTTATAGTGGGCAGTGGGCCAAATGGTTTGGTTGTTGCTGATCTACTTAATAAAGCTGGGAAATCTATCACTGTTTATGAATGTGTTGATCGAATTGGAGGTTTGATGATGTATGGATTTACTA
The DNA here is from genome assembly GCA_034641835.2 of Pinus albicaulis. Lineage (NCBI taxonomy): Eukaryota > Viridiplantae > Streptophyta > Pinopsida > Pinales > Pinaceae > Pinus > Pinus albicaulis. The sequence continues at coordinate 1,394,086,253 of CM076578.1, forward strand.
ATATGAAAAAAAAATAAACTTGATGTTTTCCAACGATGTGTTGTTCCAATGGTAGAGGAAGGTGTTAATTTTGTTGTGAATGCAAATGTTGGTTTTGACCCTCTTTTCTCTATGGAGAAGCTCTGTGCTAAAAATAATTCTCTGGTTTGGGCATGTGGTGCAAAAAAACAAAGGTACACTTCTATATTTGATCTCAATTCTGGAGCTTATGGATTGAAGTCACACCAGATTCAGGTCTGGGGCTTCTGGATTAAGGACACACCAACTTTCAGGAAGGTATTTCACACCACTTTCACCAATCAATGCCATCTTCTACTGATCTAGACCGAAAATATTCAGTGGATGTTTGGGTTGTCCATCATACTAGAAAATGCCCCAATGTATTTCAAGTTACTGGGTGCTATGCTCTTAGGATCATTATCAACAAGGCTAAGAAAATATAATTCAATAGCTCCACTCTGCATTGGACTGTAATTTGTTATCTTACTAGCAAGTGGTTTAGTTGAAATTTCTTTTCTAGCTTGTTTCAAGAAATAAGTAAACTGAGCATCTAGGTCATCCCCAAGGAAAATTTTGCTCAACACACTTGTACATGGAAGTGAAAGCATTGTAACCCGTATTATTCATTGTCCAAAAATTATTGTGTAAAGAAATGCACATTGAAATGAGCATTCAAAATTTTATTGAAACTTTTCATCATGCTTGAATGTGACCATTATGGTTTTATCACAATCATATAATCACAGAAGATTCATGACAAGGGAATCAGATTGCAAGATTTTCCAGATACTTGATCTTCGTTGGTATCACGCCAGTCAAACAGTTTTCCAACAAGTCAATGGAGTCTAAATTAGTGCAGTTGAAAATGAAAGGAAATATTGTTCCGCCGAGGCCAAATCCCATGATGCTAAGCTTGAAAACCCTCTCATTATTTCAGGTCACGCATTTGAACTCTGAGATGGTGATGTTGCAGGGGTTTTGATCTTGTCTCTGATCCACAGTCACACTTTCAAGCTCTAAGATGGTGAGATTGAAAGGGTTTTGATCTTGTCTTTGGTCCACTGCGTGAGCTTGGGTCCATAAACCTAGCACCCTGTCGGGATAAGGGCCATTATAAGTTTTTGGAAAATAAATATCGATAGAGAAATGAATTTCTGGAGACATTGGCTATCATACATCTTTGGTTGCCTCCGTCAATGTATCAAAGTCGTCGGTCCTCCAAAAGGAGCCTTCTTCGCATTATTTCCTCCAAAACCAGGGTTCATTAGTGCTGCCATATATGCTAATAAATCCCCTTCATTGTCTCCCCCATATCGAAATCCAAGTTGTCAAACAAAAATGTGAAGCTCAAGTTCTACATCATCGAGGGTTATATGGCATGTCTTGTAATTGTGTAAAGAATCTTCTTTTCAATATATTGCTAGATGGTGGTACGATGCATATATCCCATTTAATGTTGCTCACTCACCTTATTACCAATATATGTTGGACTCTATTATAGCTAAAGGAAAGGGCTTCAAACTCCCTACTATGCATGACTTGAGGGGATCTCTTTTGTAAAAATATATTTACTACTTTGATTATTAAACAAATATACAACCAATAATATTGTTTTATTTAAAGCTTAATCTGATATAATCATGTAAATTATGTATTAAATCAAATAAATATATTCGTTGGTACAATTCTCATAGAAATTGATAAAACCAAACACATTTATCCATTATTACACAATAAACCATACTTAAATATTTTGAATTACATATTTATAATCATTAATAAAGGTTTATATATTATTAAAAAATTAAATAAAGTTCATACCTAAAAAATTAATAAATTAAGCAAGGTTCATATCAAACAATTAATAAAAGTTCATACACCATTAAAAAATTAATTAAGGTTCATATCTAAATTAACAAAGGTTCAAACAATACTCCCCAGTGGTGTGAGGTTTGAGCAACACGTGGAAGGCGTATCGAATGAGTAAATACAAGTGGAGCGATGGTGAGGGACGGTACTCCCTGTGCCTTCACCATAATGCATGCAACGGGAGAGCTATTGGCTTCACACTGGCAATCCGTGTGAAAAATAACTATGCATTGGAGTTCGGAGGTTGTGAAAGGATAAGGCCGGTGAAGATGAGGGAGTTCGACATTCGATTCCTCACTCTGGTTTGGTGTTGGTCCTGGTGGTGGCCTTTGGAGAGGAACCGTAAAATTCGAATGAAGGTTTAAGGAGGGAGTGGCTTGTGTGTGCTTGTCTTGGGCATTTGTTGGTGGATTGTGTTCAAACAGTCCCTTTTTCTCAGCTTCTTAGCCATTATTTATGTCCGAGATGAGGATAGGAAGTTGAAGGGAAGTGAGCTCACTCGTTTCCTTTTTTCTTAGATTTCAGTGAGCCAGTTTTTTTGTGCTAAGAGAGGAAGATAGAATCTCCACTCCAGGCAACCTCGAGGGTGCAGGTGGCGGAAAACTTTTCCCAATTTCGTGCTCTCCGGCGTGGGTGCGATGGTGTTTCATGGATTGGTGTGTGGTCTGTGTGTGGAGAATTTGGAAGCTGGTCACTGCCCTAGGGGACTTACACTCAGGCGTCAGCTACTTTATCATCGTTTGTTGTTCAATTTCCTGTGTTGGTTTGGTGGGTAATGGTATTTGGTTTTCCTGGTGGTGGTGGTCTTTACCTAGTAGTGGGAGGTGGATTTGTGCTTCCCTGTGCTGGTGGGAAACGACATTTGGCTCCTTTACTGGTGGTGTTTGTTTTCTATGGTAGGGGGTCTAGTCTCTGGACTGTGCACATGGCGAGGTTCCTTGACCTTCATAAATTATGAAGCCCCTGGTTTGGTGTGGGTGTTCTCCCTCCCTTGTTGTCCATGGCCTTGTGGGGATGGCAGACTTGGAAATAATCATGGCGGCTCCACGCTTGTGTGGAAATACTGTTGGGCGTGCATAATTCGCTAGTGTGGGTGTGCATGGGGGGTCGTGGAGGAGGTAAGTAGGGGGATAGCAGGGGAGGGGATTTGAGGATTCAAAAGAAAATTCGTCGAGGTGGAAGATCTTGTGGTGGAAAGGGGATTTGTGGGTTTGATTGATCTGAGATAAATGAGGGGCAGTTTATCCAACAATGCTTCCTGGAGAACTGTCGTGCACTTATCAACAACCATATGGAAAGAATGGACATGATTGAGAGTGTCTATCATGAGGAGCATGCTGAGTAGATGGAAACATTGGAACAAATGCACTATTTACATTGCTAAGTCTGGGAGAGATTGGTAATTTTTTGGTGAGGCCAAAAGCAACTCACTGAGAAAGTAGAAAAGTCGAAGACTTCGTTGGTGCACTTTGAAGGGCATGTTCAATGTGACTTTGGTCCTCCACCACCTCGAGGAACAGCCCTGGACAAACCTGAATTGTAATATTCCAAAATTAGCATGCAGCTAATTGGAATATTATTTTTTCTCTAAACACATAGATAGATGAATAAATGGGTAGGGGGACCCATAAATCTTTCTAGCAGCAATAAAAACCCTCTTAATGGGGAAAAGATCATATTCACAGCTGGATAAAAACACCTTCATGTGTGAACAAGGCTTAATTCATGTATACAAAGTCAAGTTTGACCAAGTCAACTAAGCTAAGATGGAGGATGTGGAACATTAATGAAGATAACTCAGTGGGAATATAGATCTGTTTAGATATATAGAATAAAGCCAAATTGAGTGTGGAAGAAGACTTTGCATGGAGATCTAGTCAAGGTTGATCCAGACAATATTGATCCATTCAAGATTGACTAAATCAAACATCGCTATAAAAATATGAGTAAGACTAATGGAGACAGCGTAACTTTGGAGGGAGATTCATTGCATGAAGATGGATCCCTAATGAGTGGGACCCAAGGTGAGAAGGCTCACATTGTTTATAAGGAGGAGGATGGAAGCCATATGAGGTTAGCTTATGATTATGATTTTCTGAGTATATGGTCAGTTTAGACATATTTATTTCTCTGGTTGTTTAGCTGAGATAGAGTGTTGTTTAGCACATGGTTTTCCTGTTTAGGAATTCCTTCTTTTTCCTTGAGGAGCTCTTGGAGGATTCTTGCACCATATTGTCCACTATCTGGCTTGAGGCCAAGCTTCATCTTCATTTGACAACATAGATCCTATTGAGGGTATGCATGTTTCAGTAAGCTGCAGCAAGTGGAGGCTAGATCTTTAGATCTAGGCCATTTCAGTGCTTCTTTCCAGTGGAGGAGTATTCTAATCCATTGGGAGGAAAGTATTGAAGGTTGTGAGCTATATTTTCATATCTTGGCTGCAGGCCAACATTATTTTTTCCCATACAACGCAGAAGAATTCCAGATCTGTGTAATTTCTATAGGAGCTGCTGTAGGGTGATTCAGTGCGCCATTTAGAGAGCTGATTTTCTGAGTGTTGGGGATCTGCCCTTCACTTTGGAGATCTGTTGGAGGAGATTAGTTTATTGTTTATATCAGATCAGATCCACTTTCCAAATTTGAATATTTCCATAGATCTGCAGTCTTAGATCTCAGATCTACAATTTGTACATGGTGTTTTGCTGAAAACCCCAAGGAGAATTGATAAAAGAGCTTGTATAGTGCATGGATATGTTATAGATCTAACCTTTTGTACACATACTTTCTCTAGATCTATTGTACAACCTACTGTTGTTGTAGGGGTAATAAAATAATTATGTCATGGTATTCCAGCTTTCACACATGGTTGCAGTCCCTATTTTTGCATGATTTTGAGTTATTTGTGGCATGGGAGGCCTGTTTAACTATGCAATAGTGATTTGTTTCTGATTTCCTTTCAGATCTAGTTACTATAATATCAGGTCTAAGGGATCCATGAGTTGCTTTTAACTTTCATTGCCTACATTTCTAAAAAATGCGTTATTTTAGCATGTATGGTTGAGTTTTCCCATTTGGGGATATTACATGCATCCATCACGTTAGATGACTAGTATGATATTTGGTGTTTTTTATGTTTTATATGTGTTTTGGTGACTCTGGCCCAACTGCTTATGGACAATGTCCCTAGTCTCTCTTTTGTATTTTTGTCATCTGGTGCAAATATTGGTCAACAAACCTGGTCGGGGTGAGACCACCTATTTTATAAGCGGCTATATGTACTCCTTTGTTCCTACATGAATAGAACATTGAATTACAAAAAAATAAAGGTTCAAACATCATTAAAAAATCAATTAAGGTTCATACTTAAATTAATAAAGGTTCATACCTATTTACTAAATAGGTCTATAAATATATATCTTAGGTTTATCTATTCAGTGTTTATCAAATATAAATATGACGACTTAATACTAGATTTAAATGAACTCGCACGTTTAACATAAGCAATTTTATATTTATCTATTTATTAAATGTAAGTATGAAGATTTAACCTTAGATTTAAAACAACTCGCACTTTTAACATAAATCAATGAAGTTTCAAAATTAAACTTTATGGCCAAAGATTAAATATAAATATAAATATTAATTTGACTATATAAATATTACCTTTACTAATTAAATTAAAATGAAGGAATTAGTATAAATTCGATATATGATACATGAAATTATGTTCATTGTAGATGAATCCATCTGCAATGTTAAAATTTAGAGACAAAAGGCTATTCATAATTTTAACACTGTAAATTCAAAGACCCCTTTGTCTTTAAATTTTAACATTGTAGATGGATTCAAAGACACCTATAGTGAAATGTAACACTTCGGTACCAAAATTACAATTTTCCATTTATGGAGTGACACAATTAATAATTACTCACATAAATGACAAATTCATATACTTGTTGTACTTGTTATTTGGTCATTTTTTTATCCTTTGAATACAATAGTCATTTACATTAATCATTATTAACTTTGTCACTTATTATCTAGTCATATATTTTAATCCAAGACTAAATTAGTCATTTAAGTTAGTCGCTTTTAGTTTAGTCACTTATTATCTAGTAATATATTTTATCCCTAGACTAAATTAGTCATTTAAGTTAGTCACTTATTATCTAGTCATATGTTTTATTCCTAGACTAAATTAGTCATTTAAGTTAGTAGTTTTTAGTTCAGTCACTTAATATTGCTCAAATTTAGTAGTAATTCACTTGAAATAATTGCGGTGACTAACATTTTTAGTCCTAGTCATTAATTTCATCATTTTTTACTAGTGATCAATGAAAGGCCATATGCTATAGTGCTAAAGAAATTGTAAGATTGATATATCGTGGCTTTGTAATTAATAGCATCAAAAGTAACAACACACCAAAAGATATCATGTGATGATGTCCATCCCTTGAGCATATGGAACTAATCAAATTCAATTTTCCAAACCATCACATAATTAATCCAAAACTAGGTGGAAACTACTTAATCATCCTATATTATCACTTGAATAATATGATTTTTATACGTGTCTACTCCTTGGTCAAAAATATGAATTATAAAAAAAATATCATCACGAAAAGGATATCATAGGACAATTAGGATAGTTTCGAGACAAGGTAAATGGATAACAACAGGTGCAATTCATGGGCTCAAAATCGCCCACCATCTTGATCTGCTACATATCCTAGTGCAACCAACTTCAATTGAGGTCCTCGTTTTCCCATGAGTATGTCTCATGCAAAGTACTAAGTTGATAAGCCTCTTGTGTATCTTCCCCTGATCCTTTGAATGATGATGATACTCTGACCTCTGCTCCCAAACACTACTTTGTCTCTGTTAGTTCGTACATTGGCCTGTACCTATATAAGGGAAGCCATATCAAAGGAAAATTAAATTTCAAACCTATCCAATGGGATCCCCTTTTTTCTATACACTCTAAATATCTATTCAAGAAACCCATGGATATGAGGATATTTGGATACATGAAAGCATCTCTAGTTTTACTAGCCAATGTATATAGCTCCCATATCCTGCCAGAGCTTTTGTAATATTCCTAATTAGTCCTAAGCTAATAGGAATATTCATTTTGTTTTGATTTATTTGTTTAAAGAATAAAGATGTAAAGGAGGTTTATAAAAATCCTAATAAAAGAATAAATCAATGCCCAATGTGAACAAGGCTAAATCTAGGCCACTTGTAAAAACACACTTGAGTGTGAAAGAGACTAAATCTATTGACCAAGTCAACCATGACCAAATCAACCACGCTATCTAGATGCAATGAATCTCCTAGAAGGACAGTGCAGTCAAGTTGGAGGCTACACATGTGAATGGGGATAAATCATTGAAGGTAGTTTAGGGTTTTACAATCTCTTGATATTATAAAAGGAAGAGGAGGGAAGCATATTGAGGTTGTTCATGATATGATTTCTGAATTGCGGTATGTTTAGAAAAACAAATTTCTTGGCTGTTTAGCCTAGATTGCATTGAGATTACCTGTTTAGGGGTTCCATCTCTTCCCATTGAGGAGCTCCTGGGAGAGCTTGTATTGCTTGTCCACTATCAGGTTGGAGACCAAGCTTCTACTTCCAAATGCAATGCAGATCTAGTGAGGGTTTTCTTGATTTTGTAAGCTGCAACAAGTGGAATACTAGATCTATTCAGATCTAGCTTGTATTGAAGCCTCTTCTTAGTGAGTGTGTCTTTTAACCTCCTGGAAGAGTGCATCCATTTTTGGAGCTTCAGTTTTTGATCTTGGAATCAGGCCAAAGAATTATCAGAGCCTACAACATTGTTTCTCTCCCTGGATAGCGTTATTTGTAGATCTACAACTGCAGGGTGTTTTGTCTACATTTTGGAGGAGAGATCTCTGGTGTTGGGATTCTTCCTCTCACTGTGGTGATCCATGGATTGGCCATCCAATCCATGTTAGTTTCAGATATGATCTACTGTACCATTGTATTATTCAAAATTTTTTGAATCATTCTGCAGATCTGCAGCCTTAGATCTCAGATCTACTCTCTGTGCTTCATGTTTTGCACAAAACCCCAAGGGGAATGTAATAAACAACCTCTTTGGCTTCCAGATCTATAATAGATCTATATTTTCATGCATATATATGTTCTAGATCTAAGATACAATAAAGCAGAGATTTAGCCTTCAGAAAATTATGCTGTATATCTCTCTTGGTATTTTCCAATGTTGCAGCACTTCAATCTTGAGGGTATATCCATGTAAAATATATGTTTTTATCTTGTAAATGCATAAGTATTGCCCTAGGTCTAATTTCATGATTTTATGAACATATTTCATCTAATCCATTCAGAAAATTACGTTGTTGTAGCTTCAGAAATTTCTGCATACATTAAGTCATGAGAAATCAGGGGTTTTAAGCCTAGTTGGGAATGGAGGAATTGTCTAATATAGCTAGGATCATTTTTTTGACCTGAAATTTGACATGGGAGTCCTACACGACCTAAGCTAAAATAACCTACTGCCATTTTCCTTATTTTTACGTGGATTTATGTATACACTCATTTTAGGGAAACAAATCACCCCTTTTCCCCACCCTTTTTGAGTCTAGAAGTGAAGTAAAGGCTGATGCTGATCATATTATTGAAGGATATGCACTATAACATCTATTATTAGTCTTAGGGCTGCATCTCCAACTCTAGAAAACCTTAGGGTATTCTCATTGTTGTAGAAAATTCCAGATTTGGAATATTACAGTGGTATCAGAGCACCTTTCTTGGCTCAGCCTGTGAGTCTCAACCCAAGAAGAAAATATGAGTAGAAATAAGAATCCATTATGTGGAGGGAGAAAGAAGGATAAGCTTACAAGTCTTCTTCCTAAATCTGTGTGGAGCATGGATGAAGATTTCAAGCAAATGAGAAGGGAGATATATGGAGAGTCTCAAAAAGAGTTTGAATCTAAATCAAACTCTAGATATTCATATGAGGAGTGTGAGAATGCAACCACACACCATGATCTACAACGTTATTCTATGCCCAGATGTACTGCAAGGAAGATGAAGGAGGAAGATGCACCAAAGGAGGAGACTTTGAGTGATTATCTTCAGGAGTATGAATCTCAATCTTGGAAAATCAAGGAGCACTTGAGCTTCCAAGAGTTTTTCCAGCTCAAGGAGGAGAGAAGAGCCAGGAATAGAAGAAGAAGAGGTAGATTCTTTCTGCCTAACTTTTATGGATCCTCCACATGCACAACTGAAGAATGGATAGATCAGCTAGACTCATATCTGGATCTACATCAAGTTTCAGAAGAAGAAGCCCTTAAGGTAGTAGCATTGCATCTTAAAGGTAAAGCTTATGCTTGGTGGTTATTTGAAACTTTTTCTTTGAAGAATGCAAATATTTCCGCTTATGCTAAGTTCACTAGGAGAATGGTGAAGAGATTTGATGAGAGGCAAGCTAAAACATTTGTGAAAGAGCTAGCAAAGCATGAGCATGCTAAACCCTTTCATGAGTTGGAAAGACCTACTATGAAAAGTCCACTTCAGATTTTTGTTGGAGGGGATGAAAAATTGTGTGATACCTTGCCAAGGGTAAGATCCCCATTGCATGAAGAGATTTCTTCTCAAAAAGAAGTCATGGAGATTCCTCTTTCAAAAGAAGACCAAGATCCAAGGTCTTTTGTTGATAGTGAGGTGTTCTCAAATATTGATGAGAAGGAGACTGAACTATGTAGAAAGGAAAGGGACAAATCAATCCAACCATTTATGCAGTCTACTTCAGATCTTGATGTCTCTTTGCATGGAGGCATTTCACCAGGGAGACCCCCTGATGAGAAGAAGAATAAAGTGTTCTCTCAACTTTGTGCATCAATGATAAAATTTGCTAAGGAGGGAGCCTTGAAGGGAGCTACTACAACACTAAGATCTATTGATAGATTTCAAGGAGAGCTGAACAATTTCTTGAAATTTATTTTGCTATTTCTCACTCATCTATTTGCGCTGATAAAGAAGAAGTCAAAAACCTATGATGACATTAGCATGGTGTCAAAAGGCCACTCCATAGATTTGGGGTAGCAAATGATATCTCTCCATAAAAAGAAAGAAGATGAGGGGATGGCTACTTCATTTCATAACTCTACAATGATGTATTTGTTGAGAAGCCTTGATTCCTATTGGGAATCCCAAACCTTGGTAGAATATTCCAAGAACCTCTTCACATGTAAGGTTATTGATGGACAAAGGAAAGATAGGAGGTATAAGGTGGTTGATGGAGTCATTTACTTTCATGATCAGATCTATTTGACTAAATATTTAAGAATCAAAGACCAACTACTAGGTGCTGCCTATGATATCTTGCTTTCTACCCCAACTGTTTTCATTAGAACACACCATATTATCTCAAATGGATTCATGTGGGAAGACTTTGAAGAAGACTTATATCAGAATTATCAAATATGCATGTATCACATGAAGATGGATCAACATCCAATGATCAGGAGCATGCACCCTTGTTTATTTCAAGGGGTTTCTATTCATGAGGAAGGAGATAGATCTGTGCACCTCTCCGCTTGTTGGAGGAGGACTATTGGTGAAGAGAATACTTATGCAAATCATGTTACATTTTATGATTGCATGCATTCTTTTACATTATATATCCATGACATGACTCCAAGGAGGAGTGTCATATCTTATAAACTTCATGGCCAACTTTAGGCCAAAACTATTTCTGAACATGGCCACTCCCTTGATGGACTAAGGGAGATTTTGCAGCATGATGGGTGCTTTCCTAAGGCACCAAATATATCTTCCACTTTCAACCATGGAGATATGTCATGGGCAGCAAGTAAGTGGTGGGGAAACCACTTATCACATCTGAATTTTATGCAAGTAGGAGATCTCCTACGCTGGTTGCTGTTGGGTGAGTATGGGTACTACCCAAGGTTTGATATTTTCTTGTCTCATGCCTTGCATCTCAATGAGAGGATGCATAAGAAGAAGAAGGCATGGTTTCTTTGTTTGATAAGAAGAGAGTTTGGACATCCCATGTCAAATTTCATGTCCATATATTTTCTTGTGATTGGGATGAGTCTCATGTATGTACATGTATTTCTGTTTGGAATGTATTTCATGATCATGTATGTACTGGGGTTTGGGGGAAAATGTAACTCTCTCATGAGGTGGCATAAGAGAGCTTATTTATATCATGATTATGGTGATGCTCTGATCTTTGTTGGGAACATGAGAGGAGGGATGACACATTGGTTGAGTGTGTCCTTTGGGAATGAAATCTCCCATATTCATTCATGCTTCAAGAGGAGGATAGCACATTGTATGGCTGCTACATCATATCCTTTGTTTTCTTATGTCATTGGAAGAAGTCTCTCACTTGGGAGAATTTGCAGCAAGACATGTGTGGCTTGAATCATATTCAGCCAACACCTATTATCCTCTACTATTTCCAAGCTTTGAAGAAGCTTTTTGCAGCAAGGAGGTGGTGGGATGGCCACTTATTGTAATGTGATTTGAGGAAGCAAGATGAAGGACAACACTGGTCTCAAGGGAGGGAATATTGTCACCATCCAATATGTCATATGACACTTAGTCCATGTTTCTTTTGGAGCACACATGGTGAAGATCCTCTAGTCACTATATGAATGGAAGATTGGGCAAGGAGGCTCACTAGAATCCATGAAGGGAATCATGAAGTTCCAAGTCTCTTTTGGCTTCATGAGGAATATATCAATGCAGCCCAGGATCATTAGCTCCATATTTATCATAAATGGAGGGAGAGACAGCGTGAAAGAATTCTTATCTCTCATTTCCAGCCCCTACACATTGCATATGGTGGGGATTGGAGACTATTTCTTTGAGCTATCAAGGATGGCTCACTTTGTTTGGTTGATAGCATGGAGATTGAAGTTTCTCATGGGGATTGAAGCACCCAATATTTACCATCTCTCATGCCTTGAGAAGGCCAATGGACATCATATGACTCTTTTCATGCATCTCCCACTACTTCATGATGACAGCTATTTGGTTCATCCACCAAAGGCAAACTTGTATTCTTGGGAGGAGAAAATTTCATTGGAGATTCTGCAAAGTCCTTTTGAGTTGCTTGAGGACAAGCAACATTTTGGAGGGGAGGACTGTAATATTCATAATTAGTCCTAAGTTAATAGGAATATTTAATTTGTTTTTCTTTCTTTGTTTAAAGAATAAATATGTAAAGGATGTTTATAAAACTTCTAATAAAAGAATAAATCAATGCCCAATGTGAAAAAGGCTTAATCTGGGCCACTTGTAAAAACACACTTGAGTGTGAAAGAGACTGAATCTATTGACCAAGTCAACCATGACCAAATCAACCACGCTATCCAGATGAAATGAATCTCCTAGAAGGACAACGCAGTCAAGTTGGAGGCTACACATGTGAACGGGGCTAAATCATTGAAGGTGGTTTAGGGTTTTACAATCTCTTGATCTTATAAAAGGAAGAGGAGGGAAACATATTGAGGTTGTTCATGATATGATTTATGAATTGCTGTCTATTTAGACAAACATCTTTCTTGGCTGCTTAGCCTAGATTGCATTGGGATTACCTGTTTAGGGGTTCCATCTCTTCCCATTGAGGAGCTCTTGGGAGAGCTTGTATTGCTTGTCCACTATCAGGTTGGATACCAAGATTCTACTTCCAACTGCAATGCATATCCAGTGAGGGTTTGCTTGCTTTTTTAAGCTACAACAAGTGGAATACTAGATCTGTTCAGATCTAGCTTGTATTGGAGCCTCTTCTCAGTGAGTATGTCTTTTAACCTTCTTGAAGAGTGCATCCATTGTTGGAGCTTCAGTTTTTTATCTTGGCATCAGGCCTGAGAATTATTAGAGCCTACAACGTTGTTTCTCTCCCTGGATAGCGTTATTTGTAGATCTACAGCTGTAGGGTGTTTTGTCTACATTTTGGAGGAGAGATCTCCGGTGTTGGGATTCTTCCTCTCACTGTGGTGATCCATGGATTGGCCATCCAATCCATGTTAGTTTCAGATATGATCTGTTGTACCATTGTATTATTCAAAAATTTCTGAATCACTCTGCAGATCTGCAACCTTAGATCTTAGATCTACTCTCTGTGCTTCATGTTTTTCACAAAACCCCAAGGGGAATCTAATAAACAGCCTCTTTGGCTTCGAGATATGTAATAGATCTGTATTTTCATGCATATATATGTTCTAGATCTAAGATAAAATAAAGAAGAGCTTCAGTCTTCAGAAAATTACGTTGTCTGTCTCTCTTGGCATTTTCCAGTGTTGCAGCACCTCAATCTTGAGGGTTTATCCATGTAAAATCTCTGTTTTTATCTTGTAAATGCATAAGTCTCGCCCCAGGTCTAATTTCATGATTTTATGAACATATTTCATCTAATACATTCAGAAAATTACGCTGCTATAGCTTCAGAATTTTTTGCATACATTAAGTCATGGGAAATCAGGGTTTTTAAGCCTAGTCAGGAATGGAGGAATTGTTTAATATAGTTAGGATCATTTTTTTGACCTGAAATTTGACATGGAAGTCCTACATGACCTAAGGTAAAATAAAATACCACCATATTCCTTATGTTTATGTGTATTTCTGTATACACTCATTTTAGAGAAAAAATCACCCCTTTTCCCCACCCTTTTGAGTCCAGAAGTGAATTAAAGGTTGCTTCTGATCATATTATTGAATGATATGCACTAGAAAATCTTTTATCAGTCTTAGGGCTGCATCTCCAACTCTACAATACCTTAGGGTATTCTCATTGTTGTAGAAAATTCCAGATTTGGAATATTACAACTTTGTAGGGCATCAATAGCTATACCATTAATAACATGTACAAATTACTCATTAACATATTATTTAATATTTACAACCATCCTTGAGAGATACAATTATCTAGTGATAAGATATTTGGTTCTAATGTACTCACTTGCACTAAATCTTTTTGCTCTGATCCTTAGTTCACAGGTGTGTTGAGTTCATTCCATGTTATCCTCTGAAAATTTCCACTTAACCTAGTGCACGAGGTAGGACACAGAGGCCCTCAGCTTAAGGCCCCATATATAGGGTGTAGGATTGAAATTACTTTCATATGGAATAATAAAATGATGTAAATAAATTTCACATAAAGAATGTTATGTAGCAGTATCAACTTCATAAGAGGCCCTCTTGAAGGCTTTTTCATGTTGAAATTGATAAGACCTATATTCAATAATAATTTTAATCTTAAAATAAATATTTTTTTCCTATAAGAATAGGGCATACATTCGAGATGGTGGTAGACAACTTAATAATTCCTAAACAAGTAACCATATATGTTGCTTCTATTTCTTTAATTATTCCAGCTTTTCTTGTGCCTTCTGTAGGTTTCCCAAATCCTCTTTCCATTGTATTTTCTCCATATTTTAAAGATTTAAAGAATATTATCTTCTCCTTTCCATACACCTAATAATATGTTTATGCTCTTCCAAAATAAAAATTCTCTTATGATGGGACATTAATAGTGTTTTCCATTTATCACACTTTGTCTGTAGGGATATAGAGGATGGAGATTAAGTAGTGGAGGCTCCAACTTCCCTATTCTCTATTAATGTCTCTGTAAATGTATCCCTAAACTATATATCATGAGGCTTTCTTCCCATGAAATGGAGTCTTCTCCTCGATTTTTCCTTTTTGTATGGAGTGTTCAATTTTGTTGCCCTTAATGGATTCCTCAAATAAGTACTCCTCAACGCCCTAATCATCTACTTCAACCTCCAGTTTTCCCTTGTTAATTTAATATTTTCATAATTACGATATAGGTTTTCTTTTCAATCCTTATAAAATTCTACACATTGGATTCCCATCCTTCAACATTCACAACATCCTCAATGTCAATTGGTTCTTCTATAGCTAGCCCTTGTGCCATACCTACAAAATTAGTCTTCTCATTCACGCTAGGTTCTTGTGTAATTGGCACATGTTATAACCCTATTTTCCACTCTATCATAGTGAGAGAGACTCAAGTTCAAATTACCTCAGTTGTTGGCTATGATGTAGCCCCTTTCACCTTTTCTTTTACTTATGTGAGATTATTATCCCATGATAAAAGGGTGAAATTACATAATTGTGCAATTTATCATAATTATTTTTCTAAAATATTATAATTATGAGATAATAGTTTTTCATAATTGATATAATTGAGAAAAATCTCATAATTGTGAAAATTGTTTCTAGAGTTTTTCATTCCCAAGGATATCAACTTGACCCACTTGTGTATGAGTTGGCTAGGGGTCCATTGTTGTAGAAGTTTCCTAACTTCTCAAGCCCCTACGTGTCTAGATACATTCTCCTAGACGATACAATGAGCCTATATAATCTCACCAAGAGGAAAGGGGGTTAGATCTAATATCCAAACTATAACATGAGAGATCTACTAATTGGGAGAAGGAGACGATACTATAACCTTTATGAGAGGACCACATTTGTTGAAGGTATAATTGTACCATTTTGTTTATGATTGATGAAACTACATGTTCCGTTTCCTGTAAATCTATGCTTATGGTTGATTATACATGTTAATGTTTATTTGAGCTATCAATATCTCGTGGAAAGCTATTTTTGGATTATGTTTGGTGATGCATGTGTTTAGATAGTAGATCTATTGCATGAGGCAATATATCTTGGTTGGAGCAAATATTTTATGCATCTAAACCAACACCCTTCACCAATCTATGAGGGTTGTAGGTGTGAGCTCAAACCCTTAGTGTAGGGGCTACATACATGATTGAATTCTTGAGCATATGGATTGGGAATTATATTTGTGATTGAATTCGTCATATATTTTGCTATCTGGTAACCTTGCTAGGGCCATAGGGTTATGGAGCAATAAATCCTTGTGCGTGAATTTTGCTACAACAACGTGTCAATTTTTAATGTAGATGGTTATTGTGTAACAACTATATTTTCCATTATATCACCAATGACTTTAACAATTTCCTCATCAATTTCATCAATTCCTTTGGCACCTGGTTCTTGTGGAGTAGGCTCAATATACCATCTTCTCAATTCTGGTGGTGTTACTAAGGGTGATTTTTCTTACTCAAGTCCCATTGACCTAATTCTCCTTCTAGGTAAAAATTCTACAAAATATTCAACATAATTTTTACTTTTCTAAGGAATGATTGGCATTACAATTGATGTTTCCTCAGTTTTAGGAAGTCAAGGTTCTTCATCTAGAGGGTTACTTCCATTGTTCCATTCATTTTCCTCCAAGGGTGGTGGAATGGACTCGCCAAACTCCTGTTCACATTCAACTTCCTTGGGGTCATCATTCTGATCACAAAATCCTTCCTCCCTCTTCATAGGCTCACTTAGCTCTCCTATCCATTCTTCACCTTGTTGAACCTCTACTTGCTCATCTGGAAATTATAAGAATTTTCTCCATTTTCTCTGGGTATTCCTTAGGGAATCAAGAATTAGAAGCTTAACTAACTTGTGATTTGTAGCTTCCATTATGAGGCGATTTGCACCATTCACAGTGTGAGTCGTAAGTTGTAGTGTTTTCAGTAGAAAATATGGATTTTTTAATAGGTTGTTATGGTGTAAGTGCGATAAAAATTCCAAACGGTAAGTGAATATTATCTTGTATCAACCCTTGTTGACACCTAATATTTGGGATTAGGTGAATCCATGTTAATATTGTAAAAAAGAAAATGAGGAGAGTTAGAATTTGAAGAGACACTGGGAGATGAAACCCAAGAGTCTTTCCCTCTATATATATATC
Source organism: Pinus albicaulis (assembly GCA_034641835.2). Lineage (NCBI taxonomy): Eukaryota > Viridiplantae > Streptophyta > Pinopsida > Pinales > Pinaceae > Pinus > Pinus albicaulis. Next base: position 1,394,102,935 of record CM076578.1, read on the forward strand.
TATGATCAATCTTAATGCAAAAACACAATTCTATTTGAGGAGTTACCTCTTAGCCTGACATGGTATTAGAGCGCATGTAGGTCTGTATCGACTCCTCTATGTTAATACCTACTCCAATTATACCACTTCTATGCCATTTTAGTTATCCTCTCCACAGTTATTACCACCATACCACCATACCGCCATCACTGCATACCACCATACCACCACACCATCATACCACTCGTGGCCTTCACTATAATATATATATATATATATATATATATATATATATATATATATATATATAACACCAACCACCATGACACCCGATGGATGATGGTATCCCCAGTTACGTTGAATGTTATTGCAACTCCTCAGTATTCTGAAGAAGTTGTGTGTATTGCAAATAGAGAGAAGAATCATGCACAAGATTCTTCTAGAGGAAGAGGTGGTCAAAGACGAAGAGGAAGGAGTAATTTTAGAGGCAAGGGGGGAAATAGTTCCAAGGAGAAAAGTCAGATCTTCATTGCATACGAAGCAATAGAGATAGACATGATGCATCTACATGTAAGTTGCCTTGGGACATAATTGAGCAGGAAATAAATGAAGGAAAAGGTAAAACCAATGACAAAGGGAAAGGTAAAGCACCTGAATCCGCTCACTATGTTGTGGCACATTGCAACATTGGAGTAACCAAAGACTTATTTAATGCTTCACTTGCTTCTTGGAAAAATCATTGATTGCTTGATTCAGGAGCAACTTCCCATGTGACTTTTAGGATAGATTTTTTGAAGAATTCACTGACAATGTTGATGGAGCAATGTATTTTCCATATAAGTCAAAACTAAATTCATGAGGGCTTGGCACCATTAGGCTCAAATTTCCTGGTCTTCCAGATTTTATTCTACATGATGTTCCATACCTACCAAAGTTGAGGAGAAACTTGTTGTATTTGGTCCAAATCTGCTAGCAAGGACACTCCATTCATATATTTTATGGCAAGTTCAAGTCATAAAAGCATCAGAGCACTCATTTGTCATGTCGGGGATAGAAGAAGAAAGACTTCTGAAGCTGTAAGGTACCTCTGCTCGTGCACACAAATTTTCATACAATTTTCACTATGATGAAGGTACATTTCCATCAAGACTTTTATAGCATGATATATTTGGAAAATTTAACTATGAAAACCTTCGTTTGTTGAAGAAAAATAGTTTTACTGGTTTTCCTAAAATTCCTAGGAAACTTAACCAATGTGATGCTTGTATTCTAGGAAAGCATAGCAAACCGTCTTTTCATGATTCTCATTCCATAACACATAGAAAACTTGAAATTTTTCATTCACACTTATGCAGCCCTGTCGTCACTCCTAGAGACAACCTTGAGTTGCAGATGACCAGTGCCTACGACATCTTAAAAATAGGAGGACATCTGGGTATGCTTTATGTTCTTTGACAGTAACCTCTTGGATATTACTTGGATGGAGTTATTTGATATGTGGTTCTGCATCCTAGGGAGAGTATAGTAATAACCGTGAACTACGATTTTGAGGAGTGAGGCTGGCTCAGAATGGGCTTGTGGCTATCTTAAAAATGGATTTGCTGCAAATAAGGCCGGATGTGAAACTAACAAACAGTCTTTAAAGTTAATCAAGACTACAACCATGAAGAATGAGGATGGTAAGTCAAAGCGAGGCGGGCTTACAAGGTATAAGAATCCACCCTTCAAGGACTTAAGAGGAAAGCAGTAAAGAGAAAGAACTTGGAATAGGAACCATGCACCAAGCTTAATTAAGGTAGCATAGTAGATCATCCTACGAGTATCATTCGAGATAAATTCATACATAACCTATAAGCCACCCGCATTTCAGAAGCATGATAATAGGAAGGATAATATAATGGAACAGAGCATTAAATTGAACCAAACATAGCATAGACATACATATTGTTTATAAGTCCAGTAGGAATCCATTCTTGCAACAAACAATCATTATATTATTTCTTCAAAATGGCTCTTCAGATATACATTAAGAGAAAATCTAAAAACTACAAAATGTTTTATGCAGAGTATACACTTCCCACTTTTAGAGAATTTAGAACACTTTCTTAGTCTGCGATTTGGCCCTTTATAACTGTTTACATGGATAGCATGACCAAATATTTCTTCAGACAAAATATTCCCTGTTAATATTATAGTTTCCCATCTAAATAAAAAATGATGAGGAGTAATGGCATCTCTTCCGACATAATATGGTATGACACATAATATAACAAGAACATAGCAGAAACATGAAAAAACAGAGAGCGTGTGGGGTGAAATCAAGATTTCACCCGATTTTACCTTACATAGAAATTGAAATAAAAAATAAAACAAAGGTCGCATGGGCCTGATCATAATGTCCATTAGCTGGTACGACGAGGAGTGTCCGAGCCATATGTTCAGCGTGATTGGATCGAACACATGGAGGATCCATGCTGACGAGGTGGTGGAGGTAGCAGTTGCTGTGAAGTAGAGGAAACTGGAGGATTCACGTATTCATCACACTTTTTCCACAAAATTGGCCTGGGTAGCTGTGTTTTGGTGTAGGTCCCAAACATATACTATAATTGTGTAAGTTCTGTATAATCCACGAGGACAGTGAAGAATCTCTTGACCTCAGCGAGAAGGAATAATTCCTTGCGCGGCGCAGCTACTAGGGTCTATGCTTTTAGCCGGGAGGTTTTCTCCAGTGTTGTGTCTATCCTGCACATTGTTGGTCACTTTAATTGTTTATTAATTTAAACAATTCAAGTGCTACATAAATTGTCAACCCAGGGAAGTCTATTTATTTCAAAGGCAATCTCAAAAGCAAAGAAATGTTGTAGTAAAAATGACACTAATCACACCTTGCTTTAACAAAACTGAAGTCTACTTGAGTTACAGCAAAGACAATCCTTCTATTACAGACTATCATTCAAAGAATCCTGGATTACATTAAAAAAAGACAATGATCTAGGAAAGGAAATCAATCTGCAAAAAGGAAGACAAATTATGCTATAACAGAGAATAGGACCCTATTCCCCAAGTAGGAATCTTTAGCACCTATTTCTGATTACCAAGCTTTCACACACTCATTCCATAAACAAGATTTATAGTTAAAATAATCCACAACTTCTCAAGAATGAATTGCATGAAATCAATGCAACACGTAATGAAAATAGAGCTTTAGCAATAAACAACAGAATTCCGATGTTGCATAAATAACTTCAGTAAATAGGGTTTAATCAAGGCATGAATAAAAAAGAACAATTAACAAACTACAGGGACAAATGGGTGAATCTTGTGAAGAAGGCGGGCCCTTTCCTTCTCACAAGATTCCCCAGAAGAAGGAATTAAAATGAGATGCTCAAAACAAACTTTTATTCATCTGTCGAAAGCAACATATTACAAAAAGAGTCACGTTCCCTTCTCTGTTCAGAATGAACCTCCCATAGTCTCTTACTACTCTCTAATGCTGATGTCTCCTCTTTTTAAAGAGGAGACATCTATTACAATTGATTTACATTATAGAAATCCTATTTTTAACCCAATCTGATCTTATGTTTTGAAATAGGACCTTTTTGTTTTTCCATAGAAAAATGTTGTTACAATAGCTATGATGGTACTGGCTTCAAAGTGGCCCGTGTAACAACTTCCTTTACTTGTCTTTTCTTGTTGCCGTCATACTTGAAATTTTGCTTCAAAATCGCAAATCACGGGCTGTTTTAGCAACGGGATTTGCGTACCATGTTGAATGTTTCAGCAACGCGGTCTTCAGACAACCATAATAGATTATCTGCGGTCTTCAAACTATCTCAGCAACTATATATATTCGATTAATGATTAAATATAAAAGTAATGTAATATTATATGTAAAACAAGTTAAACATATAGTAAAGAGAAGAATATTATATACCATTGGAAAAATGGATGAAAATGATAATGTAAGCTTTAAATATGGACTGAAAAAGAGTGGAATGATAACAAAATGTATGGTAAAAATGGTACATTATGAGGTCCTAACATCCCCCCCAACTGAAATGGTTGCATGTCCTCAAGCAACTTTAGTCTGAGTTAGAGTCCGGATACTGGCTTTTAGCATGTAAATTAATTAGGCAATAGCTATGGAAGGTGCTATCTGTTAAAGCTCTGAATCCTTGCACATGTTGAAATTTCTGCCAAGCTGCTACTTCATCCTTGTTAGCCAACCTATAATTAGCATGATATTCTTCTGCTGGCATCCATAAAATAGGAAAGTGAAAGTGGCACCCTATCCATTTTTCAGCACATTACTGAACACATCTGATGTAGTTGGGTACTCTAGACAATGTAGTTTCAAGGTTAGTAGGGCTAAAAGGATTATACTCCTGCCTCTCCTTAGAGGATTGTTGCCACAACATATTTTTTGCTCTTAGAGCAGCAGTTTCTTTGGCCCTGATGAATTAGTTACAATCATGGAGTACTGAAGCCTGTAATTGTTGTATGTGTTCAATCATCCTTGGCTTCTGCAAAAACTGATGATATTCTGCCACAAAAATGGTAGGGTTCTAAGGTTCTGGCCTTATCCAGAGAAGGCGGTTGTCTTTATTGTGCCTAGTTGCAAGAAAAGCAATCTTCTATGTAATTTGATTAGCAAGGAAGGAGGCAAATGCCTTGATTTGAATATCACCAACAAGAGCGTTGAGATTGATCTGTCTGTTTTCAGGCATAGTTTCATTGTGAAGGTAAAACTTGTCTGCTCAACTTAGTCTTCCTAAATTGAGGTCATAAATTGTCAACCAGGGCTAGTAGACTGCTGAAGTGAGGTGCACTATATGTGCCTAGGTATCTGTTTCTCACGTCGTTGTATTTAGTGTTTTTATGATGTTTTTGGTTTTATGGTTTTGTGTTAAGAAGGAAAAGAACTAAATGTTGATAAAGAACAGTTGTTGGTCACACTAAAAACAGAGAAAAACCTATTCTAAATTATGTGTGGCATTCAGAAAATGCAAAACTTGACAATAACTCATAACATAAACTCAATCCAATTAATTCATTAGGAATATGTTGGAATAGCTTGAGAAAAGGATAAGTTTAATGTAGTGAGGTTCTAAGTAAACAACAATCTACAATATCACAGGGAAGATCTTATCCATGGCTAGAAATCTGTTGGAACACATTTGGAAAAGACAGTCTGCAACCAGTGAGGAACTCTACTTTAAATTAAACTATGATACTGAAATTAATCCATTATGCAACTTAAATTGTTACTAATAGGCCTTATTCGGAAGTTAGAAGTATTTTGGAATAGTTTTGGAAAAAGGATATTTGTACAATTATAAGAGTTTGCAGAACAGTCAAGGCCTTGAACTGATATCACTAATTCCTGTCCGTATGGTGATATGTTGGAAGAGATTAATAACAAGAATAGTTTTGTAAATAATGAAGGCCTTAGTCTAATAGAACAAAACTATCATGCAACTAACTAATGAAACTTGAAATACATTAAGCAAAACTGAGCAAGAATGCAATCAATCAAACTTGAAATATAGTGCCCACAACTGAACTACAATGCAATTAATCAAGCTTGAAATACATTAAACAAAGTTAAACTAGAATGCCATTAACCTCCGGAGTATTACAACTGAACTAAAATGCAACTAATCTCTAAAATTCTACAGCCCTATCTCATTCAATATGAGTGATATTTTGGAACAGTTTGTACGAACAAGTCTGGCTGTATTGTAACATAAAACATAAAGTTACGAAAAATGCAAATAATTCCTAAAATACTACAGTCATATCTCGTTCAATGTTAGTAATGTTTTGGAATAATTCGTAAGAATAAAACTAGTTGTAGCATCCACTGCAAGTGAGTATAAAAACACAAAGTTCAGAAAATTGCTTAAACTAGGAATGAAACAAGGCTAAATTTACTTATCTAAACCATATGAACAAAAGCTTCTCGGGCAGTAGGGGCCCTCTACCACCGGATTAGCATACAAATCTCCTTAAGATTGCCTCAGATCTTGCAATAAAGCAATGCTTCTTTCATTAAAAGGGAAAATACTTTAAAACAAAGTATTACGGTCTTCTGAGATCTCGCAACAAAACAAAATATAGCTAGCTGTTTCTCGGTCTCCCGAGTCATTCTTATAAGAAAATTACATAACTTCCCTTGAGATAAAACAAGAATAAATGTCTTTCCCAACTAAAATCAAACTATAACTCTGGTGGTGGTCTCGTACTATGATTAAGGACATCTGTACAGTCCTTATCCTATTAGAAGTCTATCTCTTAGTTTTGGTTTCCCCCGTGCATAACCACCTATAGAATTATGCTCAGACTTCGTAGGGAGCAAGGAATGATGTGGATGAAGTCTGGAATTTACCCATATGCGTTTTTCTTTGAGGTGACACCTGGAACCTGTGAAAACATGAAGACAACTGCGGAATCGACAACTAGCTACAGAATGGCTGCATTCTGTAGCTAAGTCTAGTAAAAAATTACTACAACAACAAAACCATCAAAGTGTAACAAGTTAGTTGAAAAGGACATCTTTGGGGCTCAAAAAAACTCACATAGTAGGTGTTGATCACTGGTGGAAGCTTCTGCAAATGTTTTCACAAACTGTTCAGCTGTAAGCACCTCATGAGGTCTTCCGTCTTTGACTGCTTTCAACTGAAAATCAACAAGGTGTTCTGAGAGAAATAAAGAATAGTTTATAGATGGTTTCCTAGTGGCCAATAAGTTTTGTACCAGTTGAAACATTGAAAGCAATTTTCCTTTTAGCTCTTTATTCTCTTTCTTGTAAACTCTAAATTGCTGGAGTGTCTGCTCCCAGGTCTCCCAATTAGAATATATATGATTCTGCCAAACCAATTTGTGCTATTGTAAAGTTTTATCTTGGGAAATAGAATACTGTTTCCTCCACTTGTTCATTATTTCCATCTCTTTCCATGGTTTAGTTTGTGTTCCAGCATTGCAAGTGGTAGGCTGAGGTATAGTTTGAGTAGCAGAATCAGTTACAGTAGGGCAGAATACTTGTACCTTCACTTCTTTTTCTGAAATTTTTGAAGGCCCTACTGGTTCTTGTGTAACAGTGGGGCATTCTTCTTTGACTGCAGACGATGTAGATGCTCCTGGAATTGGAACTTGAACTATCTTATATCTTGCTTGCTTATAGATGCTTCCACATTGATGGAACCTATATTCTTTATATGGATCATTCTCTGTATGTTTGTCTGCCATGGATGCTGTATGGGCCAAGGTATACAAATTTAGCTCCTTGTCAAAGGCTTCCCTTGCCATTACCAATTCTCGCTTATAAGCTTCTTCTGATTTTAAAAAATCATTTTCCTATAAAAGGGAGGCCATGGTGACTGGGCCTTGTGTATCAGTTGCTTTCTCTGGAGTTGATTGCTATGTTTCAGCTGTAACTGGTTCTTTTGTGACAGCTAGAGCTGGTTCCTTTGTGGTAGCTACTGAATGAGTAACATATTGGATGTCTAGTTTTTGCACATCAGTAGTTGGTTCTTGTGTTTCAGCTGATGATTGAGTAGCTGGTTCTTGTGGAGTAGCTACTGACTGAGTAGCTGGTTCTTGCGGAGTAGCTACTTGTTCTGTAGAAAATGATGTCATATTACCCTAGGCATCTGGTTCTTGTGTTTCAGTGCCACAGGGTGAGATAGGTAATAATTCCGGGGTTTGGAAGGATGGTGATGAATGGAGTTTTAACAAAATGGCTGCGAGATCAGGGGTAATAGGAATGCTTTCAGATTCAATAGACGTCTTCATTCGTCTCCTAGGTAAGAAGGTAGAAAAAGTAGTTTGATTTTTATTTTTATGAGAGGGTTTTTCCCTAGGAGAAGGGCTATTAGAGGAGGTAGCTGATTTAGTTATGGCCCTTTTTTGTCTTTTGGACAAAGAGATGGTTGTGATTTTCCTTTTTCTTTTACGAATAGGGGAAGATGGTGGTGTCTTGGCCTAAGAGTCATCATTGGGAATGTGGACGGTAGGGTCAGATGATTTTGCTAAGTGAGATGGACTTGAAGACAGGTTAACTGGATTAGCTGGTTCTGTGGATGGAATTGATGGAGGGTCAGGGATATTCTCCGGTTGCTGCTTATGGGAACTTTCAGGGATTTCTTGGGGGTTTTTAGCAGCTTCTTGAGGAATTTCGGTAGCTTGCTCAGGAGGTAAAGGTAAATTGTTTAGAGGAGGGTTTTTTTGAGAAAAACCCCTCTGAATTAGTAGCTGACAAAAGCGATGATGGGTGAGGGAAAGGAGTGGGAATTTTACCCATCTAAAATAATATGACATATTTCTAATACATCCAAGTAAATATTAAGGAATGTTCACTAGTCTACCATGTCGTAAATGATTCATTAAGACAAAGTCGTGCTGATAGAATACCTAATAGCGACCTTCACAAGTTAGATAATGTTTAACGAATTCAGCAACCTTCGGCCACGGAGGAGGCAATGAGTGAAGTCCCACACCCCGGCCTTTAAGCTCAACGTGTTCTCCTGGGAGAAGAAAGTCCTGTTGTGCATTTAGAATGATGTGCTTCCGACTAAACGACCGACTACCAATGATCGACAAACCTGAAACTTGTGCTATATTTCCCTCTAAAACTGGAATTCGGACTCCCTGGACAGTAGAATGGTCCTCCTGAAGATTTTGTGCAAATTCCAGGACCTGCTGTGGATCGAACTCTTGCAGTCTCTCAAAATATCCCACCCAACCTGCCTGTTGGAAAATCTGATACATGTCTGGGAACAATTCAAGTAGAGCTATTGAGCCGGACTCATGTCTAATAGCCGGTCCTCCCATAGTTACTAGCTTGGGTAAAATGCAGAGGAAAAGAGCAGAGTTACCGGACTTCGAACAGAGTAAACTTTGCGAATGAGAACATGGAGTATCGGTGAAGAGGCGAAGTAATGGGTAGGAAGAATGATGGTAATTGGCATGCTGTGAAATGATGGCATATGATTTCGATATTCCCCCCCAACTATGGTGAAATGAAGTTTTTGAGTGTGCGGAGATTGTAGTCATGATGAACAAATATTCTCTTTAAACTATTGTTTAATTGTATTACATAAAATTCACATACCTTATATTTACCTTTGCTTTTTAATTCGAAAAAAATATAGTTCTTGTTTATAATAGCTCAATAATCATGGAAGAACTTTAGAAACTCATTGAAACATAAGGGAGATCATATTAGAGTCTGCTTGATCATAAGAAAGAGGTAGTGAATGGACAATATTCACACAAGGAGTGAGATAAGTGAAAATGAAGGACTGAAAGAGTTGCATAGTCATGTTTTTGGAGAAAGAAATGGTGTTTCAGCAATGGAAAAATGAATGACATACTACTGAAAGTGGTGTTTCAGAAATGGAAAAATAGGGAGAATGTTGCTAAGAAGTGATGTTTTAGCAGTGGGAAAATGGGGGAAATATTTGCTGAGAAATTGTATTTCAGCAGTGAAGAAATAGGGAAAATATTTGCTGAAGAATGGTGTTTCAGCAATGGGAAAAATGGGAAAAATAGGAAAAATGATATGAAAAGGAATGAAGGGAATGAATGATGAAATGTTACTGGGAGATGGGGAAATGAATTTAAGTGAGGGAAGCAAAGCTTCTCAAAATGAATCTTGGATCTTCTTGTGGTGAAATTGCCCTTGGTAAGTCCTTCCTTAATCAAGAATCTGCAAAATAATCAATTGTAACATGCCAACCCTTGACAGGGATTATTAGTTCAAGAAATCTAATTTAATACTAAAAATAGAGTGTAGAAAAAAATTAAATGCAGTGAGGAGCAGAAGACTCCCCTAGAAAAAGATAATGTGTATCTTCCATGCAAGTGGCCTTAAAATATTCTTTAGAAATAGGGAACTGGTACAAACGAAGCCGATGACCATTTACTAGTAGTGGTGTTTTAGAGTCATCAATTGTTAAGAGCCTTACTGTTCCATTGGGAAAAACAACATCTACTTCATAGGGTCCCAAACATCTTGTACCTAACTTCTCTTGAAAGTTTTCAAACCGAGAATCATACAATAAAGTCAAATTACCTTTTTGGAACTGCTTGTGCTTGATGATTTTATCATGCCACTTTTTTCTTTGTTGTTGGATCATAGTTGTCTGATGAATGGCATCTAATCTTTTTTCATCCAGTTCAAGAAGCTTCTGCAACCTAGCTGTCTGCACATCAGTCAAATCAAGGTTAACAGCTAAAGCAGTCCTTAAAGTTTTAATTTCAAATTCCACAGGAAAAACAACACTTTTACCATAAACCAATTCATAGGGAGAAAATCATGTAGTATTTCTCCAGGTAGTTCTATAAGCCCATAGTGCTTCAGGGAGCTTTTGAGACCAATCCATCCAGTTATCCTTCACTGTTTTGGTTAGAATGGCTTCTATTACTTTATTTGTACTTTCCACCTGCCCATTGGCTTGGGGGTGGTATGGTGTAGTCATTCTATGATGAATATGATATTTGTGAAGCGTGGATTTGAAACCATGAGAATTGAAAGGAGGTCCTCCATCTCTAACTAGCTCTCTAGGGATTCCAAATCTAACAAGGATTTCTTCAAACAAGAAAGCTAGGAAAGCTTCTTCATTAGCTCTAAGAAGTGCTTTGGCCTCCACCCATTTAGTCATATAATATGTGCAGACTAATATATAAACTCTTTGGTTGGATGGAGGATTAATGGGTCCTATAAAATCTAAGGCCCATCTTTCAAATGGTTCAAGTATTACCTAGGGGTTCAATGGAATTTCATCTCTATGATTAGGTTGACCCATTCTCTGACAGCTATCACAAGCCCGAACATATTTCTTTGCGTCCTTAAAGAGTGAGGGCCAATAATAACCCATCCTAAGAATTTTATGTGTCGTTCTTTTATCAGCAAAATTCCCTCCACAAGGGCCATCATGACAAGCTTTTAGTATATCATACACCTCGTCCTCTCTAATGCATCTCTGGATTTCATGATCAAGTCCTATGCAGAAAAGACACCCACTTATCTAGCTATACCGAGCACTTTATTGAATGATTTTTCTTTTTTTCTCGATGTGACAGGTGTGATGGTAACTTTCCTGCAACCAAATAATTGGCAATGTCTGCATACCATGGTGAGTGAGCAGATACTGCAAATAAATACTCATCAGGAAAGGAATCATCTACTGGAATATTATTATCAATTTTTAACCGTGAAAGGAAATTAGCAACAACATTTTCTTTACCTGGTCGATCTACAATTGTAATATCAAACTCTTGTAATAAAAATAACCATCTGGTAACTCGAACATTTGTGACAGACTTTTTCATTAAATACTTAATAGCCGAGTGATCAGTATGGAAAAAAGTAGAGTAACCAGTAATGTAATGTCGAAATTTATTAATGGCATAAATTACTGCTAAAAATTCATTTTCGATAACTGTATAATTAAGCTCAGCAGGGGTCATATTCTTACTGATAAAGTAGATAGCATAAGGAAGATGGTTTTCCTCTTGTCCCAAGACAGCTCCAATTGCAGTATCTGAAGCATCAGAAGATATATGAAAGGGAAGTGCCTAATCGGGTCCTCTCAAAATAGGAGCTATGGATAACTGATGCTTGAGTTCTACAAAGGTCTCCTGGCAAAGATTAGTCCACTTAAATTCAACATTTTTCATAAGTAACACAAATAAAGGAGAAGCAATTTTAGAATTTTTTTTAATAAATCTCCTGTAATATCTAGCATGTCCTAGAAAAATTCTCACATCAGTTAGTGTTTTAGGAATAGGAAGATTCTGAATGACTTGTATTTTGGATGGATCTACCTGAATTCCTTGAGATGAGATAAAATTTCCAAGCACTACTCCTTCACTCATCATCATATGACATTTTTCAGTGCTTAAGGAGAGGTGAGCTTGTATACAACGTTTGAGTACCTTCTCAAGATTCTGTAATGCATCTTCGAAAGACACACCATAAGGGGTAAAGTCATCCATAAATATTTCCATGGAGTCATTCAACATATCAGAAAAGATTCCTATAACTGCCCTTTGAAAAGTTGCTGGTGCATTACATAGTCCAAATGGAAGAACTCTATAGGAAAAAGTTCCCCAAGGGTTAGTAAAAGTGGTCTTATCTTGGTCTTGGGGTGCAATTTTGATTTGATTATGCCCACTAAATCCATCTAAAAAGGAGAATAATTTCTTCCCTGAAAAACTATCCAACACCTGATCAATGAATGGTAAAGGAAAGTGATCATTTTGAGTGGCTTTATTTAAGGCTCTATAATCTACACACACTCTCCATTTCCCATTTTTCTTAGGAACTATTACCAATGGGAAAACCCATTCACTGTCAGATATAGGGTATATAAATCCTACATTAAGAAATTTCTGAAGTTCCTCTTTAACAATTTCTCTTAAATTAGGGTTCATTCGTCTTTCGGGTTGACAGACTGGTTGAAAACCTTCCTTAATATAAATCTAGTGAGTACATAATTCAGGGGAGATTCCCTTCATATCCATATAGTCCCATGCGAATGCTTCCTTATTTTCAAGTAGTAACTTCATTAACTGCTGTGTTTCAGCAATTGTCAGATCAAGATTTATGATTAGTGTTTTTCCAGGTTCGATTTCTACTGTTATGCTTTTAGAAGAGATGGTGGTTGATGTTTGAGGTAGATCTTCAGATTTTTTCTTTTCCTGGGTATCTGATTCCAAAAGTGCAGCCAGTTGATTATGTGTTTCAGAAATCACAGAGGAGGGTTCACAAATGAAATTATTAATTACTTCATTCTCAGTGGTATCTTTAAGGTTTAAAGCTTGTCCGATAGTCAAAATAGGTTGAATAACATTATCATCATAATCCATCCATACAGAATTCTCATTATTAATCATGGGTGTAGCATGAGGGTAGAGAGTAAGCTGTTTAGTTTCATATCCATTGGAAATTTTCATTGACCCAGATTTGTAGCTGATAAAGGCATCGGCTGTGGCTAACCAAGGCCTTCCCAGTATTAGAGGATGTCCCCTCAACTTTTTTTTAGTTTGTAACACCACAAAGTCAGCTGGGTAATTCCAGGACTCAACTGAGATGACTAAGTCTTCAACAACTCCTTTTGGTTTGATTGTAGAACGGTCAGCTAACTCTAGAATGGTTGGTGTATCTCTGATTGTGTTCTTTAGCTGTAATAATTGTGAAGTTTCAAGAGTCATAATTTTTATAGTAGCACCTAAATCTACCAGAACTTGAGGGATTATTGTTTTACCAATTTGGACTATCACAGTAGGATGGCTGGGATCACCATATTTAACTGGAGGAGTTTTACCAGACATTAATGCAGATAGATCACCCATAACATGAATTGTAAGGGGGTCTTTAGCCTTCCTACCAGGTTTCTTAACACAAATATCTCTCATGGTTCTGGCATAAATTGGTACATCTCTTAGTGCCTGTAAAAGTGGAATTTTAATATACAGATTCTGCAATTCCCCTAAAATATTAAAAGCAGGTGGCTCAGGCGTTCTAGTTAAAACTAAACGCTCAAGGAATGGTGGTTCTGCTATTTCAGCACCCTTATTAGAGGGTGGTTATACCTCTTTATGTGAATCATGTTTCTCAGTTTCTTCTTTATCAGAATCATAAGAGGTAACATCATCAATAATGGGTTCAGCTATTTTCCCAGATCTTAAATGAATGTCATTACATTGTGCAGGGAAAATAGGAAATGTAGGATGGTTTTGAATATCAACAACTTGCACAACTTTATTATTGGGGTTAGGATTTGGTTGTATAGGTAGCTAGGGTCTCTTTTGATTATTTGGTGGAGCACCTGATGGTAGAGGAAGTGGTTGTTGAAATTGAGGAAATTGATTTGGAAATGGGAGTTGTTGGCCCCTCCAATTTGAATTCCATTGATTAAAATAAGATGGTTGTTGTGGAGGCCAAGGAGTCCACATTACAGGATCTACAAAGGGAGGGTTTGTTTGTTGCATGGGTGGGTAATTCATTTGATTAAAGGGTGGGTATTACATTTGGTTAAAGGTAGGGTAATCTGTTTGAGTAAAAGAAGGATAATTGTTCCAACGATTAAAAGATGTAAATGGCATATTAGAGTTCATACCTTGTCCTCGTGGTTTCCATTGCCTTCTCTGTGTCAGTAGATAGACTGCTTCAGCTTCTTCTTTGGTTGGTTGCAATGCTACCTTTATTCCTGGTAAAGAAGGGCATTGTTGTGTTTCATGATATTTCTTACAAAGGGTGCAAATTGGTATCTTTTCCAATGGGCATTCCCTTAGTGGGTGTTTATCTCTGCATTTGGGGCAAAATACAGCCAAAGCTGCTTCTGCTTTGGCTTGTTTCTTTTTAACCTGCAAGGTGTCAATCTGTGAAGCAAAAGAACTTAAAATTTCAGTTTTAAATTCTTCGAGTAAATTACCTATTTCGGCTCTTGTTGCTCCTCCACTAGCTGATTTCTGAGCTCTTGAATATGTGGCATCTCTGTTGTTTGATCTGTTCCTTGCAACTCCTCTTGAACATCTTTTACAGAGATAAAAAATTTCATCATATGATTCTTTAGATATATCCCCTTTACCAAGCATATTTAGCATGTCGAAACAATCATCCCTCACCGCTTTCAGTAATATTGTTTTAATAGTATCCTTACTTACACTGGGATGATTGGATCTCTGCAGATTGTACTGTAGTCTTTCCACAAATTCCTTCAAATTCTCATCCTCCTTTTGTACCATCTTGAATAGTTCCTCCATCTTTTCTCTTGTCCGGCAGTAGTCTTGATATTTAAGAAGAAATTTCTTTTTCATATGTTCCCATGTTGTGATTACATGGCCTCCAAGACTCATGAATGACCTTAGTGCATTTCCTTTAAGTGTTGCTGGAAACAGCTTCAACTTCTGAGCATTAGTAACATAATCATAACTGATACATAATATATCAAATTGAAAAAGAAATTCGTCAGGATCTTCGGAAGATAAACCATGGAAGTTAGGTAAGGTTGAAAGTGGAATATTTTTCATGGGAGTTGCTCCTCTAGGGATATCACTAATAGGAAATCCTAAGGTAGAGAGAGAATTCTCATCTTTTCCCTCTCCTTCAGGATCTACTTGTCCTCCTCCGAAGAATCCTTCACTGTTTCCTTCCATTGTTTGATCTCCTACTGCACTCGCTCGATCCTCAATGTTTTCTACTGGCTCTTCAATGTTTTTCGCTGGTTTTTCAACGTTTCCTGCTAATTCCTCAATGTTCTCTGTTGGTTCTTCCACACTTTCTAATGGCTCTTCAACACTTTCTACTGGTTCTTCAACACTTTCTGTTGGTTCCTCAACATTCTTAGGGTTCACAACTTCTTCTGTTTCATAATTCGATTGAGGGGAGCGTTGAGGCTTTGGCCATCGAGAGCTTAATCTCTGAGAAGATTCAGCTTTTGATACAATCTCGTCAATAAAATTCTTTCTTCCTCCCCTTCCTTTGCCCTTGCCACCTATAGGGTTAATTTTCTTATGGGTTTCGCGTCCTCTCATGCAATATGCACATCTGGAAGAAAAACATCAATGCTTTTGAAATATATAATTGCCTTCCCTGGCAATGGCGCCAAAATTTTGGTCACTTTAATTGTTTATTAATTTAAACAATTCAAGTGCTACATAAATTGTCAACCCAGGGAAGTCTGTTTATTTCAAAGGCAATCACACACTGTATATGCTCAATCTCAAAAGGAAATAAATGTTGTAGTAAAAATCACACTAATCACACCTTTCTTTAACAAAATTGAAGTCTACTTGAGTTACAGCAAAAACAATCCTTCTATTGCAGACTATCACTCAAAGAATCCTAGATTACATTAAAAAAAGACAATGATCTAGGAAAGGAAATCAATCTGCAAAAAGGAAGACAAATTATGCTATAACATAGAACAGGACCCTATTCCCCAAGTAGGAATCTTCAGCACCTGTTTCTGATTACCAAGCTTTCACACAGTCATTCCATAAACAAGATTGCTAGTTAAAATAATCCACAACTTCTCAAGAATTAATTGCATGAAATCAATGCAACAAGTAATGAAAACATTGCTTTAGCAATAAACAACAGAATTCCGATGCTGCATAAATAACTTCAGTAAATAGGGTTTAATCAAGGCATGAATAAAAAAGAACAATTAACAAACTACAGGGACAAATGGGTGAATCTTGTGAAGAAGGCGGGCCCTTTCCTTCTTACAAGATTCCCTAGAAGAAGGAATTAAAATGAGATGCTCAAAACAAACTTTTATTCATATGTCGAAAGCAACATATTACAAAAAGAGTCACGTTCCCTTCTCTGTTCAGAATGAACCTCCCGTAGTCTCTTACTACTCTCTAATGTTGATGTCTCCTCTTTTTAAAGAGGAGACATCTATTACAATTGATTTACATTATAGAAATCCTATTTTTAACCCAATCTCATCTTCTGTTATTAAATATGACCTTTCTGTTCTTCCATAGAAAAATGCTATTACAATAGTTATGATGGTCCTGGCTTCAAAGTGGCCCGTGTAACAACTTCCTTTACTTGTCTTTTCTTGTTGCCATCATACTTGAAATGCTGCTTTAAAATCACAAATCACGGGCTGTTTCAGCAATGGGATTTGCGTAGCATGTTGACTGTTTCAGCAACGCGGTCTTCAAATAACCTCAACAACTATATATCTTTGATTAATGATTAAATATAAAAGTAATGTAATATTATATGTAAAACAAGTTAAACATATAGTAAAGAGAAGAATATTATACACCTTTGGAAAAATGGATGAAAATGATAGTGTAAGCTTTAAATATGGACTGAAAAAGAGTGGAATGATAACAAAATGTATGGTCAAAATGGTACATTATGAGGCCCTAACACACATGATCTCTGACATTTTATGATCATAGGCCGTTAGGGGAAATACTGCACCTGAATGTAGACCCCAACATGGTGGGAGGCCAGCTTCTACCAACTTAAGCCATTCTTGATCGAATTTTTCCACTCCCTTTGAAGCCAGTGCTAAAAACCCCAACGTGTTTATGCATGCGTTTTCTTTCTAAATCACCTTATTAAACTCCAAAACAGTCCTGAAATGGTCGACCACTTCCTCAGAGCTCAATTCTTCAGACGAAAGCTTGTTGAGATATCTGACATATTTCCTTGCTGTTGCTGCCTTCTGTTCTCCTTCTCTACGACCAACCTCCAGTTGTGCCTTATAATCGTGAATAGAAACTTTCTTATTGTTGGTCAATACGAGGAGCTCCCAATGTTGCTTGACCTCTACTATGATCTCCCCCCAGACCAGTCATCTTTCTTCTATCAGTGACATGTTGCCTTTTAATTGAGCTTTCAAATATTTGATATAGTTTTCATGTCCCTGGGCTTCCTTGTGGAGGTTCTCAACCTCTTTCTGTAGGGATGAAACCATCTTATGATTTTCTGCGTAAGTGGATTAGGCCTTGTCTGAGAGCTGGTGAATGGAGTGGGTCTCATCTTCTGACATCCTTATATCGACAGGGCCTTTGTGATCTTCTCCGGGGTAGTTTGGGGATCTCCTGATATAGGAACCGTGCATGTATGCCCATCCCACTTAAGTTGCAACTCTGAAAACCTCTCCTTAAGTCCAACAATCTCTTTATCCTTTTGAGCGTTCTCTTCCTCCTTTTGAGCAAGGGAATCAACGAGAACCATATTTTCCCTTTCTACCTGGACAAGTTCCTCGGTCTGAATATTGTCAGAACGAGGAATATTCAGCTTTATCCTTAACTCCTGTACCTCCAAATATGATTTGGTAAGAAGATCTTGCAATGTTTCATTGGTATCAACCCCCTTTCCTCTTATCATTTTCCTGGTGTTCTTCAGCTAAGTAGCGACAACCTTAGTGTTAACCCTTTCTCTTCGTTGGTTTTCCTTCATTTTCTTTAGCTTCATTTTGAGCCTCTGTAGGGAACTTGTATGCTTCACTACCTCAGTCTGTAGCATGTCCTCGATAGACTGGTGCAAATCCAACTTATCTGTCATGGGAATGTTTCCCAGATTTAGAATTATTTCTAGAGCTCTCTATTGGGATCCCGAAGGTGATGGATGTAAAGCCGACTGTTGGATGGCCAAAATGAGCTACTATTTATCCATATCCAGAATTGAGGAAAGCCTAGTATGGTTTTAATCCACGAACTGAGAAAGTTCGGCCCTCAACCTTTCTCTTGCGAGCTTGTTCCTAGTCTCAATCTCATCCCTTCCATCATATCTGCCCAATGTGACTGCCCGTGAAATCTATGAGGGGGATGAAGAAGAGGAAGAATCGAAGGAGAGTAGAAAGCCTAGATTGTCTTTTTCAGGACCCCTGAGCATGAGGACATCATCATTAGATAACTCAGCCTCTAGGTCATCTGGTCCTTTAGTTCTCTATTTTTTACTAGGGTGAGTTTCCTCATCAACATCCATGAACTCTTGACTTCGCAAGGGGTCCCCTTGTTCTTGCCCTTCTGTCTCAACGGGCACATTATATCCTTTTCCTTCAGCAGATGAGGATTCAGCCTCCATTTTTGTATCCAAAGGCCACGTATCAAAGTTAGCTTTCCATTCAATGAGAGGCCTAGGTTCATGCGCATATGATGTAGATTTAATCTTCTTCTTCCTGTTTGTGAGGAACCCCTTAGGATCATAGTGCCAGACATCTACCTGAGGGAAATTCATCTCTCACTATATAATTTCCAGAGTGGAGAGGGAATACCTTGAATTAATGGTGAAAGGGCCTATAGAGTTTGGGATTTTGAATATGTGCCCCTTTTTAGGGGGCACGACGTGGATTTGATCGGTGCTTAAGACTCAGCGGATAAAATCGAGGGAAAATATCCTCATGGATAGGAACACTGGCAGGTGATAAGGGGGTACTTCAACACCGTAGACCTTGATCTCAGTGTGGTGTTTGAACAGGTACCAATCGCCTGTGCAATCCATGTCACTAACTGGAGAAAATATTTTTGCTCAGGGAAAATTATGGGTGGGGGGTTGTCGTGTATGATGGCATAGGCTATGGACATGAAATATTTAATGAATTTCACATACCCCTTCCCCTCTGGCTACTGGAGAACCACCCGAGTCCACTCGAAAACAGATCTGGGTTAGGCATTTTTCCTGGAGAACCTATTCATGCCTAGACCTTCGTACTTATCTGCGTGCTCAAATAAGAATAGGTAGAAAATGAGGGAGAAATATTTGAAAAAAAATAAGGAAGACATCCCTTGAAACTAAGCTTTGATAGTCGAGGCTAGAAAGGAGGGGATATCCAAAAGGATCTCTACCTGCATCATGAGCCATAGGAAACCTAAACCCGCCTTAGTCACCATCTCGACATCCTCAAACCCTAAAATTCCCGAGATGAACATTAGAATAGGTTATATGGTGGTACGAAATGATGGCAGTGTAATCGACTCTGTGTGAGGGGATGATAATAGGCATGAGCTGGAGATAAGGTCGAAGAAACCACTTTGTTTTTCCAAGTGTTGATTTGAGAAATGGAAGGAGAGAGTGACTTTAGAGAACTCGATGCAGTCCTGAGCGGGAGGGTAACATAGGGATTTTCTTATGAGTTGGGGTGTAATATCAAGGAGCTTGGTGCCCCGAGTGGAAAGGAAGATGTCCTTATGCTCGATGTAGGCCTCCCATAGACAGACAAAAAACTCTGGGAATGGATGTGTCATCGGGGAAATTTGATAATACAAACTTGACTCAACGACCCTAAATATTTTCTCGCCCCTTCGTCGAAATTCGAAGAGCTCAGCTCTGGTGCGGGCTACATTTAAAGGATAAACTGAGTCACAAAGTTGGGCATGAGAATCAGTGAGGGGTTTGGGTCCAGGAGCAGTCCTGAGCTAGCAAGCTTGGGGGGTTTTGGGCACAAAGCGTTTCATTTTTTCCATGATAATTTGAAATAAAAGTAAAAGGGAAATAGAAAAAAAGGACACAATCAAATACCTGAAATATCAGTGAGGTAGAAAGGGAAAATGACGCGAGAGTGAAAATTAGCCAGTACTAGAGTTTTAACCTGCCTGATAGAGTGGAAAACCAGTAACTAACTAGTAGAATTACATAGTCAAGAGTAAAATGCACTATGGAAAATAGGTTTTTACTATTTATCGATGTGGGGTGACACTTGTAGGGCTGACGTCATAAGGACATAAAAAATGAGACACGTGGCACTAGGTGGTTAGCTGACAGCAACTAGGTAGGTTGGGGCCACGTGTCGAACAAGGAAATTATTGGCCTTCGTACCGCCTACTAAACTTACCTTAGCATAAAAACATACCTGCGCCAATATTTTAGCCATGGTGGGCCCTTTCGATCTTCGGCGGGGTGAACGGAGGCCTCCACCCCTTATCCTTGCCCCCACGGAAACATTCTAATTGGCTCGAAGGAGAGATGACTTCACATCATCTAGGGGGTCGGCTGTAGTCACCTTACTCCCTTTTGATGTCGACGGAATGGTTATCGGGTGTTGATACTTGGCGCATGTTTCCACCACGGAATTGTGTGCGCTGCCTTAGTGAGTGATTGATATGGTATCACCGCGATCGTTCTTTGAAAGCACCCTCTATAAACCTTACTATTCCCCATCCTCTTGGCCTGAATTTTTATTTTTGTTTATGTAGCAGCTCCTTTTATTTTATGAGTGAGGTCACTAGCCAACATTGGCTCCACTTGGGGACGACACACTCACTCCCAAAGGTGTTGAGAACATCGCAGACCACCTGCTTGTGCATTTGTTAAAATACCCGTGGCATCTTAGAAAGCCTCAAGTACTCCGAGAAAGAGTTAAAATGAAAATTCATGTGAAATTAAAGATGAAATATATATAGAGTGGAGGATATATAGAATCAGCCCTTGCGGCCACTGTCAGTAATGAAAGTAGGGATTTAGGAATTGCCCATTCATGGGTGTTTCAATCAGGTCCCCTTCCATATTTTCCAATATGAAAGTGTTGTTGCCCTTTACTTCAGCCACCTTGAAAGGTCCAAACCAGAGTGGGTCAAACTTTCCATGTTTACCTTTGTCCACCCATCTAATGTCCCACCTGAGCACCGGGTCTCCTGCATGTATTTCCCTATCTATTTCTCGTTGGTCGAAAAGACCCTTCATTTTCTCTTGATATTCAACCAACCTGATGTTCACCTAAGCTCATGTTTCATCTAGTTCTACAAGATGATTCATTATCCTGATGAGATCATTTGGTTCTTCCTCACTATCTTGTAGAAACCTGGCCATGGGTAAAGCGAGTTGAATGGGGAACATCGCTGCTCGGCCATACGCCAATTCGTAGGGAGACTTTCCTATGGATCTTTTACTGGTAATGCGATTTTCCCAAAGTGCAAACTTAAGCTATGAGTCCTAGTTCTTTTGATTCTCTCTTATGGTATTTTTCATAATTCTTACCAAAGTATTATTGGATGACTCGGCCAACCCATTCCCCTGTGGATAATAAGTCGTAGAATGTCCCAGAGTGATATTATACTGCTAGAAAAAGTTTATGAACTTGGCATAATTGAAGACTTGGGCATTATCAATGATAATTTTAGCCAGGCACCCAAACCTAGCTATTATATTCTCTTCCATAAATTTTATCACCACCTCATCCGTGGCATTTCTTGCAGGCACAGCTTCGACCCACTTGGTGAAGTAGTCAGTGGCAGTGATGATCCAACAGTGTTGGTTACTAGATGCGGGGTGGACCTCTCCAATAAAATCAATGCCCCATTTCCTGAAAAACTCTTCGATATGTATCAGAATCAGCGGTAGTGGTAGCACAATTTTTTTCTTTTCTACAAAATTCAGGCATTTTCCACAAGCTCGAACATGAGCGTGTACATCTCCAAACAATGGAGGCCAGAAAACACCTGCTCTTGGGAATTTGTGAGTTGTAGACTGCCAGCTGTAATGCCAGTCACATACGCCATCATGAAATTCGGCCATCACCTCGTCCACCTCCTACTCTGTTAGATATAGTAGAAAAACTCTTGACGGATCTCTCCAATATAACTGTCCATTTTCCACGGCATACTTTTGTGATTTTAATCTCAGAATGTGGTACTTTGCTTTGTAAAAATTGGGAGGACACCTCAATGCAAGAAGTTAATTCCACCACATATTTATACCATGCAGACATAATATATTTTACATGTGTCTTTTACACTGAGGTTTCTATTCCAGACTATATGTCAGCTCCTTTCGGTAATTCCCCTCCTTCCCTGGATAAATTTATACCCAAGGCGTGACAGTTGGACTCTGATAAAATTTTAGCCAATCCTTGTCCTCTAATGAGATTAGTGGGCCTACTCTCTAATTCATATTCTTAGATCTTGGCGATCCACTTGCCCCTCTTCCCTTCACTATCTCCCTATATTAGAATATCCTTTACTACTTCTATGGGGACATAGGCAGTTATGGCCGACTACAGCACATATATCCGAAAAGCCTTTAAAGATTTGACCAGGGAATAGGCCTGCTTTTCCAAAATATTGTACTTTAATTCTGCATCCCGCAGAACCTGGCCAAAAAATGCAATCGATTGTTTGTGCCCATCTTCGTTCTTCTGTAACAACACCGCAGCTACTGTATGACGGGAGGAAAAATAAAATATCATAAAAGGCTTGCTATAATCAGGGTCTGCTAGTACTGGAGCTTCAACAAAATTCTGTTTGATTCTGCTGAAAGAAGTCCTTGACTGGGGGGTCCATTTTACTTCGTTATCTTTCTTGAGAATCTCCATAATATGTCAGACGATCTCAACATAATTTGGAATGAACCTTCTTAGGAAATTTATGCTCCCCAAGAATACCTGGATTTCCTTTTTATTCCGTGGGGGAGAAATTTCATTGATCACTTCTACCCTTTTCAGGTTGATTTTCACTCCCTCCTTAGTCACTATCTGTTTCAGTAGCTTGCCCTCCTCCAGGGTGAATATGCACTTTTTGGGGTTAAGCGACAGGCCGTACCTGCGGCACTTCTCGAAAGTCTGGAAAATATGTTTAATATGCTCAGCATCACTCTTTGAGAAAACAATGATATCATCCAGATAAATCACTATGAACTTATCTTTCTCTACTACGAAAGAAATGTCCATAGCACGTTGAAAGGTGGCACCGACATTGATTAGATCGAATGGCATCCGGGCATACATGAAGGTTCCCCATGGTGTGGTGAATGTATTTTTCTTCTAATCTTTGGGGAGGACTACTACCTGATTATATCCAGAGAAGCCATCCATCATAGACATTCAGGAGGATCCGACCACCTTTTGCAACAGGTGGTCCGTCTTCGGGAGAGGATAATTGTCCTTGAGTGAAGATCTGTTGAGATTTCTGAAGTCCACACACAGTCTTATTTCTCCATTCTTCTTTCTTACTGGGACCAAATTTTCCACCCACTCAGAATATCTTAGGGGAACGATAATTTTAGCCTCCAACATCTTTTTGATCTATTTCTTGATTACAGGGATTTTCTTAGCCCACAATATCTTTTTGATCATCCTATGAGTATCATTCGAGATAAATTCATACATAACTTATAAGCCACCTGCATTCCGAAAGCAAGATAACAGGAGGGAAAATATAATGGAACAGAGCATTAAATTGAACCAAACACAACAAAGACATACATACTATTTATAAGTCCATTAGGAATCCATTCTTGCAACAAACAATATTATATTATTTCTTCAAAACTGCTCTTCAGATATATGTTAAGAGAAAATCTCAAAACTACAAAATGTGTTATGTAGACTATACACTTCCCACTTACAAAGAATTCATAACCCTTTCTTAGTCTGCGATTTGGCCCTTTATAGCTGTTTACATGGACAACGTGACCAGATATTTCTTCAGACAAAATATTCCTGCTGATATTACAGTTTCCCATCTAAATAAAAAATGATGATGCATAATGGCATCTCATCTGAAATGGTATGGTCTGACATAGACTATAACAAGAACGTAATATAAACATGAAAAAACAGAGAGTGCATGGGGTGAAATCAAGATTTCACCCGATATTACATTACATAGAAATTGAAATAAAAAATAAAACAAAGGTCGCATGGGACTGATCATAATTTCCATTAGCTGGTACGACGGGGAGTGCCCGAGCCTTCTTTTCGGCGCGATTGGATCGAAGACGTGGAGGATCCATGCTAACGAGGTGGCAGTTGCTGTGAAGTAGAGGAAACTAGAGGATTCATGTATTCATCACACTTTTACCACAAAACTAGCCCGGGTAGCTGTCTTGTGGTGTAGTTCTCAAACATAGACTGTAATTGTGTAAGTTCTCTATAATCCACGTAGACAATGAATAATTTCTTGACCTGAGGGAGAAGGAATAATTCCTTACGTAGCGCAGCTACTAGGGTCTCTACTTTTAGCCGAGAGGTTTTCTCTAGTGTTGTGTCTTCCCTGTACATGATCTCTGACATTTTTTGATCATAGGACATTAGGGGAAATAGTGCACCTGACTGTGGATCGTAGCATGGTGGGAGGCCAGCTATTACCAACTTAACCCATTCTTGATCAAAATTTTCCACTCCCTTTGAAACCAGTGCTAAGAACCCCAACGTGTTTACGCGTGCGTTTTCTTTCTCAATCACCTTATTAAACTCCATAATAGTCCTGAAATGGTCGACCACTCCCTGCGAGCTCAATTCTTCAAATGAAATCTCGTTGAGATATTTCACATATTTCCTTGCCATTGTTGCCTTTTGTTCTCCTTCTCTGCGACCAACCTCTAGTTGTGCCTTATAATCGTGAATAGCAACTTTCTTATTATTGGTCAATATGAGGAGCTCCCAATGCTGCTTGACCTCTGCTATGATCTCCCCCTAGACCAGTCGTCTTGCTTCTATCAACGACATGTTGCCTTTTAATTGAGCTTTCAAATATTTGATAGAATTTTCATGTCCCTGGGCTTCCTTACGGAGGTTCTCAACCTCTTTCTGTAGGGATGAAACCATCTTCTGATTTTCTGCGTACGCAGATTGGGCCTCGTCTAAGAGCTAGAGAATGGAGTGGGTCTCATCTTCTGACATCCTTAGATCGGCCAAGGCCTTTGTGAGCTGCTCCGGGGTAGTCCAGGGATCTCGTAATATCGGAACCATGCATGTATGCCCGTCCCACTTAAGTTGCAACTCTGACAACCTATCCTTAATTCCAACAATATCTTTATCCTTTTAAGCAAGGGAATCAGCGAGAACCGTCTTTTCCCTTTCTACCTGGACAATTTCCTCAGTCTGAATATGTTCAGAACAAGGAATATTCAGCTTTCTTCTCAACTCCTGTACCTCCAAACCTGATTTGGTAAGAAGAGCTTGCAATATTGCATTGGTATCAACCCCCTTTCCTCTTATAATTTTCCTGGTGTTATCTAGCTGAGTAGCGACAACCGTAGCGCTAACCATTTCTCTTCATTGGTTTTTCTTCATTTTCTTCAGCTTCCTTTTGATCCTCTGTGTGGAAACTGTATGCTTCACTACCTCAGTCCGTAGCATGTCCCCGATACACTAGTGTAAATCCATCTTATCCGTCAGGGGAATGTTGCCCATATTTAGAATTATTTCCAGAGCTCTGTATTGGGATCTCGACGGTGATGGATGTAAAGACGACTATTGGATGGACAATATGAGCTAGTCTTTATCCATATACAAAACTGAGGAAAGCCTAGTATGGTGTTTATCCACGAACTGAAAAAATTTGGACTTAAACCTTTCTCTTGCGAGCTTGTTGCTAGTTTCAATCTCATCCCTTGCATCATATTTGCCCAATGTGACCACCTGTGAAAGCTTTGAGGGGGATGAAGATGAGGCAGAATCGAAGGAGAGTAGAAAGCTCGACTTGTCTTTTTCAGGACCCCTGAGCACGGGGACCTCATCATCAGATGACTCGGCCTCTAGGTCATCTTGTCCTTTATTTCTCTGTTTTTTACTAGGGTGAGTTTCCTCATCAACATCCATGAACTCTTGACTTCCCAAGGGGTCCCCCTGTTCCTGCTTCTATCTCAACGAGCACATTATCTCCTTTTCCTTCAGCAACTAAGGATTTTACCTCCATATGTGTATCCAAAGGCCACGTATCAAAGTTATCTTTCCATTCAATGAAAGGCCTAGGTTCATGCGCATATGTTGTAGATTTAATCTTCTTCTTCTTGTTTGTGAGGAATCCCTTAGGATCATAGTTCCAGACATCTCCCTGAGGGAAATTCATCTCTCGTAACATAATTTCCACAGTGTAGAGGGCATGCCTTGAATTAATGGTGAAAGGGCCTATAGAGTTTGGGAGTTTGAAGATGTGCCCCTTTTTAGGGGGCACTAAGTGGATTTGATTGGCGCTTAAGACCTCGCAGATAAAATCAAGGAAAACATCCTCATGGACGGGAATGCTGGCAAGTGATTAGGGGGTACTTCAGCATCGTAGACCCTGATCTCGGTGTGGTATTTGAACAGGTACCAATCACCTGTGCAATCCGTGTCATTGAACTGGACCCAATATTTTTTCTCAAGGAAAATTCTGGGAAGGGGGATGTCGTGTGTGATGGCATAGGCTATGGACATGAAATCGTTAAAAAAATTTTCATACCACTTCCCCTCTGGCTACTGGCGAACTGTTGAATTTCACTTGAAAATAGATCTGGGTTGGATGTTTCTCCTGGAGAACCTGTTCAGGCCTAGACCTTCGAACTTATCCACGTGCTCAAATAAGAATAGGTAGAAAATGACGAAGCAATATTTGAAAGAATAGAAGGAAGACATCTCTTGAAATTGAGCCTTGATATCCAAGGCTGGAAAGGAGGGGATATCCAAAAGGATATATCCCTGCATCATGAGCCATAGGAAACCTAAACCCGCCTTAATCACCATCTCGACATCCTCAAACCCTAACATTCCCGAGATGACCTCTAGAATAGGTTGTATGGTGCTACAGAATGTTGACAGTGGAATTGAATATGTGTGAGGGAACGATAATAGCCATGAGTCAGAGATAAGGTTGAGGAAACCACTTTGTTTTTCCAAGGGTTTATTTGAGAAATGGCAGGAGAGAGTGACTTCAAAGAACTCGACGCAGTCCTGAGTGGGAGGGTAACATAGGGATTTTATTATGAGTTAGGGGGTAATTTCAAGGACCTTGGTGCTTCGAGTGGAAAGGAATATGTCCTTATGCTCGATGTAGGCCTACCCAATCCAGACAATAAACTCTGGGAATGGATGTGTCATCAGAGAAATTTGATAATACAAACCTAACTCGATGACCCTAAATATATCATCGCCGCTTCTCCGAAAGTAAAAGAGCTTGGCTCTGGTGCGGGCTACATTGAAGGGATAAACCGTGTCACCAAGTTGGGCATGAGCATCAGTGGGGGGTTTAGGTCTAGAAGTAGTCCTGACCTCGCGAGCATGGGGGGTTTCAGGCGCAGAGAGTTTCAGTTTTTCCATGACAATTTGAAATAAAAGTAAAAGGGAAATAGCGAAAATGACATGATAAAATACCTGAAATAGTAATGAGGTAGCAAGCGAAAATGATGCGACAGTGAAAATCAACCATTACTTGAGTTTTAACCTTCCCGATAGAGCGGAAAACCGGTAACTAGCCTGTATAATTACATAGTTAAGAGTAAAACGCATTGTGGAAAATAGGGTTTTAGTGTTTATCGAGGTGGGGTGACACTTGTAGGGATGACATCATAAGGACGTTGACAATGAGACACGTGGCACCAGGTGGTTGGCTAACTGCAGCTGGGTAGGTGGGGGCCACATGTCGAACAAGGCAAGTACTGACCTTCGTACCACCTGCTAAACTTACCTTATCGTAAAAACATACTTGTGCCAATAGTTTAGCTGTGGTGGGCCCTTTCAATCTTCGGAGGGGTGAACAGAGGCCTCTGCCCCTTATCCTTGCCCCCACGGAAAAATTCTGATTGGCCCAAAGGAGAGATGACGTCACATCCTCCGAGGGGTCGTTTGTGGTCACCTTAGTCCCTTTTTGATGCCGATGGAACGATTATCGGGTGTTGATACTTGGCGCGTGGTTCCACCACGGAACTATGTGTGCTACTTGGTGAGTGATTGATATGGTATCACCGCACTTGTTCTTCGAAAGCCCCCTCCATGAACCTTACAGTTCCTCGTCCTCTTGGCCTGTTTTTTTATTTTCGTTTATGTATCAACTCCTTTTCTTTTATCAGTGAGGTCACAAGCCAACAGACACAATGCTTGTTCCTTCTGAAAATGGTAATAAATATATGATGAAATTTATTGATGAATACACCATAATGTGTTGGGTATATTTATTGAAGAAAAAATATGATTCTCTTCAAACATTCAAGAAATTTCACGCATGGATTGAAAATGATGCAAAATCTAATATTGGCTCTATTCGCACTGATAATGGAAAAGAGTTCACTTCAAATGAATTTTAAAACTATATTTTCTAGCATGGGATAAAACATCAAACAATTATGCCTTATAATCCCCAACAAAATGGAATAGCTGAAATAATGAATAGGAAAATCTTAAATATGGTATGTTCCATGATGTTTTTCAAGAATGTTAAACTGATGTTTTGGGTTGATGCAGTTCTATGTGTTGTGTATATATAGAATATGTGTCCATATAATTCTATTAGAAACAAGACTCCTTATGAAATGTGGTATGGACACGTTCCTTTGGTAAAGCATCTCAAGGTCTTTGGTTCCACCTATTATGCCTTGATACCTAAGGAATAAAGAAACAAACTTGGTGCAAGGAGTCGTAAGTGTATCTTCTTAGGGTATTCAAATACCTCCAAAGCATACCGTCTCTATGATGAAGCTAATAAGACATTTTTAGTATCTAGAGATGTGATATTTATTGAATCTTCCAAGACTGACAATTTTTTTAAGCGGCAGCTTGACCTCTTGGATAGATTCTGACATGAATTTTTTTTCAAGAATTTGATAATGAGATTTCACATCATGAAGGGGGGATTCCTATACTGGTTAAATATTTTGAATCTTATACTTAAGAACTCTCTCCCCCATGTTATCACTCAGGGAAAACCTTGGATGCAGGGTAAAACTCCAAGGTAACCTCAAAACCTCTTTTAGGTTAAAACTGGCCCTTCAACCTAGAGAGGGATCTCTTCATAAAACTCAACTAATCTATGGTCACTGTAGTAGAAGGTTTTCTACAATTGAGTTCAGGTGGCCAGATTTGGTTTTGGGTATGAAACGGTTGGCTGATCTTCAAAAACCACCATAGGGAATGGAGTCAAGTTATCAACTAAATGTGATTACAAATCTAATGAGAAAATGGCACAAAGCATGGGAGCAACATGTCCTTTGACTGTTTGAAATATTTAGAAGAAAGGGATACTGGGAAAAAAGAGTTTATAAAAGACTTAGAGCAACGAGTATTAATTACTGATAATTTATGAGAGGAGCATCGATGAAATCTAGTCTCTTAAACTAGCATTGTCAGACGTGAAAGAGAAAAATTAAATGATAGAGAAAATACTGAGAGGGCAATGAAACTCATGAATTTTATACTAATTTCTCATTAAAAATTTTAAATACATCTAATATTTCTCAAATATATTTAGACTATGATTGTTTTTAAAATCAAAATCCAACCATTTCTCATTATTCATAAGGTGTCTTTATAAATTTTTACACAACAACTTTGCAAGATAATAGAAGCCTCATAATTACAATACTTGAGATATAAAAAAAATATTTAAGTTCATGTACTGAAAAGATAGACTTCAGGATATATCTAACAAATCCTAGAAAAACTATAGGTAAATCTGCTTGAATATAGGCATAAACAAAGTGATCTGATCAACTTATTAGCTCAAAAGTAGAACAGGTCCCTCCTGAAGTTGATCTCCTTTCTTTCCACAAAACAGTTCCCTCTGCAAATGATATTCATTGTTCTTTGAGTTCCTTAAGAAAATTTTTTGACAGGTAGCTTGTATGTATTACTGATTTTCTATTATGAGTTGTAACTGATAAGTGGGAGGTCAATGTTTTTTGAATATTTTCTGACAATAGATATTTCAACATCTCTATTTCATTTCTGGAAAAATCACTGACAGGCATGTTGTCAAGTTTTTCCTGTACATATCCTTAGCTAACCTTTTTTTTCTGTTTCAAAATCGCTGACAGGAACGTTGTCAGGATTTTCTTGTAGGTTTCATTTACTACCTGACATATGTAGTTTTTTCAAAATAGCTACCAGACTCAGTGTCAAGCTTTTAAAAAAAATTTTACAAGAGAATTTTCAACTCTCCTTATTCTCATGGCGCATATGAAACTTGCAGGCTGACTGTAAACTATAAAAAATGAGTTTTTGATTTTAAACAAGTGGACAAAAAAGTTTCTGATACCCTGACATATTAGTTGAGGGTATTTGCAGCTTCAAGTAACACATCCAACTTATTTAATATTTGTTTATGTTTCTTCCTATTCTCCATGGGCTTTTCTTTGGTATACTATTCATCTTTTTTCTTGTGAGGGCTTGTATAATCTTCTTTAATTTCTTGTTTATAATCAATTCCTTTAAAGGAACATCATCTATATTAATGATCTGTTCAGCTAACTCTGGATTTTTTCTGAGATTGAACTTATACTGTAGCTTATTCGTTGTCCTAGTGTGCCTATTACCCTGCTTAGGAATTTCAAGTGCAGGTTCCTTTGTGATTGGTTTCTTGCCCTTTAAATATTCAGGTATGGCTTTTTCTACATGGGTGCTTTGTAAGGGAAAAACTAAAAAACTAGTAGAATTGATGTCAGCCTTTGGGCATTTCAACAATGGAGACTATGAATTGTGAGATAGAGCAATTTTCCTTTGATGGACCTTGGGGTTTTTTGGGGAAACTGAGGCAGTTGGGGCTTCTAAGTTTTCAAACAAAATAGGATTCAGAACAAGAGTTTGAGCTTGAGGTTTCTTTATCCTCCTGATGGTTTGAGTTCTGCCTCGTTTCCTTCCCGCAAGCTGAGTCTGGTGTTGGGTAAATTTACTGGGTAAACTAACACAAGTATTTAATTATCAATCTAGGTTTGTAAAACTTTGAAACATGTCCAGAATATATGGATTTCAACTAGATTCAATTTTAGAAGATGAATAATTGAATTTGAAGGAAATTCATATTAAAAATATAAAACTTAACTAAATAATTTCTAATTCAATATGTAATAAGAAGAAAGAGGCTCTTAACTTAGGAGAACCAGGTTGACCTTCTCTAAAACACTACTTCATGAAAAGAAATCAAAATCACTAATGATAAATAGCTTAAGATGCATAAAAGAATAAGAGAAGATGATCCTAACTAAGGAGGTCCATGTTGTCCCTTTTTATAATTTCATTCATCATTAATGCCATTGTATGGAAACTGGAAATTCAAAAAATAACTTTAAACAAAAGAAAGGAATATAAATTCTAGTTTCTATTCTTTGATCAGATATAAGGAGAGTTTAACTTAAACATTGGTTTGACCATTCATATGCAGATTAGAATTTAGAATAAGATTCATCAAAATCATCAGCAAACATAATATATCATCATACATCTAATTAATTGATTTAAACATGAAGCAAAACTAGTTTATGAAGTTTCAGCTAAATTAACTAGAAAGTGCACTTAGCTCGGTGTGGGGGCCCTCCACCCTTGCTTTGCACACTAAATGTACTTCTCAGCTACTGGAAATAAATCAATCATTCACTATATTGAATAACAGAAAGAATATAGAACTCGTTTCTTCAATTAAATCAAAGTGTTCAGATATATATAAGTGAAATCATACAAATTCTACATGTTGATGCCTTCAATGTTCTTGGCTTAAATAGAAAAATATGAAACAAACTTGAATAAAATGTCTATAAAAATAATTTATATCCTTATCCCATATATATTGGCTGATCTCATCCATCCAATCACTCAAAATCTAGAAAATCCCACTAAATACTAATTTTGGCCTATTTCCTAGGGATTTCCTGAATGACAGGTCATGTTTGACTAGCTTTGACTAGGCATGTTTGATCTTGGTTTGACCGATCCAATAGGTACAAGTCCATCCTTGGTTTCCAAGGTTTCTAAATATATGCCCATCTCGTGCCTAGGTGTCCTACAAGTATGACTTCAATGAAGCCATTATGGAAATTTTATTCTTGTCCAAAAATGCACTTAAAATACAATTTTTGTAAAAACATCTAAAAATTGAAAAACATAATTTATATACTTGAATATGCATAAATTGGTCAAAATAAGGTTTATATGGATGGTATATGGTTGGATATAATGGAAATAAAGTGTATTTAATAAGAAAATTTTGATTAAAAAAGAGGGCCAACATCTCCCCCTTGTTGATTTGCAAGCATGTCCTCATGCTTGCTTCCTCATATTGGACCTTCTGAGCTCTGATGTAGCCACTGAACTTGATCCTGATGCCTCTTGTTGTGCTTCTTGTAGAAGAAAATCAATTCCTTTGTACTGTTCTCCCTTGTAGATTGTAGTCATGACCTTTTGTCTCTCATATTGGTCCTTCCATGTGTTTTTTTCATTAAGCCACCTATAAGCTTGCTTGGAAAGAAGAGTATTCTTTCTTTCTAGTTTTCCAACTTTCTCATTCAAATTTTCATTTTCCTTGATCAATTTTGCATTGTTTTTATTGTATGTCGTGTTTTCCTTTTTCAAATGCCTTTCTATAATTGTTCTCACCTCCAGTTGATTTTTTAACTCTTTTATCTTGTTAAGGTGCAGCTCTGTCTCCTCTTCTCTTGTATCTTTCGCAAATGAGGTTGCTCCTACTTCAACATTGTCAAAGTATGAATATTTCTCCAATGGTTACTCATGGACTTCT
The DNA here is from genome assembly GCA_034641835.2 of Pinus albicaulis. Classification (NCBI taxonomy): domain Eukaryota; kingdom Viridiplantae; phylum Streptophyta; class Pinopsida; order Pinales; family Pinaceae; genus Pinus; species Pinus albicaulis. Next base: position 1,394,135,809 of record CM076578.1, read on the forward strand.
CTTTGCATTTTCTCAATGATTTCATCAATTTTTTTTGTTGTGGGAGGTGGTTCAACAACTTGTATTTCAGGATATTTCTCTTTGCTACTTGTTTCTTCTTCACTTTTCCTCCTATGTCTCCTGGGAATAGATATACAAGATGTTTCCTCTCAACCATGATAGTATCCTGTTGTTTCTTGGACCTTGTTCTAGGATAGAAGGGAGAGTTCATTATGCTTCTCATCTCATGAACTGGTTTCAACTTCTCCTCTATTATTTGTTCCTAAAAAGATGTTGGGATAAAAATTAATTCCACACTACACCCTTGCTTTTCATTTGATATTCTACAAGAATTTTGATAAGCCCCTGGTGGTATATCTGTGTTTCCTTGGTTTTAGTATCATTTTTCACATTCTCTATCATTTTAACCAAGTTCTTGGTATGGTAGATTTATTTTTACTTCTCCCTTTATGTGCTAGAGTAGTCTGATGTGATAAAGATGTATTACATTGTGCCTAATGTCACATGTGAAAAAAATCTATATGAGTAACACCAATTTTTCCCATGGTTCATTAACCACTCCCTTGGCATGCCCTTTTTCCTATCAAATTATCCTTTCTTATGTTTTTCCAAGAATAAATTCCACCTTTTATCTTTGAAGTGTAAGCCCTTATGGTATTGTTCTCTTGAAAGTGGAAGATATAAAGCCTGGGAAATGAATTATGGGCCTAATGGGATAGATAGGTTCCCCACCATGGTTTGTTCCTGTGCATAAATTTTCATGAATTCCTTAGTGATACTTTCATTGTGCCCGTTAAATTTTTGTGGGAAGCCTATCAGTGCAGCTCGATATAGTTTTTCTATAGTATCCTTTTCCCAATTCTCTATATAGAATTCATTTGGTTCTATTCTGGTGGCCATATGCTCTGTAAACCAATTTACATACCCTTTCACTGTCAACATTCTCATCATAAATAATAAATTCATGCACACATGTATATCTTTGTTGACTTATTCATGCATTTTTTTATGAAAATTATGCTTACCTATTCTCTGATGCTCCTCAAAAGAAATAGAATTAATATTCTTCAAACCTTTGCTCTACTACAAGAATGAGCCAACTGCTTTCAAAAAACTGATAAAAACAAGAATTTTTTATGTATAAAGATCATAAAAACATTATAAAAAATGTTTTTATTGCCCTATCTCCCATTTGCTAATCTCTGTTTTATCAAATCTTAAAAAAAAAAAATCTCTGTTTTGGTGTAGAAATGGATTCTCTGCCTCTAAAATGAGATTCACTCTGTAATAATTATAGGAAACCATCCTATAGTGTCCTTCTCACGAATTCATACTTTATCCTTCTTCTACAGAGACAAATTCTTATTGTGTATTCAAAATTGAAACAAATTTGGCTCACTATTTGTATAAAACAACAACAAATGGCTCACTCTGTTTTTTAAAAATCACACACTGTGTAAAACTCTGTTTTTTTATTTGACAATTTCGTGGCTGTGTGTGGAGGATTTTTATTTCATTTTACGTGATATGGAGAAATTCCAGATATCTCTCTGAGTTCAACCTCGTGTTCCTGCATTTATACAATACTACTTCTGTTAAAACTCCTCTTTGACACATGTTTCATAGGTGGTAGATTCAGGCTTAATGGTGGTAGAAAATCGAATTTATAATTGGAGTTTTAAATCATTGTTCAACAACATAATCCTGAGCTTCACTTATTCCTAAAATCTATTTAGCAATGAGGAAAATCTGGAGTGAATCCTTACTTGTTCTCTTCATGATATTTCTGTAGTTTGTTGGAGCGTTTGATCAACTCAGCGAACATAGATCTTGACCTTCAATCTTCATTAAAATCAATGTGCCTTCTTCTTATTTCTCCACACTTATTTTCTAATTCTTATGTCATTCCTTCTCGACTCGAGTTTCTCTTTCTTCTCCACAACCTCTTTTCTGCGTTTTCTCAACAATTTTTGTCTTTCACGAGGGTTTTGAACGCGTGCCTGTGGTTGCACAATGTCCTCCCCTTCTCTCTGAGCCTGGTTATGGCCGTGATGGTGAAATAGAATGCAAACACAAAGCTCTATTTGTTTTTAATGGCGGAGGCTTACAATAGTTTTTACAGGGTTTCAATTGTGGCAAAACACTGTGTTTTTGAAAAATGTTGATCGTTTCATATGTGGACTCTTGACTCACATGCCTCCATGGCTACAGTCCTCTGTCTTGCTTGCTTTCATTTCTCCACGATGTCTGTACACGTCTTTTCACCACATCCCACATTCTCTGTCATTTTTTTTTTCATTCATAGCCACCCTCATTAGACTGGATGCCCACACCTTAGTTTATATGCATCATAATTTCATGTCCTTCGTTGCATTATATTTGCATTTTCATACTTAGGTTTTGTCATTTTCATATTGCGCTCATTCCATACCTTAGCGTTTGTCATATGATAGATTTGCATATTGTGCTTATAGCTTAGGTTTCATCTTTTTATTTCTTAATTTAATTTGAAAATGACCCTATAATGGTCATTTTTATAATTAAATTTTCCATTATGACACTAACCTTGTTTTTTTTGTATGTCAACAAGAATTCGAATATTGAGCCCTTTATTTTTTATCCAAATGCTTAAAAAAATGATTGGGATTAATGTAATGGTATATGGAATAATGAATAGGATTGGGATTAATGTAGGAGGGTTCATGTAGGAAACGGGTAATGAATAAGAATAGGATTATAATGAATATGATTATGATGGGTAGGAAAATGAATATAGTGTTTTGGAATGTAGGTAGGATATAGGTAAAATGTAATGTGGTAAGTGTAATGGAATGCATATCAAGCTAAATTAGTTTTAACAATTTTTAGAATTTTTTTTTTAAATCAATATTTTAAGAGCAATTTTTTTTCACTTACTATACTTGTACTCCCATAAAATAGCTTGATGTCAATACTATTTGATGATGTCCTTTGGTCAAAATATTGGTTGATGGTTGACGATGTCCTCATTATCATAATGATGGTTCTTCCAAGATAAATTGTAATTCGGGTCCCTTATGTAATTTTTAAATGATGTTTTAGGTCCCTTATGAAATGTAATTTTGAACAATGTTTCAGGTTACTTCTGTCATGTAATTCAGGTCCCTTCTTCATAATATTTTCAATGATGTCTTAGGTCCCTTCTGACATGTAATTTAGGTCCCTTTTGAAATTCAGCTACTCAAACTATTTACATAGTTTCATTACGAACTCCCCCCTTGCTTATGTTAAGACTTTTCCTCAAGTCTTGCATGTCTTGGAGGATTAGTTCTGAAAAATCACACTGAAGTAAAAAAAAAAACAAAATAGAGAATTCATATTGGCCAAACAAGTTGGTTTTCCGGTATGAATTCGAGTTTATATTGTGCTAGTCTCCTGGATTTTCACAACCTAACTCTTTTATTATTTTTTTTATATTTATTTATATATATATTTTTATTCTGGAAGTAAGGAAGACATATTACTATGTTGTTACATTATTTCCATATCAGTTTCTGTTGAAATTCTTTTCATAAAGTCCTCTTTATTGATAGGCTTATTGTATACTTTAAGCCTATGTCCATTAACTAAAAATGAAATTGACGCTTCATCTATTGTTTTCATTTTGACTACTCCATTGTCAAATATCTCTTCTATTTCATATGGCTCAAGCCAATGAGTTGTAAACTTTTCTTTAAAATCCTTAAACTTGGATTCAAACAATAGTCCCCAATATCCTTTATGAAAAACTTTATTCTTGATGAATCGATCATTCCATTTTATTCTCTTCTCTTGCACTAGAGATGTATGTTCTATTGCTTACTGTCTTATTTCATCTAGTTCATTTAATTGCATCACTCATTGTTGTTGTGCTTTAGATAGTTCCATTCCCAATTCTGCTACAATTTTATAGGTATGTATTTGAAATTCAATGGGTAACATGACTTCCTTACCATATACCAACTAGTATGGACTATGTTAGGGTCCCGTGATTTGGCAGATTAGCAGACCAAATGACAGGGTAACATGGAACCAAGCTTTGGAGTCTGAGGACCTAGCATTCTTGGACTCAGAGAGGGATCTCTCTATTGGGTGCAAAGGATGTGTTATTTTTTCTCTAGGGTTTTGATTTTAGGCTAGTTTTTTAGTGTAGGTTTTGTTGATTGTTTTGGTTTGGAAAGATGGTCAAATGGAATAGGTGGAGTGAGAGTATGTCAAAGCCATTGGCTATGAAGTCAAGTGAAAGTCAAAAGTGTCTAAATGATGAAATAGAGTGTGTTGCAGGGCCGATTTAGCAAGGTTAATGGATCCTTAAAGTGATGTATGTGTTGAGATTCAACAAGATGATGAGCTTAGTGAAAATATTCGCCTTCACTAAGTGGGCCCGTAGGCTATTTTTGGCGCAAGTCTATTTTTAGACTATGTTTATTTTTAGACATGGTGATCATATTTCAGAAGTTGCAGGATGCTATTTGTGGATGGTTGGTCAAGTTGGAAAAATAGATGAAATTCTATTTTTAGAATATTGGGTGAAGTCTATTTATAGATCGTCGATCTAAAAATAGATGCATGTCGATTATTATTAACTCTTAATAATAATCCGACAATAAACAACAACTTATTCTCTTGGAGCACTTAATTTCAGTGCATAGATTTGGAAAATGAATGGGCTGAAGGAACTACACAATTCCTAGGGTTTATTGATGGTTCACACATGGAGGACTCAGTTAGAACTGAAGTGGAAAAGTTATGACAGAGTTGGAAGAGTAGTTCATGGAGTTGTATTCAGTTTAACTCAGTTATACTCAATTGAGCTAGTTGTATCTACTCTAACTGAATGATACACTAGTGAGAGTTGAGTGAATTAATTAGTAGATTAATTCACAAATAATAACTCATTAATCAACTGAACAATACAACAGTTAACTACAGTGTATGTCAGTTCCAGTGGAGACCTATTGGAGAGATGGGTGAATGGGCAAGATGGACTATCTATTGTGACTATAGTGATGCATTGATTGCATCACACACACATTGGAGTTTCCAATGAGGATTGCGCAATCAAGGCAAGGGTAATTTGAATTCATTCAGAGCTAGTCTTCAGCAAGGATTGCGCAGTGGAGGCAGGCTAACAGGAGGGAAAAGATCGGTGCATGGATTTGCAAATTTCTTCTATGCTAGTGTGTGACGATTGATTGTACTGAGAGCTTGATGTACTGAGCTTTGTATGATATTGTTACATGATCTCCATGATACATAATATATGATAGTTGGGGTTTCTAAATTCAGGCTTTCCCGTTAAACAAATGTGTTATGTGCAATTGTTTTTATTTATGCTTCACATGTGTTTGCAATTAATTTTCTGCAAAATATTAACAGTGGAATGATTCCGTATTTTGCAAGAAGTTAAATATTGTGAGATCAGGGGAATATGGATGTATGTATGCTTAGTGTATACTAATTTCTACATGGTATCGGAGTAGTGTTAATTCTTGAATATTGTAATTGTGAAGAATTGTTGAGTTTGTGCTGGTGGACAATTCGAATTTGCTACAGAAGATTCTTGGTGTAGAAGTTGAGTATACATTGAAATGTATTTCAATGGGTTGCGATTAGAGTATGCCCTTGATGGGAGCTCGAATTACATAGCCTGGAAGGATAGGATGGAGGCGGTACTAGAGATAATGGACTGCAGGAGTTCATCGATAGCGATGTTCCTAAGCGGGGATACAACGATGCTGCATTACTTGACGCATGGCAAAAGAAGACATCAAAGACAAGAAGAATTATGTTGGAAGGTATGAAGGACCATATTGTGTCCAGCCTTCATGGGAAAGCAACTCCATTCTTAATGTGGAAGGCTTTGACAGATTTTTTCCAAAGGAGAACCGACCAAAGGAAGTTGGCGCTTAAAGACAAGCTCAGAAAAATAAAAATGGGGAAGGGCAACATTATTCCAAAATACCTCACGAAGTTTTTCCACTGCAAGGATGAACTGGGAAGTGTGGGGGTTACTTTTGATGATGAATACTTGGTGAGCTTGGCTCTCCTTGGGCTTTCGAAGAGTTTTCATAGCTACGAAGACTTTTTCAATGGATGGGAGAAACTTCCGAGATGGGAGCGACTTTGGTCGGATCTTGTGCAGGAGGAGATAAGGCAAGGTACCAGGGATGGCTCTTCATCAAAGAATGAAGATGAAGAGAATTGTGCTTTGGTTGCCAAAGTAAGGAAAGGGAAGGGGAAGAAATTTCCTTCAAAATCTGATGCTAAAGGCAAGAAGCAGGATTTGTCCAAGGTGAAGTGTTTTCACTATCATGAACATGGGCATTTTGCCACTAACTGCCCACAAAAGAAGAAGAACAAGAATGTTGTTGGAGATACAGCTAGAGATGCCTTAGCCTCACAATTTGAACTTGATTTCTTTTTGATCGCATGCTTGGTTTCAAGCTATATGGGATCGGTGTGGTATCTTGATAGTGGTGTGTCTTTCCATATGATGAGAGACAAGGAGTTGTTTAGTGACTTGGAGGAGAAGGACCTCCAAATGCATATAGATATGGGCGACGATGGTCGATATAGTGAGACCGACATTGGGACCATTACCTTTGAGAGGGAGTCCAGTAATCCATTCTTGTTGAAGGATGTTATGAATGTTCCAGGTGTGAAGAAGAACTTGGTCTTGGTTGCAATGTTGGAAGACAAAGGTTAGGATGTTGTTTTCAGTGAGGGAAAGGCCTTCCTTCAACATAAAACAATGGGTCAAACCAAGAAGATAGGGATTTGAGTTAATCATATGTACAAGCTGGAGTTAGATGGATGAGATGCAATGGTGGGCAAAGCAGAAGAAGTGGTGAGCCGGGATGAGGGAAAATTATGGCATAGGAGATTGGGCCATCTTCACCATGGCGCTTTGAAGATTTTGCAGGATATTTCTACTGGACTTCCCAAGGGTACTCTTGCATAGTCAAATCAATGCAAGAGATGTACTATGGGTAAGTTTGTGAAGACCACCTTTCATGAGAAGGAGAACCATGCTTCAGTGATCTTGGAGAGAATTCACACAGACGTGTGTGGACCTTTCTCGGTTGCTTCAACAACAAAACATAGGTATTATGTTATATTTTTGTATTACTATTCTCATAGATGCTGGATCTTCTTCATGCAGAAGAAGAGTGAAACATTCTCAAAGTTCTGTGAGTTTAAAGCATTGGTGGAGAAAGAGTCGGGGAAGAAAGTGAAAGCTCTACAGAGAGATAATGGTGGTGAATACATCTCGGGTGAATTCAAAGACTTCTGTAGCAAAGAATGAATTCGAAGAGAAGTCATAGCGCCTCATAACCCACAACAGAATGGGCTCGCGGAGAGGAAGAACAAAATGATCATGGGTGCTGCATGTAGAAATTTGAATAACTGTTAAATTATTCACCGAGATTATCCTGATCACACACTATTTGAGCTTCATGCATAATACATAACCTCTTCTACTATTGATCATCAATTTGCGGAAATATAAACAATCGAATGCGCACATTAAAACCATAAACAATCACACATATAAACACAGTATTTATGGGAAAGCTTAAAGCTGAAAACCCCCAACTATATGTATATTATAATGATAGAGATCATGTAACAATCATTGTACAAACTCCTCACAAACTCTCAGTACAATCTCCAATTGTTACACACTACACAAGCTTAGATCTAGCAAAACACATGCTCCAATCTGCTCCACCTGTTATCCTGCCTCTACTGCGCAATCCAAGATGAATAATTGCTCCACCTGAGTTCGAATCCCTCTGGTATGAACTGCGCTATCTTCATTGGCATATCCATCAATGTGTGGTGCAAACTCATGCACCAGTATAGTCACAACTGATAGTCACACTGCTCTTTCACCTACCTCTTCACTGGTCTCCACTGAAACTGTCCATGCACTGAAGTTAACTGATGTATTATTTAGTTGATTTATGAGTTAATAATTAGTTAATTAATTAATAATTAATTCACACCACTCTCACTAATTGTAACAATCAGTTAGACTAGATACAACTAGCTCAACTATGTTTAACTCAGTTAAACTGAATACAACTCCACCAAACTCTGTCACCTGAGTTCTAACTGAAGTCTCCATGCAATAGCTCCACTAAACCCTCAGGAATAGCATAATTCCTTCTGTCAGCTGCATGTGCCACATCTGTGCACTTAACTGAAGTGCTCCAAGAGGATAAGATAATGTTTAGAGTCCAAATATTATTAATAGCTAATGATATTCGACATATATATTTTTAGACTAGCAATCTAAAAATAGATTCCGCCCAGTATGTCTAAAAATAGAAGTCCATATATTTTTTCCGACTTGACCAGCCATCCAAAAATAGCATCCTGCAACTCATAGAACATGATCCATATGTCTAAAAATAGACATAGTCTAAAAATAGACTTTGCACCAAAAATAGCTTGCGGGCCCACTTAGTGAAGGCGAATCCTTTCCACTAAGCTCATCATCTTGTTGCAATCTCAACACTGCACGAGCTACGTTGCATGACCAAGGCCTACAAATGCACTTGTTAGCGGAAGCATGCAACACTATTGTTTATGTGCAAAACCGTTGTCCTCATAGAGTACTTGGCATGAGTACACCTGAAGAAGCTTTTGTTGGTAAGAAGCCTGATATTTCTCATTTGAATATTTTTAGCTCATCTGTTTACATTCATGTGACTAAGGATGCTAGGAAGAAGCTGGAGCCAACTACAGAAGTTTGGATATTTGTGGGTTACATAGAAACACCCCACAATTATCGTGTGTACTTTCCAGACAGTCGAATGACTGTGGTGCGACGGGATATAAAATTCAATGAGGTGAAAGCCATGAAGTTGTCTCTTGAGAGGGAGCTACACTTGCATGCAGAGGAGGAACTTCTTGTTCCCAAAAATGAGCCTCTAGATGTGGATCAGCCATAGGAGGAGATTCATGGAGTGGAGGAGTCCACTCATGCAAAACCAAACATTAGACAAGGCAGAAAGAGTACCACAGAAGCTGAGAGACTGAAGGTTGATGCGACACAAAATGTAGGAGTCCCTACATCATAGCGCAGACAGACACAGTAACCTGACTATTATACTGGATGCATGGCTCTTATGAGAAAGTGTATCGTAATAGAGTCATCTTCTTTCGAAGAAGTAGTGCAGGAGCCCGCATGGGTAGATGCCATGGTGGAGGAGTATGACTCCATTGTCAGAAACAATGCTTGAGAGATTGTCCAAGGTTGGTTGGTAAATCAATTGTAGGATCAAGATGGATCTACAATGTAGAGCAAGTTGCTGATGGTAGTGTTGAGAAGTATAAGGCAAGATTTTTTGCCCAGGGCTTCTCACAGATCGAGGGGATTGACTATGAAGAAACCTTTGCACCTGTCACACGGTATTCTTCCATACAGACCATCCTTTCTCTCTCAGCATAGATGGGTTGGCACATTCATCAGATGGATGTGAAGACTGCGTTCCTTAATGGGATCATTGAGGAAGGGGTGTACATTGAGCAGCTTGAAGGATTTGAGATCTTTAGTAGCGAGTCACATGTTTGCAAGCTCAAAAGAGCAATGTATGGGATGAAACAAGCACCTCGTGCTTGGTACACTCAGATCGACAACTATTTCACTGGACTTGGCTTCACCAAGAGTGAGGCAGATGAAAACTTGTACCAAATTGTGGTGGAGGGTAAGATTTTCATCATTGTTCTTTATGTTGATGATTTAATACTAACAGGTGATGAGTAGTTGATACACTTAGGCAAGGAAGATCTTGCAAAGGAGTTCGAGATGAAGGATTTGGGCCTCCTTCATTATTTCCTTGGATTGGAAATATGGCACCGGGAAGGTGAATTGTTTGTGTCTCAAGGCAAGTATGCATGGGAGATACTGGAGAAGTTTCACATGCAAGCCTGCAAGCCTATTGATACTCCTCTTCCAGGAAATTGGAGGAAAGAGGATGCTACATCGGCAGAGGTAGTGGATGCCATTTTTTATCGACAGTTGGTGGGTTCACTCATGTATTTAGTTAGTACAAGATCAAACATATGCTATGCGGTGAACCAGCTTTCAAAAGCGATGGTTAAGCCTACCAAGATCTTTTGGAAGGCAGGAAAGCATGTCCTAAGATATCTCAGGGGCACATCTGAGTATGGTTTATGGTACAGACAGATGGATGAGGTGAAGTTGCATGGCTTCAATGATGCAGATTAGGCAGGCAACCCAACAAATAGAAAGAGCACATCAGGAGGGATTTTCAGTATCGGATCTACAATAGTTTCTTGGTACAACAGGAAACAAAGATCCGTGGCACTCAGTTCAATGGAAGCAGAATACATGGTAGCAAGTCAAGCTGCATGTGAGGCTATCTAGATGAGGAAGATCCTGGTTGGTTTGTTCGGTTCACATTTAGATCCTACAGTGATACATTGTGATAATCAGAGTTGCATTAAACTCTCAGCTAATCCTGTGTTTCATGATAGATCTAAACATATTGATATCCAGTATCATCATATCAGAGATTGTGTGCAGCAGAAGATCATGTTGCTTCAGTACATTCTTGTGGAGGATCAGGATGTAGGTATTCTGATGAAGGCGCTCACCAGGAGCAAATTCAAATACCATATAGGCAAGATAAGGGTGAAAGATAATCCCTATCTTGTTGAGATTCAACAAGATGATGAGCTTAGTGAAAAGAGTCGCCTTCACTAAGTGGGCCTGCAGGTTGTTTTTGGCGCAAGTCTGTTTTTAGACTATGTCTATTTTTTAGACATGGTGATCATATTTCAAAAGTTGCAGGATGCTATTTGTGGATGGTTGGTCAAGTTGGAAAAATAGATGAAATTTTATTTTTAGAATATTGGGCGAAGTCTATTTATATATCGTCGATCTAAAAATAGATGCATGTCGATTATTATTAGCTCTTAATAATAATCCGAAAATAAACAACAACTTATTCTCTTGGAGCACTTAATTTCAGTGCACATATTTGGAAAATTAGTGGGGTGAAGTAATTATGCAATTCCTAGGGTTTATTGGTGGTTCATGCATGGAGGACTCAATTAGAACTGAAGTGGAAAAGTTATGACAGAGTTGGAAGAGTAGTTCATGGAGTTGTATTCAGTTTAACTCAGTTAGACTCAGTTGAGCTAGTTGTATCTAGTCTAACTGAATGATACACTAGTGAGAGTAGAGTGAATTAATTACTTAATTAATTCACAAATAATAACTCATTAATCAACTGAACAATACAACAGTTAACTACAGTGCATGTCAATTCCAGTGGAGACCCAATGGAGAGATAGGTGAAAGGGCAAGATGGAATATCTGTTATGACTATAGTGATGCATTGATTGCATCACACACACATTGGAGTTGCCAATGAGGATTGTGCAGTCAAGGCAAGGGTAATTCAAATTCATTCATAGCTATTCTTCAACAGTGATTGTGCAGTGGAGGCAGGCTAGCAGGAGGGCAGACATCGGTGCATGGATTTGCAGATTTATTCTATGTTAGTGTGTGATGATTGATTGTACTGAGAGCTTGATGTACTAAGCTTTGTATGTGATTGTTACATGATCTCCATGATACATAATATATGATAGTTGGGGTTTTCAGCTTCAGGCTTTCCCGTTAAACAATTGTGTTATGTGCGATTGTTTTTATTTATGCTTCACATGTGTTTGCAATTAATTTTCTGCAAAATATTAACAGTGGAATGATTCTGTATTTTTCAAGAAGTTAAATATTGTGAGATCAGGGGAATCTAGATGTATGCATGCTTAGTGTATACTAATTTCTACAATATGATGTGTAGTGAACATTAAGTTTGGGAAAGACTAAGAGGTTTAAACATATACAATTTAAAAGTTACAATCCATGATGTAGGGAAAACCATTAAGTTCCATAATCTAAACTAGTAAACATCCAAGAGAAAAATTCTAGTGATACATAGAGAGCATAAGAGCTTCTAACTTTTGAAAATCACCTTCAGATTTTGGGAAAACACATAAGACAATACAAATAACTCAATTTATGGAGAGGGAACTCCTAAATGGCATATATCAAGTTATTTGGAAATCTGAAACAAGTTTGCAAGCATGGACAAAGGGCAAGATCAAACGAGACCTCTTTGACTTAACCTAACAATCAATATTTCACAGAAAGGCTTCAAGATAGGGTTTTTAAAACTTCAAATAAACAGGGCATACAATGAATCATACTTGTAAGCTAGCATACTAACCATACATGAAGCAAAAAACAATTTTTTTGTGGACCTAAGGAGCAGTAAATAATTCCTTAAGATGGCCAAAAGAGAAAACATAAAGGCTATAACAAACAGGAGGACTGAGGTGCCCCAAAGAACAGGTCTGAACCTATACTTTTCTATTTAATAGCAGCAACGAAACATGAAACATAATGATAAAAAAGGGAAAAATAGACAAATTAGGAAGACATCACCATTCACCAAGTCGTGGAATCCTGCAAACAAGCTTCTCCATCATCAAGCCAAGCAAGCCATTCATGCACTTCACAAAACCAATTTCTTCTCCAAGTTCATGAAACCATGTATATTGATCTTCAAGCTCATCAAATGCCAACAAAATACATAGGGGCCTCATGCTCTATTTATGGAGAAAATTAGGACTAAAACCCTAAATGCGGTAGGAAGATGTCAAATATAGTCATAAATATCATTTATGGCCAAGAGACCATGCAAGGCCCAAGGCACATAATATCCTAAGAAATAAATGCCAAAATAACTATTTGCACCTAATTCTAGCTTAATTTGCCTCAAAAAACTCAAAAATATCTATTTGCAATAAATGAGTGTGTTTTGTTGACTTTTGATCCAAAACACACTAGGCAGCCTATGTGCATAGCGCCACTTCAGTAGAGAATAGGGTCTCTTGTAGCTGAGTTTTGGACCTCTTCCTGACACCGGATTTGGCTCCGTGATGGCCTGTTGGAAAGCCTGATGAATCTAATTTCTAGAAATTCTTGCGATGTGATGAGTGGATGCCACTTACCTGTCCAAAAATAAAATCTCCCAACACTGTTCTGGGCGCAGCGCCTGGTCTGAAAATGAGGCAGAAAGGTCAAATGTTTGATGTTTGTTAACCTTTTGAGGGGGTAAAAATGCTCCAAATGATCTGAAAATTGGTGAGAAGACTGCTGGTGATGTGAGAAAACCAAAAATGTAAGCTTTGAGAGCAGAGGATGCACCAATTTTGTGCGTAGCACTTAGGGTGTTGCGCACAGAGGGGTCAAAATTTGGAAAAAACAAAAAGTTGTTCAATTTGCCTCAAACTTGGTGGATAAATTCCTCAAGGGTTTTGAGAAGCCTATGGAAAATCTTGAGTCATGTCTCTAAGTTTTTCTTGGCCTTTACCTTCTTTAAGTTCTTAATTTTCAATGAATTCTTTGTCTTCGGCACTACCATCATCTTCATTTTTGTTCACACTTTCTAACTTTGTCTCACTTTTACCTGTTGTTCACTTAGGCTTTCAAACTGATCATTATCTTCTTCACTTGCTGCACTTTGGCTCTATCCTTCACTAGGTATTCTTCTTGGTTATTTCCTGCCCTGTCATTTTGAGTTTCTTGGACATTTAGTATTTGATCAGTGCCATGATAGTCATGACAACTGTCATGATCGTCATGGCTATTTCCTTGCTCATCACTAATTGTTTCATTTGTGTTATGGCTTTGATTAATGCTTTCCTCTTCTTACTCTGTTTCAGCCTCATAATATTCCTTTTCTTGGCCTTCAATTTGATCATCATTGAAACCTTTTTCTGCATTTGGGATTGATTTATTGGTGTCATCACTATCACTATTTTGCTCAAATTTATCACTGTCTTGCTCCAATGGGTCACTGTTTTCCTTTTCTTGGCTGCCAATTTCATCACTCTCCTCCATGTCCTCATCATTCTCTTAGTCTCCCTCATGAGACTATGCGTCTTCCCTACTGTCTTCTTTATCTTCACTGATGTTTGTTTGTTCTTCATGGCTACTGCCATCAGTTTCTTCCTTAGTTTTTAGGTCCCTATATTACTAGTATAGCCCCTTATTGTTGTTAGTTTAACCCCCTTATTGTTATTATTGTACCCTTGTAACCCCCATTTTGTTATTATTGTGCCCTTAAATTATTATTCTTAGGTCGGCTAGGATTACATTTTGGCCCACTAGGATTACATTATGGCCCCATGGACTCCTATATATAGAAAGGAGGTTTTGTAAATTGTATCATCCAAGAATTGTTCATTCATGTAATGTATTGGAGGTTTTCCCCTCAAATTGGCTTATTTATAAGGCATTGATATCTCTTTTCTTCTATTTTTGGAGCTGGTTTCACAACATTTGGTATCAGAGCTTTGGATTCTAGGGTTTCGCTGCTCCAAATAGGTTATCGTGGAATTTTTGCTATAATTTTTTTTTCTACGAAGCTTTAGAAGCTGAAATGTTTAGGGTGCGAAGCCGAAATCCTAAGGAACATCGTCAAAAAATTTCAGAGCTTGGTCCACAATATTTTTGGAGATATGATCTGTGTAAGTTAGGTCTTTTTTCAGGCTCCTAAACAGGTCATCATGGCATTTGTGCTATAAATTTTTTTCTACGAAGGTTCAGAATCTAAAATTTTTAGGGTGCGAAGCTGAAATCCTGAGGAAAATCGTCAAAATATTTCAGATCTTGGTTCATAATATTTTTGGGGATATGATCTGTGGAATGTAGTGCTTTTTCAGGCTCTAGAATTTCATCTCAAATATGTGATCGTGGGAAAAGATTCATAACTCTCTCTCTAAGCATCGGATTGAAGTGCCGTAAAAAGTGGCCAAAAGTACACAGACTATAGTTTCTTTTCTATCAATTTCAGAGCTGAAGGATGAAATAGTGACACGTGGAAAGTCGTACAAGTTCACTCTGCTGAACCAGTCCAAAATTGGGTCATTGTGGGAGATTGGAAATAACTTTGTCTTGAAGAATCCAAATCAGATCAAACCTGTGGAATTTGAAAGAAGCTTCATATGGCTACTACAAGGCTTAATTTCAAATATTTAAGATCCCCTATTATAGAGATAATTCAATTTCAATATCGAGCTCCTCAAAAGCAAGTAAAAGGTGTGTATTTTTTTCCGAATTGCATAAGTATTGATTGAATAATCAAGTTGAATTGATTCCAAGGGCATATTGTAGAATAGATATCAGTATTGGATTCTAAAATGGCCCCTAAAAATAATTCAACGCCCATTAATCCTTTATAAGGCTCTACTATGACTCATGAAGACGAAGAATGGCAACATGACATATCAAAATTACAAGAGCAAGTGCAACAAATTTTGCTCTCGCAAAGAACAACAAAAAATGAAATGGAAGTTTTGAAGAAAGGAATGGAAACTAAGATGGATGGTTTGAAGAAAGGCATGGAAGCTAATATGAATGGTTTGGAAGCTAAGATGGATGGCATGGAAGTGGGCATGGAATCTAAGATGGATGACATGAAAGACAACATGGAAAACATGAAGAATGATATAAAAGCATACATGGAAGGCTTGATGACAAGCTTAAAACAAGAAATGATTCCTAATGGCAGAAATATAGTAGAAGAACCTCATGATGAGAACAAAATAAATGTTAATTGTGATTTCATAAACTCTAATGTTGGCGGGAAGAACCACCATATTCCAAAGATGGATATGAGGAAGTTTGATGGAAAGGATCCTGTAACATGGATACTACGGATGGAGCAATATTTTGATCTCCATAACGTACAAAACACACAAAAGGTACGCATTACAACTTTACATTTAGAACAAAATACATTTGTATGGTATCAATGGCTTTGCTCCCGTAAAAAAATTGTCACTTGGTCAATTTTTACGGAGGAAATGATAGCACATTATGAGGATACAAAGAGTAACACCTTCTTTAGCCAATTGATAAATCTCAAACAAAAGGGTTTAGTGGGGTAGCACATTGAGGACTTCCAAAAATTGAATATAAGGTTAACTGATATTCCAGAGGACCACATGATTGATCTCTTCATAGGCACTTTAAAGGATAAAATCCAACATGAAGTTCGCATTTTGGAACCTGATTCATTGGAGAAGGCATTCAGGTGGGCAAGAAAAGTTGAATGTAAAATTATGGCGACAAGGAAGCCTACCACTCAATTCTATAAAGAAGGAAGTTTTGCTACGCCTAGATTTCCACAACCTACAAGGTTGACACCACAAAAATTGGAAGAAAAAAGAGCAAAAGTGCTTTTCTACAGTTGTGATAACAAATACACTAAAGGTCATAAGTGTACTGAGAAGAAATTATTTTACATAGATTGTGAAGAGGAAGAAGAAAATTAACAAGAAGAGGATATACACTAGGAACCAGCCCTAGAAGAGGAAGAAATGAATTCGACCATATCATGTAATGCACTGGCAGGAATTACGACTCCTCAAACTCTCAAGATAGAAGGACATATCAAGAAGAAAAAGGTAATAGTGTTGATTGATTCAGTTAGCACCCATAATTTTGTTCATTGTAAGGTAGCCAAGGAATTAAATTGTTTCCTATACCCAGCACCAGAATGTCAAGTGATGGTTGCAAATGGAGAAACTATAAATTGCTCTGGAAAATGCCATAATATCAAGCTAACCATGGGGGAATATGTATTTACTAGTCCAATGCTTTCCATTCCTATGGGAGGTGCTGATGTTGTACTAGGAGTACAATGGTTACAATCTTTGGGGACGGTAGCTTTTAATTTTCAAGAAATTTTCTTGAATTTTTTTTCAGAAGGAAAGGAAGTTGAATTACGGGGTATTGAAGGGAAGCCAGGAAGGATAATAAGCTCTAATGTCATGACAAAGCCTCTAAAGAAAGAACAACGAGGCGTAATTGCACAATTATGCTCACTAGAAGTTCCGACATCAAAATCATCTATTTCTGCAGATCTCCAACAAGTCTTGGACAATCATTCCAAGGTGTTTGAAACTCCCAAAGGAATCCCACCTATTCGTGATCATGATCATGCTATTCATTTGATTCCAGGAAGTGTTCCTCCAAACATCGGGCCTTATAGATATCCTTACTTCCAAAAGAGCGAAATTGAACGTATGATTGCAGAAATGTTAGAGGCGGGTATAATTCAACCTAGTCAAAGTTCTTTCTCTGCTCCTGTAGTATTGGTACACAAGAAGGATGGATCATGGCGAATGTGTCCGGATTATAGGGAACTCAATAAGCTCACCATTAAAGATAAATTTCCCATTCCTATGATTGATGAATTATTGGATGAATTACATGGAGAAATTTATTTTACCAAGTTGGATCTTAGTTCAGGATATCATCAAATTAGAATGAAGACTTAAGATATTCCAAAAACAACATTTCGAACTCATGAGGGTCATTATGAATTTTTGGTCATGCCTTTTGGCCTTACCAATGCACCTTCTACATTTCAAGGGTTAATGAATTCCATTTTCAAACCCTTCCTTAGAAAATTTGTGCTAGTATTTTTTGGTTGTATACTAATCTACAACAGTTCTTGGAAGGATCATGTTGACAGGGTGCTCAAACTATTGCAGGAGAAACAATTATATGCAAAAACATCCAAATGTTTCTTTGGAGTACAAGAGGTGGAATATCTGGGTCATATTGTATCTCACGAGGGTGTTAAAGTAGACCCTAACAAAATTAAAGCCATTAAGGAATGGAAAGTCCCCACAACAATAAAGCAGTTGCGAGGATTTCTCGGGTTAACAGGGTATTATCGCAAGTTTGTTAAGAATTATGGGAGAATAGCAGCACCTCTAACAACATTATTGAAGAAAGATGCATTTTCATGGACTCCTGAAGCAACTAAGGCCTTTGAACATCTTAAAGAGGCAATGTGCCTAGCACCGGTCTTAGCTATGCTAGACTTCACAAAAACCTTTATTGTGGAATGTGATGCCTCAGGAAATGGAATTGGTGTAGTTTTAATGTAGGAAGGAAGACCCATTGCTTTTGAAAGTCGTCCAATCAAGGGAAAGTATTTACAGAAACCTATTTATGAGAAGGAAATGTTAGCAATACTACATGCACTAAAGAAATGGCGAACTTACCTAATGGGAAGACACTTCAAGGTAAAAACTGATCATGGTAGTCTTAAACACTTTTTGGAACAAAGAATATCTTCAGAAGAGCAGCAAAAATGGGTCACAAAGATGTTGGGTTATGACTTTGAAATCATCTACAAAAAAGGGAAGCTAAATGTTGTTGCAGATGCACTCTCAAGAAAGGATGAAGAGGTGGAAGCATTGCTTTGTACCATTTCTATTATCCAGCCAGATTGGATAACCGAAGCAAGGGATGAATGGAAGAAGGACGAAGAAGTGTGGACACTCATTCAAAAGTTGCAACAAGATCCTAGTACATCTGATACATTTAGTTGGAAAAATGATTCCTTATGGTACAAATATCGCTTATATCTTTGTAAGAATTCCCAAATAAAACAAAAGATTCTTTTGGAATTGCACACTTCTCCTTTAGGAGGACACTCAGGATTTTTTAAAAACTTACCACAGGGTGAAGAAAGAATTTTTTTGGGATGGCCTTAAATCTGATATTCGAAAGTTTGTGGCGGAATGTTTGGTTTGCCAGCAGAATAAAGTGGAAACAATTAAGACCCCAGGACTTCTACAACCTTTATCCATTCCAAGTCAACGTTGGGAGGAGATTTCAATGGATTTTATCACATGTTTACCTAAGTCCGAAGGAAAGAATGTCATCATGGTGGTAGTTGATAGACTTACCAAGTATGCACACTTTTGTGCATTATCTCATCCATTTAAAGCAAGTACAGTTGCTAGTACATTTATGGACAGAATTCAAAAGCTACATGGAAGCCCAAGAGTTATTGTGAGCGATAGAGATCCCATTTTTACTGGAAATTTTTGGACGGAGTTATTTTCTTGTTTGGGTACTCAATTAGCTCATAGCTCATCTTATCATCCTCAATCGATGGTCAAACTGAGATAGTAAATAAATGTTTGGAAGGATATCTTCGTTGTTTTGTATCTGATAAACAAACACAATGGGTCAAGTGGTTACCTCTCGCTGAATGGTGGTATAACACTTCCTTCCATACTGCAGCAAAAATGACCCATTTATGGCACTTTATGGATATCATCCACCATCCATCACATCATATTTAAGAGAAAATTCGAAGGTTCAAGCAGTGGAAGATCACATCGAGCATCGGCAAGAAGTTCTCCAACTCTTAAAGGATAACCTGAATTTGGCACAAAATCGAATGAAACAACAGGCAGATCAACATCGCAGCGAGAGAAGTTTTGATGTACGAGATTGGGTATTTTTACGGCTACAACCATATAAACAAATGTCCCTCAAGCAAGCTAAGAAGGATAATAAATTATCGCCAAAGTAGTATGGTCCTTACAAGGTGTTGCAAAAGATTGGTACTATGGCATACAAATTGGAGCTTCCTGCTTCTTCGCGAGTACATCCAGTTTTCCATGTTTCATGCTTAAAGAAGGTTATAGGTGAAAATCTTCCGGTTCAAACAATATTGCCAAAACTTGATGAGGAAGGAAAAATCATATTGGAATCTAAAGCAGTCATGGAAACAAGAACTCGACAGCTACGGAATCGATCAATTTCAGAGTATCTCATCAAGTGGAAGAACTTACCCACTGAAGATTCTACATGGGAGGATGAGAATTTTATACAGAAGCACCCAGAGCTACTCAAGTGTTGAGGACAACACTTTTGTGAAGGAGAGGGGCATGTTAGGTCCCTATATTACTAGTATAGCCCCTTATTGTTGTTAGTGTAACCCCCTTATTGTTATTATTGTACCCTTGTAACCCCCATTTTGTTATTATTGTGCCCTTAAATTAATATTGTTAGGTCAGCTAGGATTACATTGTGGCCCACTAGGATTACAGTATGGCCCCATGGACTCCTATATATAGAAATGCGGTTTTGTAAATTGTATCATCCAAGAATTGTTCATTCATGTAATGTATTGGAGATTGGCCCCTCGACGTGGCTTATTTATAAGGCATTGATATCTCTTTTCTTCTATTTTTGGAGCTGGTTTCACAACATTAGTACTATTGTCCTCTTCTTTTTCTTCAGTTAATGCATCAGGAGAAAGAGAAAATAGGAAGTTTCTTTGTCGGGAAGGAAAAGGTTGAGGATATAAAGGAGTGGAGGTAAGTGAGTGTGAGGTGGAAAACAAATTTTGGTGAATGGAGGCTTGATATTTTGCATGAACAAATGGTTTTTTGACTTGATGAGAACTTTAAGTCTAGGGAGGAAAAAAAGAGGGATGGTGAGGGAATTTTTTTTAATAATGGAGGGCAAAAATGAAGTAGGTCTAGGAAGGGTTCAGAGCCTTTAGGAGGAGGTTTGCTTGCGCTAAGTATCTTTAGGCTAAGGACAACCTCCAGTTTGTAAATTCTGCCTTAGAAAGGTCAAATATTTGATCGCCATGCAGCTTAGGGTTTTGTCAAGCTTTTAAAGTTTGAACGTCTCCTTTGATTATGTATGTAAAGAAAAACTTGGAGGAAAAACAAAGAAATGTCTCCAACCTTGTCTAACCCTTGTGGAGGAATCTGGAGGCAAAAACCTTGATTTTGAATGTTTTTTTAGCAAATTTGGCCAAAAGTTGCAGGAGAATAGTGCCACCTGACTGCACGTTCAGGTCGGGCCAGGCTGGCAGGTCTGTGCATAGCACCGGGTTGAGTCAGGCATGTCGGAGCGCAGCGCCACCATGTAGTGGGAAGTTCTGACCGTTCTGGGCCTATGTGTAGCACCTGCTTGTGTGCATAGCACTGCCCTCCCAGTGCACAACACAGTGTTAAATAACACTGTCGTTGCCTCCTCTGTGCGCAGCACCGATGGCCAGGGGCATAGCGCCGACCTCGGTGCGCAGCGCTTGTAATTTTCCTTAAAACTCGCACAAAAACCCTCAAAACTTTCTTTCAATGGCTCTTCCTCCTTTTTGCAATGACAATGAATTTGAGGGAAAGGGAAAAGAGGCTTTCTATCCCTTTTGAAAAATAAATTTCATGCCAAGACCCACTCTCCTAATGTTTATTTCTCTTTACTTTTTCTCATTGTCTTTTTGGCTCCTTTTAGTCCTGTAGGTGGTAGTTTGACAAAAATATGGTTCTTTTATTTTCTGGAAGCCTCTTGATATCCTTATTGTGCTCACAAACCCTTCAGCTAGCTCAAACATGTGCCCTCAAACTACTTTGGAAAATGAAACCTCTTTATGATGTTTAACACTTGGAAAATAGTATATTTGTGATTAGTTGCCATATTTTCTTTTCGCTGCCACTCTGTCAGGTTTTGTCTTTAAAATAGTGAAACAACCTCTCAGTATGAAAAACATAGCATCTATCACCAATAGTCCCTTTATTCTCCATGTGGGCCATCATTGTGAATTTTTTTTTGTATGTTTGTCTTTATCAATTTTGCTATAGGAAGCTTATCTTGACAGTCCCGCAGAAGTGTCATTTATGGCTAACCTATCTCTTGCAAAATCTACCTTGATAAAGAAACCTTTTTGGAGGCTTTACTGCTCTTAAACCAGCTACATGTTTGTTCCTTTGATCAGGTTGCAAATGATGTATGTCTAGTGAGGGAGGTGAGTTTTCTAAACCATTTTTGTTTTTTTGCTGGCCACTTCTGGTCTTGCAGGTTCCTACAAAAATTCTGCCTTAGATGACTGTCTCTTTTGGAGTTGGAAAACTCATAATATCAACCATGAACCTATGTTTGTCATAGTTTCCTCCTTGGGAAATTTCTTCCCTCATGCTTGCCTCCTTAACCATTTAAAAAATGTTTCTGTCCTTTCTTTGAGAAGTCAAACCTTGAACTGATATTTTTGTCTCTTTTTGTCCCTTTGGTGAAGTGGGGTACTGGTGTTTAGGTCTGCCTCCTTTGATCCCTTTAGTTCCCTGATTTTACCCTTTTAAACCTCATACTTTTGTACCAATACTCTTTACCTTTTATACCTTTGTTTAGGTGGAGTCAATGCCTCTTTGCTAAAACCTAGAGGACAGTTTGAAACCCTTTGAAGCCATATTTTGTTATGAAGGAGGCTCTTTGTCATTATTTGACCATTTTTTTCCATCTCTCCAAACTGCTAGGTTTTAGGGCTGCTTAGGAAAAAGTATATAGTGTTGTCTTCTAAGTTCTCTGAAACTTCTCAAAATCACTCATCAAAAAGTCTTCAATGTGCTCTTGAAGGAGTTGAGGTGGCCTTTGCCCTTGTAACCCTAGTAATGATTCCTTCTTGGTCAAAATAGTCAAAAACCTGATTTTCATCAAACATATGCTTTCTTCTTGCTATGAATGGTCTTCTTGTGATGATTTTCTCATTACCTTACCTTATGCCAGGCTGATGGCCATTTGAACTTCTTGCAAAAATGTGGACAAAGGGCAGCTGTCCCCTTGCAAGATTCATGCTTTAGGCCAAAAAAACTTCCTTGAAAAACCTTTTGATTAGTTTAGACAAGATCATCTGTCCTTTTCTTCTTTGAATTTAGTTTCTTCATATAGGAAAAACAGAGTTTGTAGGGCACCGAATCCACCCTAAGACTTTGTGAAATCCTAGGTGACCTAGTGGAGGATTTCTTGGACTTGGTTTTTGGAGTGAGACCTAGAAATTGGGATCATCAAGTGTAATATAGAGTTTACGATAGACTGATGTATTGAAGATCCAAAATACAATGTACTTGATTTATCTAAAGAGTCTACATAGATAGTTTGAGACTATCAGTGTTTGGGAGTATTTTGGGATACACAAAAAAGCTGTTTTATTGGTGGGCTTAGGTAGCAGTGGGGGGTTTTTTAGGCAAAACAAAACAGAGGATTTGGGCCAAAGGTGAAAGCATATAGACAGGAAGAGTGACATAAGCTACTAATGGGTTTTCTGGGACTGGTAAGCAATGCTAGATGTGATGTAAAGATGAAATAGTGAAAAAATATCTTTAAGGATGATGAAAGCAGTGAGATTTCTAGAACTCACAGTGTTCATGAACTTTGTTTCTAGAAATCTAGGGAAATCATTTAGTCATCTATGAAGGAAAAAATTATTGATGACTAATAGTGGTTTCACTTATGGAGGGCATCTCATTTTTAGGAGGTGTCGTGAACATCATATTTCTGGCTTTATGGAGACCAGTGCCTCATCCATTGGACATATTTTTACCTCTTTCTCTTGTCGATGCTTGCTTGAAGCTTATGATCTCAATAATATGAAAGACATGATTACTCAAATCCATCTCTACCTACCCAACCTACTTGCCTAACAATTTTTCTTCTTTAGGTGCATTTAGATTGGCAACCTTCACATCTTTTTGTTTTTTGAAAGAAAAATAAACTATCTACTCCTACCTTATTTCTTCCTAGAGCTCAGATTAGGCTAATGAACTCCTTTGATTCTCTACCTATACTATTCACATGTCAAGGTTAAACTTCTTGACAGGATTTATTCACTAAGCTACAAACATGAAAGTGAAAACATGGCTAAATCAAGATTAGACAATCTGATTTACCATGGGTTTGTGGCATAAAATCAAGCTGCACACAAATGTTATTTTTGTACAAAATAAGACTAGAAAAATCAAGGTTAGGATACATTGTTTGTTACTCATCCCTATTTTTCTCTTTGGTTCTGTTTTAGGCAGGTGGAACTAGTATCTTTCTACCTTAATCTATCTTTTGACAAGTCAAGCTTGAATAATTTGACCCACTGTCTTTCACTAACTTATCAACAATAAATTTAAAACATGTTTCAGCCATGATTAGGCTAAATGACTGAAACATGACTCCTTTATGCACTAGTAGTGGTATATAGACTTACACGCTTTCAGTAGTTCTATTTTTTGGGTATGAGGCTTTACCTCTTTTCAAATCTGCCTTCTTTTCCATTTTTCTGTTTTGTATTTTTAGGATTTCTCTCAATATCTTTTCATCAAACAGTGATATGCATAATGAATGAGAAATTCTAACTAAGACTCTACATGGCCATGGTATTTGATTACCATGTCTTCCCCAGGATCATCTATCAACCCTTTTTCATTCAGTTCTTGCAGATAAGGAACATAACTATCTATTTTTGAGGGCATGGTGCAAGATTTCTACCAAGGATTTTCAAACATGCCAAGTTCCCCTTTACATTCCTTCTTTGAGTTTTGTTCCAAAACCTTGTTTCTGTGAAAGAAACTGTGTAGGTAAAAAAGGAATTCTTCATCATCTCCTAAACTAATGGCAAAGTCATCAATGTAAATCATAGTGAAAAAATTGGTAATAAGAGCCATGGACTCTTGGAAGGTGTCTTTAGCTTTCCTTATTCCAGGAAAAATTTGGTCAAGCATGTGGTCATCCCAAGGAACTTTGAAAATGTCTTTGTGTTGATTGATTTGAAGTGGTATCATCTCATGAAAACATGAAACACTACCAATCAAAGTCACCTTGTTAGAAATTTCTATTTTTTGCATAGGATAACTTATTTTGGGAAAAGGCTGTTTGTATTCCATGGAGTGTTTGCCTAAGTGTCTAAAGTCCATACATAGTCTGAATCCTTAGGTTTTCTTTGTTAGTGATATATTTTTTCCAAAGGTTTCATAGTTCTTCTTGGAAGAAGGTCTTTTTTGAGCAATGTTTATGTCATCAAGTTTTGAGCTTTTACTTCTATAAACAAGAGCATCATGAAATATCTTACATAACCTTAACTATTTGATTTTTGTGTGTTATGGCAAGGATTTGGATAAGTTAATCACCTTCGGTCTTCTTAGGCTGCCTATATTGTATTCCTCTATATCAGTTTCAACATAAATCCCTTTAGGATTAATGGCAACAACAGTGAGAATCAACAACTTTTCTAAAGGAACAAGACTCTCTGATAATGAGGTGTCTAGATAAGGTACGAACATGAGATTTCTTTGATTCAGATCACCCAATATTTTTGTTCTATGAGGGAATATTAGCATTTTGGAATAGGTAAAAGGGAAGGGTTGTGTTTCTGATGTTTTTCCTCCCTTTGAGAAACCTGATCTACATGTCAAACTGACCATTGGTTTTGAGGTTTCATTGTTTGTTTGTAGAGAGTCAAGTTTGATTTTGTCATGATGTGTTTGTTCAAGATTTCTAAAGTTCTGAATACTGAGTTCTTCATGCAAAGACTGGTTTGACTGTTGCAGTGTGTCTTGATGTGTTTCAACTTCATATACTTGCTCATCATTATATTATTCATTATATAATATGAAAGAATCAAGATTTGAGTGAATAGAATAAAGAGGAGTGTTGTCTGGTCTGTCCCGACTGCTAACCATATTATTCATATGTGATTCTTGGTATAATCTCCTTGTCTGGTTGAAAATAAGGATGGTTGCATAGGACATATCTAGTTGAAGGTTCCCCTGAAGCTTGGCTCCCCAAGATCTAGATAAGAGCATGCCATACTTGGGAGAAATATCTACCACTACTATGTCCATGACTAGATTCTTAGCAGGCACTTGTGCCAGGTTAACACAAAGGTCCTTGATAAGGCCCAAACATTTGAACTTACTGGAATTGAAGGAGTATAGGTCTTTGTAAGGTTTAGTTATTTCTAGACCTAATATCTCCATCACAACTTTGGGCATGAGATTGTGAGAGGCACCAGAATCCAACATGGAATTATGTAAGATTTTGTCATGTATGTTTAAGCTGATGTAGAAAGGGGGAATGGCTCCTTCCTGATACTTTCCTTCTATTTTGGGTCCAAACAACAACTCAGGTGTGTCATCAGCCAAGTGCAAAGTGTCAGCATCATTTCCTATGTTTAGTACCTTCAACATCTGAGACCTATATATGGGTTGAGTAACTAGTTTAGTGAGCAGCATATTTATCTTGATTTTGGCAATCTCTCCCTCAAAAAAGAAAGGCACTAATGTTTTGGACATATTAACGTTAGATTTATCAACCATGATCTTTTATACATTCTTGATTTTTTTATCTTGGTTTGGAGTTTTAGACAAAATGGTCTTCTCAGGGTAACTGGTGGAGGTACTAGGACAGCTAAGGTCCTTGTTTGGCTAGATGATTTTTCCTTTGTTTACCTCAGCTTTCTTAACTGTAGTGTTGACATTTTTTGCTATTTTCTTAGAGGTGGTTGTTGAGCCTCAAAATTGTGCTTTCCTTCACCTCATTTTACCTCATTTTCCCTTGTCCATTTCTATCTTAAACCCAATTGATCAATAAATATAGTTAAGATTACTTCTAGAATGGTTTACATGACAGACTTGTTGAATTTTGTGATTTTTGCCATTGTTAAGCATTTTGACCGGAACTAGCTGCAGAATGCAGACATTCCGTAGCTAACCGGCGATTCTGCAGCTACCTTCGTGTTTGAGTATGTTCCAGGTGGCCTCTTGAGGAAAACCACATATGGGCATGATCCACGTCGTGTCTACATGGTTTGTTGCTCATCATGGAGGAAGAAACGAATTCTGGGTATGGTTTTGAACGTGGGGAACACATTTATGAAGGAAGACTTCTATTAGGACTGTCTCAGTCCAGATGTCTTTTCTTCTTCACGCAGCCACTTCAAAGAGTCCTAACGTGATTCGGATAAGGAAAGACAGTGTTCCTGAATTGTTGTAATTATTGTTATGTGCATTTGCTTTATAAACTCTTGGGAGACCGAGAGCTATGTTAGAGATTTTATGTTAGATTTGATGCTAGATTTTGTTTAGACTCTGTGCTACATTCCTGAAGACGCAGAGTGTTATGTTCAGACTATTTCATCTTTAATGGAGCAGACCGTGTTGTTTTGAAGCGTGATTTAATTTGGAGTTGAATTCCGTCAAGTGGTAGAGGGCCCCTGCCTCTTGCACGGATTTATTTTGCGTAAATTAGATAAGTTTCCTAGCTGCCTTTACGTTTTGCATTTGAATTTGTAGTTTTTTTAACTAGCTACTGTAGTCGTATTCATTCTAACTCTTCCACAAGAAGACACTCTTCCAACAGATTATAATGATGAATGTTGAATGACTATAGTATTGTAGGATTAGGAGTTGAATTTATAGTTGTTTTAACTAGTTACTATAGTTATATTCATTCCAGCTCTTCCACAAGAAGACACTCTTCCAACAGATTATAATGATGAATGATGAATAGCTATAGTACTGTAGGATTTAGTTGTAGTTTTTGCTGTTCACTATCACAGTTACACTTGTTCTAATCACTCTTCCACAAGAAGAAGCTCTTCCAAGAAATTCTTAAGAAGTTCAAGACATGACCGTGATAATGAATGATTTAGTTGTGTGTTTGTACTAAGTATCATCTCTGTTCTTGCTCTTAAACGCTTTCCCAAGACATCATAATGACGAGTAGGGTATGGATATGATATCTTAGTTTTTCATTTTCTTTCAGTCTATTTGCTTACAATTGCACTCAATTACACAGTCAGAATTGTTCTACCTCTTCCAAAAGAAGGAACTCTTCCAAAATATCACTAATGATGAACAAACAGATTGTGTAACTTCATAGATTAATGCATTTTAGTATAGTTAGAACACTCCGGAGTTTCATTGCATTTAATTCATGTTCAGTTACTTTGTTTCAAGTTTGATGATGACTTATAGTTTAACATTGTTCTAGTTTAGTGGCATCTTAGGTTCATTCTTAGATTAACTCATTACACTTGCATCTCATATTCAAATTGTCATCCATTGCACAATAAATTACTTTAGTTGTTAGGATTAACAAGACAGCCTTCATTATTCACAAACATCTTCTTGTTCTAAAAACTACGAATGATCTATAGCCATAGGAACAGAAGACAACATCACTATAAGGTCTGAAATCTCTCTGTAATTTCCTCATCATTTCATAAACAGAGCTCTTCCTCAAAAGAACTACTTTGAACAAGAAACCAATAACTCTTTGAGTATAGATTCTGTGACATTCAATTAAATTGCAGAATAGAACTAGGAATTAGTCATAGAATAGAAGAGCTTAGGACAAAATGTTGCATCATGGTAAGATTAGTGTTTAACTGTTTAGTTAGAGGATTTTCATATTTAGTGATCATTTCTCAAGTTTAGTTTGTGTCATTTGCCTAAAAGTCATTATCAAGCTTTTGCTTTTATTTAGTCATAGTTTAGATTCTGCTTCAGTGTTTCCAATTGCATTTGCCATTTGTCATTCCATACATTAGGCTTAACTCTGTTTTTGACCACCAACTTCTTTCCATTAGTTTTCTAGGCATTTTCATTGTGAACATAAAAATCACCAAAAGACCAAAAACATCATAAATCATCATAAAAGACAAAAAATATCACAAAACACTACACACAACGCATTAGGAAACAAGCACCTAGGTACATATGGTACACTTCACTTCAGCAGTTTACAAATCCTGGTTGACAATTAAATGAGCTCAGTTTAGGAGACTAGATTGAGACCAAACATTTTGGAGCCGCTGCCGGGGAAGTGAAAACTAGGTAACCTTTGTTTCTTAGCATTCAAAAAAAAAAAAAAAAAAATTTTATGCGTAGGGAGAGAGATTCAAGGGGAAGATTTAATAGCGTGACGAGAAGTTTGATATCTAGAACACCACTTGTTTCATCTAGATCGAGAACTAGTACACCTTCAACTCAAACCCATCTTCCATCCTTTGCGATCCTGGACTTCTAGAAGATCTAAGGTCACCTATTCCATCAAAGAAACCTTCCACTTCATCCACTTGAACTTTGCCATAGAAGAAGATTTAAAGACTCCTGTTAGGGACACAAATCTTTCTACTTCTGGGAGAGTCAACCATGGCGAGAAGGAGGAGGAGGAGTTGTTAATGGAGAACACACATTATTTGGAGGAGGTAGAGGTAGAGGTAGAGGATAAGGAGGAAGAGGTAGAATAGGAAGCTCTTTTGGGTTCCCTATACTTGATGAAGAAACTAATACAACCATGAAAAACATTTCACCTTCTGTCCTTAGAACTTCTATGGACTTAAAAGCGAGGATCTGAAACTTTCTTATTTGAATTTGAAGTGTTGTGTAGAACTTGTGGTATCTGAAGATGCTCAAAATTGAAATTATTTCCATCGACTACGAAGAGCGACATTGAAGTGGTTTATGAGTTTAAACGAGTAGTTCTATTAGAACATGGGAAGACATAGAAACAAGCATTTCTAGAGAGATACTTGGATTATTGTATCTTAGGTTAATCATAAGGAAAAGTGTTCAGATGTTACAAAGAAAATGAAAACTTAGAAGATTTATTTGGAAGAATTTAAATACAACATAAAAAGGGCACAAATAGGAAAACCTAGATCAAGACACTTTAAAAGCTCTTTTGTTGAAAACAATTAGGGATGAATGGTTGGATATCCTTAACATGATGGGAAAAGGGGATATATCACAACTCACATTACGAAATGTACGAGTTATGTATCAGCAACTAGAGGAAATCTAAAAGCGTCCGAGTCGAGATCCTGCTCTTGCAAGAAATGATAAATACGCACGAGACTGATCAGTAGATCGAAATAGGACACATGCTTGATGATTTTAAATCTAACATCTTAGGGAGTCTTAGTGAACAAATAGACACCCTCAGATACAAAACGAAGCAAAAGGCTGAATCTGATGCCTTGGCAATCTTTTGTCCCAAATGTAGGAAGAAACATGCCTTGAGAGAGTGTCTCTAGATGTAAAAGTTGTAGAAACTGTGTTATTTGTTACGAGAAGCATGAGACCAAGAATTGTCCTTCTCTTCCCCGGTCTCGAAATTTGTTTTTAGGGAAGAAACTCCCTACGAGACTCCTGAGAATCTCTTAACTTTGTATCTGAAGACCTTGGCGAGGATCTGGAACCATGAGGATTCCCATGATCAAATGTATAATCAACCTCCACCTTGGAATTCTTGGCGGCAACCTTGGCCCAAATTTCAAAATCAATCGCAAGCTTGGGCACAAGGATCACAGGTCCTATGGAAGATACTCTCCATATTATCGGTATCCACCATCCTATCCACCATAATCATTTTTATCCTCAAAATTCCCAACAAAATTTTCTTCAAAATCTTCAACAAAATTCTCAACAACATCATTTGAACCAACCTCATCAAAATCAACCACTTCCATTACCATTCCTCAAAAATCCAATCAATTGCAGGCTCGGCCATACCAAAACCCCAATAATAAGAACCCTCGAGAATACATACATGATAGAAGGACAACAATTCCCAACTTATTTAATAATTACTCCTCTAGACCTTAGTGATGTTCAACAGGTGCGGCGGGATATAACGAAAAGAGAGGCAACACGTGATCATACAAGAACAAGATGAATTACGAGGAAGACTCCCTACGGGTTAATAAAATCTTGAGGAAGATACATCCTTTGAGGCAAGAAACATTGAAAAGCTAAACAAAAAGATCCCGATAAATCAACTCCGTATTAGAGCAACCATCCACATCTACTTCTATACCTCCCTTTAGGAAAGACTACAAATTGTCAGGTGTAGAAAAACAAATAATGGTGCTGATATGATTTCTTGGATGAATTGAAAATGTTTGCATTAAAATTCCATTATTGCAAAGTAATAGAAGTGCAATTTTGCTTAAAACAATAAATGAGTTGAGAATATGAAGACAACAAGAAAAAGAGTAAGAGAAACCAAGAAAATTCAAGTGGTAGGACAAATAGCAGTTATGATGGGTAAGATTACTATTCCAAGTACCTTGACCCGGAAATCCAGTTGTCAAAATTCACATCCAATGGAATTGAAATTTAAAACACACTCATTGACTTAGGGCTTGACGATAAATATCATGAGTAGACAAATCATGGACAAGTTGGAAACTTCCTAATCTTCTCTTTACACCCACCCTTTATTACAGCTAGCGGATAGATCGTGATCGGACGGATAGGGTATTGAAGACATTCAGTCTCCTAGACTCTTGGGAGTACCACTGTGGATTCATGATCCTAACACCCAAGAATAATCTGGGAGGCCATCACAATATACTAGGAAGACCTTCAGTTTGTGGGTGATGCTTTTATTAGTTGTAGATGCAGGTGATATGTATATTTCTGATGGTAGTTCAACAAATAAATTACTTATATCCTCAGCTAGGACAGGTGAGATCTAGATGACACTCCCATTGAGATAGGATGAAGAATATTTACAACCACTCTTCACAATTTGAAATTAGTGAATAATCAAGTCTGAATACTACTGAAAACTGAATCTTCTCGAACACAAACAAGAATCATTTCAAGAGGGATCAATATTGAATTCTTGTCATCTAGAATGGAGATGTCTCTTCATTCTATGGACAAATTTGGCGACTCTACAAGTGAAATTTTCCGGGAAAACCTTGTGAACATAAACAAAAACACAATCTCAGCAAGAAGAGTTAGTCAAAGTATTATAGAGACATTCTTACGCATATGCATGGGAATACTTGACATGAAAGGATAGGGTCCAGGGCAGCACTCATCACATCTATATAGAGGCAAATTGCAAACGATCGAGGACGACCTCAAAGACGGATGAATCCAAATCTTAGGGAAATTATCGAGAAGAATTACAAGGGTGTTAAATGTTAATTTCATGTCTATTTGAGATGGTGATGCTGGGTTTCTCCTTTGGTGATTGTACCTAAGAAAAATGGAAAATGGAGTGTGTGTTGACTAAAGGCCCAGATAAAAACTACTCTTAAAGACCATTTTCCCTTACCTTTCATAGATCAAGTATTAGATACATTGGCAATTAAAGAAGTACTTTTCATTCCTGGATGGGTTTAGTGGTTACAATCAAATCCAAGTAGCACTTGAAGACAAAGATAAAACCACATTTACTTGTCCTTGGGGTACCTATGCCCCTCACAGGAGTATTTCCATTTGGGTTATCTGATACTCACTGCAACATTCAAAGGGGTATTAGGAATTTTTTTCGATATGATACATATTTGTGTAGAGGTGTACATGGATGATTTTACGAGTTTATGGCGATACATTTGAAGAGGCTTTAGAAAACTTGGAAAAGGTCTTAAAAAGATGTCAAGCAAACCTTTCTCTTAGTCATGAAAAATGTTTTATGATGTTCCCTTTGAAGGTATTGTTTTAGGGCACCACATTTCGGGGGATGGGATTAGAGTTGATGAGGCGAAAGTTGAAGTTATTTCTAACCTATCCATTCCAAGTTAATCAAAGAGATGTTAGAAGTTTTCTAAGATTTCTGAACAGTATCGGAGATTTATAGAAAACTTCACCAAAATAGCATCTCCTCTCTTGAGTACTCACCAAAGATTTTGAATTTAAGTGGACTTGATTGCAGTTAGCTTTTGAAACCACGAAAACCAAAATTTAGAAGCACCTATATTAAGGGACCTAGCGGAAGTTAACTTTTCATATCTCAATGAGATGCAGGTCCGGCTCTAGGAAGCGGTATTGGGACGAGGAAAGATTTAATTCCTTTATGCCATCTATTATATCGGTAAAAAATTTGACTCTGCGAGTTAAACTATACGCAGTAAAAAGAGTTTTTAGGCTTGTTGTTCATGCCATTAACAAATTTAGACACTATATAACAGAGGCTATGGAAACTTTTATTCTGATCATTACGCCATTAGATACTTAATGAATAAATCAATCACTAATGGCGAGTTATAAGATGGTTGTTATTATTGCAAGAATTCAACATTACTATTCTAGATAGGCACAGGAAAACAAAACACGGTGGTGACTGCTGTCTAGAATTCAAAATATCAAAGATGACACTCGGTTGAAGATCAATTTCTGGAAGTGAATATCTTTTTGCAATCTCTACTCAAACTCCATGGTTTGCGATATTGCGATTATTTGGTTTCGGGGAAAATTTCCTTCAATTATGAATGCAAGGGAGTAAAAGAAAAATCATTAATGATAGTGCAAGATATTCATGGGTCGCTAATGAGTTGTACAAGACGGGTCCGGATTTGATTGACCAGAAGTTGTCTTCGTGAAGATGAGATGCTGAAATTCTCGAGGCATGTCATGATGAACCTTGTGGCGGACACTTTGCGAGATGAAGGCCTAAGATCCTTAATTTAGGATATTATTAGCCATATTTGTTTAAAGATGCAAGGGAGTATGTCGAAAAGGTGTGAGTTGCCGAGGTAGAAACCTTCTCCTTCGGTGAGATGCCATTACAACCTCGGGTACATTGAACCTTTTTGAAAAATAGGCTTTGGATTTTGTAAGGACCTATTAGTCCTCCATCGAAGACAAAAGAAATATATATTAGTTTACTTGTGATTATGTTACTAAGTGGGTGAAGCTAAACCATTACTTGTTGCCTAATGAATCATACGTAGTTACTTTTCTTTTTGAGGATATTTTTACTCGTTTTGGTGTCCCAAGGGGGAAATTGTTACGGATCAGGAGCTCAATTTACATCAAGGCTAGTGGAGAAAATGATGAAGAATTACAAAATCGGTTATAGAACATCTACTCCTTATCATCCACAAGCAAATGGTCAAGTGTAATCCCACTAATAAAGTCATTGAAGGAATCCTAACAAAGACTGTTCATCTACATAGAAGAGATTGGGTAGATAGGCTTCCTGAAGCCTTGTGGGCCTATAGAACTACATGGAGAAACACAACAAGCCATACTCCTTATGAGCTTGTTTATGGGAAGCAAGTTTTGTTTCCTATAGAGTTCCAAATTCAAACATTCAAGATGGCAGTTCAGCTAGGACTTGATCTAACGGAGGCACAAAAGCATAGACTGGAGCAAATTAATGAATTGGATGAGATCAGACAAGATGCAGTTCAGAAAACAAGTCTAGTCCAACAGCAAAGGGCTAGATGGCATGACAAGTACATCAAGGAGAAGAAATTCAAAGAGGGTGACTGGGCTCTCTTGTTTGACTCAAAATTCAAGGATTTTCAAGGGAAATTTCAGACACATTGGCTTGGGCCATATGAAATTGTTCGAATTTTTGATAATGGGGCAGTAAAAATCAAAACTATAGATGAAGAGGAGGTCACTTTTCTTGTGAATGGTCATAGACTGAAGCTATACCACAAGCCACTCTCAAGAGAAAAGTTTGTCAAGAAGTTCCAAGAAGACAATGATGTGAAGTTAATGAAGAAGAGTCTCTCTTCTTCATCAACTTGATTAAATTTTCTGAAGCATTTCTCTTTTGAAAAAATAAAAAATAAAAAATAATAATAATAAAAAATAAAAATAAAAATAAAGGTATAAACATGAAAACCAATCATTGATTGGCATGTTTATACAGAAAAGATAGGGTGAAAATCAGAGTCTCTCTGACACTCTAACTTTTCCCATTTTTGTTTTTATAAGCAGCTGTTATAAAAATCATAAGTTCAGTTCCATAGTGCTTATGATTCATTTCATCTCACTCCATTCACTTATCCATCCATACTCCATTCCATTCCTCATTCATATTTCACTCCATTCCACATTTCATTCATCTCATTCCATCTTTCATCCATCTCATTTTCATGTCAAAATACAAAATTTGATATCTTGTTGTAAGTGAATAAAATATGTCATGAATTGCAGTACAGCTCTTATGTTCCTTCATTCCATTTCATGAACTGAATCCATTTCATTCCATTATCCACTTCATACATATCATAATCCATCATCCATTTTCATTCATACCACATAACATTTCACCCATACTCCAAAAAAATTCCATTTTCATGATTAAAGTGTTCTACAGGAACATTCTGCAGCTCAGTGGACATTCTGCAGCTGATCAGCCTTTCTGCAGCCCGACAGTCTTTTCGCAGCTATAAACCCTGAAGGCATCAATCAGCAGACATCAGAATTACAACAAAGTGACCCAGTGTATTCATGAATCAAAAGCATCAAGAAAATTATGAAGACTCCTCGAGAGATGAGCAGAGAAGACAAAGGCTACAAAAATCAAATAAAGGGCAGAGGTAACAAATTTAAATTACGATGGCATTTCATAAAAGTTTAGCATAGTTTAGTTGTGGATTATTCGAAAAGGTTGTTTTAATTGTTTTTATTGATCAAACACCAACAAACCCTCTACAGACTTTGTATTAAAATCTTCCATTTCAAATTGCATATCCGATAGCATTTAAGCGGTGAAATGGCCAAAGCATTTGAATTTTCCACGTCTCTTAACCAAAGCATTTAATGATGATGATTCCCTCTGCCGTCGTAAAATCCTCCGTCGTCTCCTCAATCATTAATACAATCCCTCCATCTCACTCCACTACTCCATTTCGTGACCACTACCATAACTTCATTCCGTAGCCGGTATTCCATTCCGAAGACAGAGATATTATTATCACCAGGAGCAGAGCTAAAGGATATCAGTTTGAATAGCATTGAGCATTGTAAACGCAGAGCAGAGTAGAAGGGGTAAATTTGGAAGTATAACAGTGTGAGGACTCGAAGCCACTTGATCCCGTGGGTAGATAAAATATCACTAGGGACGGAGTTTGAAGCATTTTCACTATCAACACAGAATTGTGGCAGTGATGAGTTTGAAGTCTGTTGTTACCAAAAGACAGAGGTTTTAAAATTGAAACCATTTGCTACCAGAGACAGAGGTGTTGTAGTGTTGAGTTTGAAGTCTGTTGTTACCAGAGACAGAGGTGTTGCAGTGATTGAGTTTGAAGTCTTTTGCTACTAAGAGCCAGAGGTATTGCACAAAAAGAAATTTGAAGCCATCTCCCACTGTCTATCAAAGACATATCAGTTCGAAATTTGAAACTGCTTTCATGATCAAACATAAGCATATCAGCCAGAGGTTTTGAAGCTGTTACCACTATAAATCAGAGGTATGTCATTCCAAAATTGAAGCCATTTTCATTTAGAGCTTGAAGCCATTTCAATCCGAAAGTGAAAGTCATTGTTTTGTGGGTAGAAGAGTGTTAATTTGATATTGAAAAATCATGGGTTTCATCGTAAGGACTGAACCTGTGGGTTCAAAATATTTATAAGGTTACCCACAATGCAAAGAAATGTTACAACAAATAGGATGGCTTCAATTTTTGGAAAAATTTAATGGCTTCCATAAGGAAGTCACTAAAACATTTGCAAGAGCATTTCAAGGAACCGAAGTTGAAGTAGGTGATGTCAAGTTTACTGTCACTGAAGTTTTTATTGCAGAGGCTACAGGATTGCTCAGAACTGGAGAGAGATGGTTTAAAAATAGAGAATTCCACAATGACTCTTGGAAACAAATTTTAAAATCACCAAATATGGATGTTAGTGTATTCAAGAAAGGAATTCCCAGTTCTGCATTGAAAAACAAATGGAGAAACATACTACTTATTTTACAAAAATTTGTTACATGTGAGGGTAGATATGGGACATTTTATGTCTACCACATTAGACTAATGATGCATTTTCTGGGAGAAGACTTAAACCTACCATATTTCTTGCTTCAAATTCTGAAGAAGATGGCTTCCTGTGTTCAGAGAAGAGTTCAATTTTTAGAGACAACCCTGTATCATCATGGTTTGGTCAAAATTTTGATTGAGCATCATCTAGCTAAAACAAATGATACATGGGATGATTTCTTAATAAAAAATCATTTTGAAGAAGCAAAAGAACCATCACCTGAACCACAGCCTACAAAGAGAAGTAGGAAATGGAGGGCTTCAAAAGTTGAAATTGACAAACCAGTCCAAGAGAGCAGTGAGGAAATCATTTTAGAGAAGTTGACTCGAATCAAGAGGCAACTTAAGGAAGAAAATATAATCAAGGAATCTGCCACAGAGAAAGGAGAGGGATCCTCTCAGCCTAGGAGAAGCCACAGATTAAAGGGAAAACTGAAGAAAACACCAATCAAACAAACAGGGGTAATCAATATTGAAGATGAAGAAACACCCATTGAAGAGGATGATGAAGAGGATTTTTATAAAGGAACCCCTGAAATTGATCCTGCTCAACAGGAAATTTATGACTATGTGGAAACCTTAGAGAGGACAGCTTCAGAAAGCAGAGAGAGAACCCCCAGTCCTCCACTGTCTGAAATAGATATATTAAGGAGGGATAGATATGAGTTGGAATTGCTGAATAGACACATCAAAAATGAGAATGAAATTCTCAAAGATCAAATCAAGCTCAAAACTGATATGAACTCAACCTTATCCCTGCATATAGACAAAGTGGAGAGGACCAATGAGAAGTTGAAGACAAGGAATAAAAAGCTAATCAGGGCACTCACCAACCTAAGGTTCAAACTTGTTATCAGAAAACCCAGAAGATCTCTAGCTTCCAGACAAAGGAGAAGAAGAGGATTAGATGTTCTTGCAGAAGCCTCTGAATTCATAGGCTAATTTGCATGAGGACATGCAAAGAGACAGCAGTGGGGGTATGTTGAGCCTCGAAATTGTGCTTTCTTTCATCTCATTTTACCTCATTTTCCCTTGTCCATTGCTATCCTAGACCCAATTGATCAATGAATATAGTTAAAATTACTTCTAGAATGATTTACATGACTGACTTGCTAAGTTTTGTGATTTTTTGCCATTGTAAAGTATTTTGACCGGAACTAGCTGCAGAATGCAGACATTCCGTAGCTAACCGGCGATTCTGCAGCTGCCTTCATGTTTGAGTATGTTCCAGGTGGCCTCTTGAGAAAAACCGCATATGGGCATGATCCACGTCGTGTCTACATGGTTCGTTGCTCATCATGGAGGAGGAAATGAATTCTGGGTAAGGTTTTGAACGTGGGAAACACATTTATGAAGGAAGACTCCTACTAGGACTGTCTCAGTCCAGATGTCTTTTCTTCTTCACGCAGCCACTTCAAAGACTCCTAACGTGATTCGGATAAGGAAAGACATTGTTCCTAAATTGTTGTAATTATTGTTACGTGCATTTGCTTTATAAACTCTTGGGAGACGGAGAGCTATGTTAGAGATTTTATGTTAGATTTGCTGCTAGATTTTGTTTAAACTCTGTGTTACATCCTTGAAGACGCAGAGTGTTATGTTCAAACTATTGCATCGTTAATGGAGCAGACAAAGTTATTTTGAAGGCGTGATTTAATTTGGAGTTGAATGCCGTCAAGTGGTAGAGGGACCCTGCCTCTTGCATGGATTTCTTTTGCGTAAATTAGATAAGTTTTCCTAGCTGCCTTTACGTTTTGCATTTGAATTGGTAGTTGTTTTGTTTTAGCTACTGTAGTCGTATTCATTCTAGCTCTTCCACAAGAAGACATTCTTCCAACATATTAAAATGATGAATGTTGAATGACTATGGTATTGTAGGATAGGAGTTGAATTTGTAGTTGTTTTAACTAGTTACTGTAGTTATATTCATTCCAGCTCTTCCACAAGAAGACATTCTTCCAATAGATTATAATGATGAATGATGAATAGCTATGGTACTGTAGGATTTAGTTATAGTTTTTACTATTCACTATCACAGTTACACTTGTTCTCATCACTCTTCCACAAGAAGAAACTCTTCCAAGACATCCTTAAGAAGTTCAAGCCATGACCGTGATAATGAATGATTTAGTTGTGTGTGTGTACTAAGTATCATCTCTGATCTTGCTCTTAAACGCTTGCCCAAGACATCATAATGACGAGTAGGGTATGGATGTGATAACTTAGTTTTTCATTTGCTTTCAGTTCATTTGTTTTCAATTGCATACAAGTACACAGTCAGAATTGTTCTACCTCTTCCAAAAGAAGGAACTCTTCCAAAATATCACTGATGATGAACAAACAGATTGTGTGACTTCATAGATTAATGCATGTTAGTATAGTTAGAAAGCTCCGGAGTTTCATTGCATTTAATTCATGTTCAGTTACTTTGTTTCAATTTTTGATGATGACTTATAGTTCAGCATTGTTCTAGTTTAGTGGCATCTTAGGTTCATTCTTAGATTAACTCATTACACTTGCATCTCATATTCAAATTGTCATCCATTGCACAATAAATTACTTTAGTTGTTAGGATTAACAAGACAGCCTTCATTATTCACAAACATCTTCTTGTTCTAAAAACTACAAATGATCTATAGCTATAGGAACAGAAGACAACATCACTATAAGGTCTGAAATCTCTCTGTAATTTCTTCATCATTTCATAAAACAGAGCTCTTCCTCAAAAGAACTACTTTGAACAAGAAACCAATAACTCTTTGAGTATAGGTTCTGTGACATTCAATTAAATTGCAGAATAGAACTAGGAATTAATCATAGAATAGAAGAACTTAGGACAGAGTATTGCATCATTAGTGTTTAACTGTTTAGTTAGAGGATTTGCATATTTAGTGATCATTTCTCAAGTTTAGTTTGTGTCATTTGCCTAAAAAGTCATTATCAAGCTTTTGCTTTTATTTAGCCATAGTTTAGATTCTGCTTCAGTGTTTCTAATTGCATTTTCCATTCCATACATTAGGTTTAACTCTGTTTTGACCACCAACCCTTTCCATTAGTTTTCTAGACATTTCCATTGTGAACATAAAAATCACCAAAAGACCAAAAACATCATAAATCATCACAAAAGACCAAAAAAATCATAAATCATCACAAAAGACCAAAAACATCACAAAACACCACATACAACGCATTAGGAAACAAGCACCTAGGTACATATGGTACACTTCACTTCAGCAGTTTACAAATCCTGGTTGACAATTAAATGAGCTCAGTTTAGGAGACTATATTGAGACCCAACAGTGGTTTCAAGAACTTTCTGAAAAACAACATCTATTTGGTCTTTCTTGGCTGAATCTAGGTATTTTTTGCTCCTAAGATCATACTGCTTATGGATTTCCATGATGGCATTTTCAAACCCCAAGCAATAGTCTTCAGAATCCTCATAGTTTGTGTCAGTTTGATCTGAGGAATGGAAGTCGTGTTCTTCTTCGGTGAGAAAAACATCTTCTTCATTATCAGAACTTATTAGATTTATATGATTTTCCTCAGGTTCTATAATTTCTCCTCTTCCTCATCTACACAATTTTTGTAATATTCCTAATTTAGCTTCAGCTAATAGGAATATTAATTTTTCTTTTAAAATCTAGATGGATGAATAAATGGGCAAGGAGGCTCATAAATTTCTCAAGTATGAATAAAAATCCCTCATAGTGTGAAAAGGGATCATGAAATAACCAGATCAAGCATCCACATGTGTGAACAATGTCTAAACTATGTGGACAAGGTCAAGTTTGACCAAGTCAACATCATTTATTCTCAAAGAGTGGATCCTAAATAAAGACAGCTCAATGTGAATGAAAATCAAGCTAACTAGTTAAGATGAAGTCACCTTGAGTGTGAAAGAGGTTGATCACTTGACCAAGTCAACCATGACCATATCAACAATGCAGTTTAGATGCATTGAACCTCCTAGAGGTACAACGCAGTTCTAGAAGGAGAATCTACATGTGAAAGAGGCTAAACTAATGAAGTGGTTTAGGGTTTTAACAAGACTCCAATCTTATAAAAGGAAGAGGAGGGCAGTATGAAAAGGTTGTTGAAGATTATTGTTTTCTGAAGGTATTGTCTGCTGAGACATCCCTCATTGGGGGTTTTCCTATTTAGGAATCCCACCTCCTTCCTTAAGCAGCTCTTGGAGGAGATTTGTTCTAACTTGTCCACTATCAGGCTTGCACCAAGCTTCACCTTACACCTACAACTCTTCTCCTGTGGGGGTTGAGCTGTCCTTGTGAGTTGCAGCAAGTGGAGAAACTAGATCTGTTCAGATCTAGATTATGTTGGTGCCTCTTCTCAGTGAGTGTGTATTTTAACCTCCTAGAAGAGTGCATTAGCTGATTGAGCTTCAGATACAGAACTTGGCATCAAGCCAAAGCATTCTCAGAGCCTACAACACTGTCTCTCTCCATGGATAGTGTTATTTGCAAGTTTGCAGTTGCAGGGTGTTTTGTCTGTATTTTGGAGGAGAGATCTCCGGTGTTAGGATTCCTCCTCTCACTGTGGTGATCCATGGATTGGCCATCCAATCCATGTTAGTTTAAGATCTGATATGCTTTCCTATTGTATGCTTCAGAAATTTTTGAACATTTCTGCAGATCTGCAATTTTAGATCTCAGATCTATTCTTTGTGCTTCATGTTTTGCACAAAACCCCAAGGGGAATGTATATATGAGCATTTCTTGTACACAGATCTGAATTAGATCTATATTTTTATGTATAGATCTACTCTAGATCTGAGTTATATCATACTATTGCTTCAGCACCAATAAAATAACGCTTTTGATTTTATGCAGACTTTTCTATGGCTGTCACACCTCATTTCTGAGGATTTTTCCTGTATTGTCTTATTATTTCT
Source organism: Pinus albicaulis (assembly GCA_034641835.2). Taxonomy (NCBI): domain Eukaryota; kingdom Viridiplantae; phylum Streptophyta; class Pinopsida; order Pinales; family Pinaceae; genus Pinus; species Pinus albicaulis. The sequence continues at coordinate 1,394,177,173 of CM076578.1, forward strand.
CTTGTACAATGTAAGGGTTGTAATGTACATCTAATTTCTAAACCTCCATATCAGCCTACTATTGTGCTTCAGTGGAACTGCGTTATTTCTGAAGTATCCCTTTGCATATAGCTGCAGCCCCTCTCTTTGGGTGTTTTTCAGCTAGACTAGTTTGTGGGAGATATGTTTAACCCACCTAGTTTGATTTATTTTTGCTCTCCTTTTGGATTTAGATCTTATATGAGCTGATATAAGGGATCCAGGAGCTTCAAACTCATTTCTATGCACAAATTCTCAGGAGTGCGTTATTTCAATAGGCTTCCTGAGCTGTTCCAATTCTGGGATATTACAGTGGTATCAGAGCTTCTTTCCTTGGCTCAGCCTGTGAGCTTCAAGCAACATGAAGTCTTATCATGGGGAGGAGGAGATATGCAAGATAAACTAGAGAAAACCCTTATTCTTTGGAGAGAATAGGTTCAAAAAACTTCTATCTCAAGCTCTGCAAGGTATCAGAAAAGACATATAAGAAATGAGGAGGGAAGAGCATAAAGATGCCTCAAACAGATCTACAAGATCTATACATGAGGAAAATTATAAATCCTCATCTCATGGATATGTGCACTCAGCCATATCACCAAATATTCAATGCTATGTCAGTGATTTCTTCATGAAGAGGAAGAAATGAGGTGTGACCAAGAAGGGGACTCTTGGTGAGTATTTGCTGGAATATGAAGCTCAACCTAAGGAGGTCAAAGATAACTTGAACTTCCAAAGGTTCTATAAGATCAAGGAAGACAGAAGCACAAAGGTGAAGCATCATGATATGAGTATATTCTATCTATCTACTTTTGATGGATCACTTAAATGTCTAGTTAGGGTTTGGCTGGAGGAACTAGGGAAATTTGTGCATCAACATCAAGTTTCAGAAATTGAAGCCATCAAAGTAGCAGTACTGCATTTTGAAGGTAAAGCATATGCTTGGTGGTTGTTTGAGTCCTTTTCCTTAATAAATTCAAATACACCTACTTATGCAAATTTTATTGAAATATTAGTGGAAAGGTTTAATGAAGCTTCATGTGTAACATCTTTTTTTGAAAATATCAAACCATATCAAACAAATCTTGTGCATGAGTTGGAAGGGTCTATGAATCCAAGACATGTGTTTTGTGGCTCAAGACCTGTGTTATGTTTGCTAGATTTTACAGGTTCAACAAAATCTTCAGACACACCTACATTGTCTTGTTCTTCCTCTCTATCTGTCATTAATCCTGTTATAGTGACCTGTTCACTAAAGGTTTCATCATTAAACATAATAAAATAATCAAGGCCTATATTTACAGAATATAGAGGAGAGTTTCGTGGTCTATCTTGACTTGTAACTGTGAATTTCATATGGGACTCCCTGTAAAGTCTTCTAGTTTGATTGAAAACAGGGATAGTCTCATAGGTCATGTCCATTTGCATAGTTCCCTGTAACTTATCCCCCCATGATCTTGATAACAACATTCCATACTTGGGGGGAACATCAGCCACAACAATATCCATGACTAAGCATTTTGCTAGAATTTGGGCTAAGTTAACACAGAGGTCTTTGATTAATCCTAAACATCTTACTCTGCTGGAATCAAAGAAGTAAAGGTATTTGTAAGTTCTGGTGATTTCTAAACCTAGGCTCTCCATCACAGCTTTAGGCATTAAATTACGAGAAGCTCTGGAATCATGCATGGCGTTCTGCAAAATTTTGTCATGAACATTTAAACTGACATAAAAGGGAGGAACAGGTCCCTCTTGATATCTACCTTCAATCTTAGGACCAAAAATAAGCTCTGGCTGGTCATCACTAAGATTGACTGTGTCCTCATTTTCTTCTATTTTCAAAGCCTTCAAAATTTGGGCTCTATATACATGTTGGGCAGCTAATTCAGTCAAGGGAATAGAGATTTTGATCTTTGAAATTTCCTTCTCCAGGCTGAAAGGAATTTGACTCTTTAAAGTATTGGTTTCAGCCTTATTGGTTGTCAGTCTATCAGCAATATCAGCTTGCTGATTTGCTTTATTTACACTTGAAAAATTTGTTTTCACAGGAGTACTAGCTGAAGCGTTAGTACTACTAAGGTCTGCATTCTGTTTTTCTTTATTTTGAGTGTTTTTCTCTTTTCCTTTATTAGAATTTACAGCCACTTTTTTGTCCTTTTGTTTAACAAATTTAGGTTTGGTTGCAGTGCTGTTTTGTGAAGATTCATCAGAGGTTTTGTTGTTGGGGGGTTGTTGACTAGTTTCACTTCTAAGGTCGTATTCTCTTTGAGGCTCTATGATGACATTTTCCATGTCTTGATAAAAAATTTCATCGTCATCTCTTTTGTCATCATGAGGTGTGTATAGACCTTGTTTTCTATCATAATGAATCCCAAAGTCATCATTGTCTACCCCCAGCATGTTGATATCTTCTTCCTCTACTATTTCATTTGTTTCCTCAACCTCACTTACATAGTTTTGATGAAAGGGAGGAGTGATCTGTTGATCATCTTCCCTAGGTCTATTTGGAGGTTGGTTCCTTCTAAAATTCTGATTTTGGTTCTGATTTCTATTTTGAGGAGCAGTTTGATTTTGGCTTGCTTGTGCTCTCTTAATTATGCTCATCTCTTTCATCATTTCCTCCATCATTTTCTCCATCTTTGAGTTTGAAGTGGAAGGTGTGGATTCCTCTCTAAAATATACTCTCTTCTCAACTTTCATCCTTGCTCTTTTCTCCATCAGGTTGACTTCCACAGAAAGAGCACCTCTTTGCATATCTTCAAGAGTTGCAAAATCCCTCTCTCTTAGCGAATAGGTCATGTCAGAGACAAACTCTTCAGGAAACTTGTTTAAAGCTGAGCCTTGTAGAGGTTTTAGTTCTGGGGAAAGTGCATTATACACACTATTAAACCTAGTGCAATAAGCTTGGACACTTTCCCTGGGGTTTCTATGGAGGTTCTTGTAATTAGAAAGGACTTGGAGAGGATTCTTCTTCACTTCCTATTTGTTTAAGAAAGTTTGATGGAAGCCTGGGAGATTGTTTATACTATGGGGGGCTAAGCTTTTAAACCATTTTCTTACTTCTCCCCCTAAGCTTTGAGCAAATAATCTAAGCTTGACAGAATCATCATCAATTTCATTTCTGTCAAAGTAGTCATTCATCTTATCCACATGTTGTGATGTAGTCGTAGCATTGGTAGCATCATATAATGGAATTTTGGACTAATAGTCCTGTGGAAGATTGACTAATGGTGCAGGAATGACTAGGGGAGCATACAATGCAGCCATGATATGGGGTGGAGGTGGATTTACAAGAGGTGGATTAACAAAAGGGAAAGCGGACTGAAGTGAAGTGGTTTGGACAGTGAATGAAGGGTGAGCGGAAGTGGATGGACCAGGAATAGACTACTGAGCTGATTTTGGATGAGAAACACCTAAGTTGTGAAGGAAATGTAAATCAGGAGGTGTTGTTTCTCTATTACCAGGATGTTCACTTGTCTCCAGGGATGAAAGTGAAGACTCAGAATCTAGCTGAATTATATCATCAAACGACCTAGTTCTAAATGGATTTACTAAGTCAGCTTGTGCTTGTTGTAGAGCTGAAAGATTTTCAGGGACTGAATTAGCTCTCAAGGGTGATCTGAAAACATTTGATAATTTAATCCTAGGAGACTTCCAAAGGATACTTTCTGGGTCATCAACTATCTCAGGTGGATCAGGGTTAGGATGGGCTCTAGTGTGAATCTTTCTAGGAGCCACTATGCTATGTTTTTCAGACCCAAACACACAAGAAAAGTTCAACCAGGTATGACAATATTTGAGAGGTTAACTAATCCGTTTACTGAAATTTCAATCCTACAGTCCTCTAACTGAGTTTGAAAGGTTTTACAATGATAAGGGTTCTTCCCGGTGGAGCCTTAAGGTCTGTTAAGGATTGTAGAGTCGCCAAGTGGAAGTTTTTAGCTCTTTTCATAGGTAAAGGGTTTTATGGTCCACCACCACGTTTATTGGATACCAATATGAAACATTTTTAGGTTTTCTGAGTTCTCTTTCGGTTGTATGGTTTTTAAGAATAACCTAACTCTATTTCAAAACTTTGCTACGGTTAAGAGACAAAGACAGTCTACTCCTATGGCTAAGCTAGCTAATTTTTCAAGGTTAGATAAAGAATTATGGGAATCCTAGGGCTTACCTAGCTTGTCACTGATTCAAACAAGTTCCATCATGATTACCATTCCTTGGTAGTTCTTGAAAAGGCTGTTGTTTACTCACAAAGTTTTCTCGAATCAAGGGTTTGTGAGGTCTTAAAAGGTATCAAAAACACTCAGCCTCTTAAGTAACTATTTAAAACCAACCAAGTGAAGGGCTAACCATTGAATTCTTGGGCAAGTTTGTATTAAAGCAACTTAATTGAAAAACAATCCAGTAATCCACATAATTACCTTCAGAAAGTATGAAAACACATAAGAAAAACGAGGTGTAAACTTAAGATCAGATAAAGTACTTTTAAACCTATTCTGCTTTCGGTCGACACCAAGGGAAACTTTCAGAATCTACTTTTGGAGAAAAAACTAGGACCAGGGCACACCATATCTTCCATAGTAATCTTTAATAAGCACAATAAAGAAAATAAATTTCAAGAACAACGTTTTTTGTAAGGCAAACAGTAGGATGAGGGAACTCCAACATTCCTAACTGCTTAACTGTATTAAATCATTCTTGAATAAACAAATTTGAGGAAAACATTAAGACAAAGATTTTCAGTCAGAGAAGGTTACTGATATACAGTAGGTCCTAACTCTATAATTTCTATTCTTTATCATAGAATAGTGAACAATATGACATACATAGAAGGAAAACAATAACAAAGAAAGGAGCACTTCACCAGTGATATAGACCAGGATCCCAAGAAACAACTTTATATTGATGTCAAACCAGTTACAGTCTTCAAGTCCAATGTTTCAGTTCAACAATCATCTTCACTACTTAGCCTAACTAATCTATCACAAGCAGAGCTCTAAGGGCCAGTGAACACTATTTACAATCAGGAGTTTGAGCTCAAATGTATTTCAAAGTTCTGCAACCAACAGTTTCTCATCTTCTACAGAAGTATTTATAGAAGATTGAGGAGGTGAGACCTGATAAAAGATCTCAATTACAATTAATACAGAGTTAAGGGTTTCTTGGCCTTTGAGGGGCTCAATGAATAAACTTACATATGTGTACTCTGTATTAAATGTTCTACATAAATATTAAGCTCGGTGGGAGATTTTTTTGACCTTTGAGGCTTTGTGTAATGTTGAAGTAACTCTGCTGATATTTTGTCATTAAGTTTCCTTGCAGAAGTAACTTTCCGGCTATGCTGAGGCGAAAATATTCATTCGATCAATAAATTCGGCCCCTGATTGAGTACTTTAAGGAACAGGTGGCACTATGGTAGCTGAGGAATAAATTGTCGAAAATGCAACAAGATGATGGAGCTTAGTGAAATGAAGTCGCCTTCACTAAGTGGGCCTGCAGGCAAATTCTGGCGCAAAAATCTATTTTTAGACTATGTCTATTTTTAGACATATGGAGCATGGTTCGAGGATTCCAGTTTGAGATTCTTGAAGTATGTGTCATGTTGGTAAAAATAGATGAGACTCTATTTTTGAGGTCAAAGAGGTCGAAGTCTATTTTTAGACTGCCTCTCCTTAAAACAGGGAAGTCAAATATTATTTACCCTTAATAATATTTAGATTATAAACAACAGTTTACTCTCTTGGAGCACTTCAGTTCGAGCTACAGAAGTGGCTCATGCATCTGACAGAGGAATCACGTGGTTCCCAAGGGTTTGATGGCATCATGCATGGTTGACTTCAGTTGGACTTCAGTGGCAGAAGTTTGGAGGAGTTAATGAGACAAATAGTGGAGTTGTGTTCTGTTTATTTTAGTTGAACTGGTTGAGATTAGTTTAAATAGCTAATCAATTAGTTATGAGTGGAGTGAATTAAATATTATTTAATTCATTAATTAGTAACTCATTATTCAACTCAATAACACATCAGTTCACTACAGTGCATGATCAGTTCAGTGGAGACCAGTGAAAGAGGTAGATGAAAGGGTGGAGTTAGCTATCAGTTGTGACTATACTGTTGCTATTTGCAACACACGGATAGGTGGAGTAAGCCCATGAGGATTGCGCAGTTCAGGCTGGTGGTTTATCTATATAAAGAGGCCATCCCATAGCATTGAAACAAGCAATAGAGGCAAGGCAATTGGCGGTGAGTTTTGAACCAGTAACCTGTTCAAAACTGAGCTAGATTGTGAGTAACTTCATGAGAAAGTACTGAGTACTTGTGAAAAGTATTGTAATGAGTTTGTTACTTGATTTCTCCATTATAATATACACAATAGCTGCGGGGTTTTCAGCTATAAGCTTTCCCCATACATACTGTGTTAATGTGTATGATGATTTGATGTGTTATCGCTTGATTTTATTTCCGCATGTTTGATGATCTGAGTTGGTTGAGTGGAAGAGATTATGTGTTGCATATAAATTAGAATTGTATGTGATCATGATAGTCTCGGTGGATAATTAATCATTATTCAGCAAATTTCTACATAAATTTGCCCCAGATGGTGGTGGTAGAGGCATTCCTGCTTGATAAAAAATTTTAGGTTTTCTGTAAACTGTGTTTTATTTCAGGGATTAGGCTTTTGATAATCATTCTTAGCCGTAATCCCCGTAATCCTGTCTTTAAGCTTCTGCTTTGATACATTTTGGTCTTCGACACTGATACTCTTTGACCGTGCCCCTTTCATGGTGTTTTTGTTGGTGTGCAGGGCTGCGCAGGGTTCATAAGGCGTCAATGGCTCATGAGTCATTGATAAATGTGAATTTTAAACCCTGTTCGTGATTTCCTGTGGTGAATCGAAGGCGGGAGGGTCGTCACCCTCAACCTCCGTAATTTCTTCAGCGTAGCGGAAAAATACATTGAAACCCTGCAAAATACGAAAAACTATTATAAAATCCTGCATATATAGGTTGACTACTTCAAAGGACGTGTGGAGGAAGCATGGCCGTTGGATAGCATCATCCAATGGTTAGGATTGATCGGGAGAGATCGTGGAACGAGCGGAAAAAAGATTAAATCTGGGCCGTCGATCGCGCAGAGATCGACGGTCGAGAGCGGAGGTCGAAAGTCAAATGGAGGAAATTTGGGCGATGAAATGTGGACCGTCGATCTGCAGATCAGATCGACGGCAGAGGTTGTTGTTTCCGCTGTACGATAGCCTGGTTATAGCGTGTGTATCTTGGTTAACCATCGGACATCTTCGGCGAGAGATCTCCGTCGGATGAGCGGGTTCGGATCCGACGGCTGTGGTCAATATCGCTGGGCATCCTCGTTCGAACTTTAATGCGCAATGGAGAAATTTAATGCACAATGGATGGCGGTTTCGCAAATAGTACCCAGGACATGTGGCGGAAAGTGTATGGAATCGCTGGCGATCGGGGGAAAACAGATTTTTGCCCAAGGGCGGTGCGATGGATACTGCCGGTTTTGGGCAACCGGCTTTTGGGCGGTGGGGACCACGGAAAGACACACTCCGCACCGTTCGATTTGTGGATTAGATCGATGGTGTAGATTTATTGAGAAAACGCTCCGGCGGAGAAATTTATAAAATAAAATAAAACCCAAAGTTTACAAATAACAAAGGTTTTTATGGTTTTGGACGGGATATATACATGATATAGGATAAGCGCTCGACTGCGGGGCCTTTGGATTTATGGAATACAATGGGCCCGGGACTTTATATAAGAAGGGCCAATCGCATATCGCAAGTTCAAACATGGGCTTTTCAATCTACCCATTCATATTAATACGTGACTTTGGTTTTTAGACCAAAACATTAGAAAAGTGGGTTTTTGAGTTTTACACAGGAAAAAGGTAATCGGGATGGATTATTTATAAGGTTTTGAGTACGGAATGCAGCCCACGGGATATCTATATATATAAAATAGCGATGCGATCGGGGTTTTTCAATATAAGGCTGATCGCATCGCAAGTTTTAAACGCAGCGTAAAACCTTGTGCACTTTGAGTTTGTGCGATGCGATAAATGCCTCCAGAGTTAGCGCTTGGTCCTAGGGTGTGGGCATATGATTGGAAGTGGTCAGAGACTTAGCCCAAAGGGGCTTAAGCCCAATACATAGAAAACATTATTTTCACGGAATTTTTCAAGGCTTTCAATGGAGTTGGGGGGTTTTGGTAAGGTTAAAGAGTGAGTCTTTAACTTTGTAAAGTGATTTTCGTGAAGGGAGGAAGAGGAATCATGAAAACAAAGGAGTTTTTATGGAGGAAAAAGGGGAGCAAATGAAGGTTATATTTGGAAGAGGGGGAAAGGGAAAAGGGTCCTTGCAGCAGTATTTTGGCTTGGAAACCATCAGGATTTTCGAACGGGGAATGGGCATAGTAGTGAATATTTGGACAGAAACAAGAGACCTTCAAGAGTCCTCAAGAGCCAACAATTTTTAGAAATGAAATTTGTTCCTTGAAGGCTCAAACAGTCTTAGCCACCTTTTGGTATAACAAATATTTATAGGTGGCTAACACAACCTATGAGATCTTGCTTTCCAAACCCACTAGTTTCATTAGACCATATCATACTCTCTTGGGTGGATTCATATGGGAAGGTTTCAAGGAAGAGGTGCATTCTCATATGGAGAATTTCATGAACTATTTGTTAGAGAGGTAGGAACATAGCTCTTGGGAAGAGCCATCACTCATACCTCCTTCATCATTGAGTGTGAGAGGGGACTCATCCATGAGTTACCTCACTAATGTAAAACAAGTATATAGAGGAACTGATCCTTCTGAATATTATGATCTATCTCCTGTATGCTTATATTTCTCTAACACTCATTTGCAGAACATTGCTCCAAGAGGGGGCACTTTTTATGATGGGTTTCATGGACCACTCAAGCCCATGAATTATGTTGATGCAGGTCATTCCTTGGAGGATCTTCAGAAGTTATTATATTATTCATGGTGTGATTATTTTACACCAACTATGATGCACCTTCTCCAAGCATCCGAGGGGGATGGGGCGGCAAAAAAGTGTTTGGGAAGGCACTTGTCATCTCCTATTTAATGGCAGTTAAGGGTAAAACTACGCTGGTTGCACATGAGGGAACATCTTCCTTCTCCTTTATCATACATGGCAGCTAGCATGCTTCTAATCATGATTCCATGTGTTGACAATGTTCTTGCTCTTGGGAACATTGTTGGAGGAGAGGCACATTGGTGGGATATGTCCTTGGGGGAAGGAGTTCCCCACTATTTTTATACTACATGCTTCAATGGAAGCATGAGATATTGTATGGCCACTATGATAGATCACTTTTCTTTTTGTAGAGTGAGCCATATGTTTGTTGGGAACATGCCTCTCATATGTATTGGGGAGGAGGTTTTCTATGGATTGCCAAGCTGGGAGGTGATCCACTTCATTTGCATGATAGCATGAAGATGGGAGTCTTTCATGAATAATGAAATTCCCTGTGATTATCATCACTTCTATCTTGAGGAGGCCATGGACCAGCAAGAGTGTTTCCACATAGACCTTCCATTTCTCCATGATGAGAGCCATTGGGTTTATTCACCAAAGTCCAACTTGCACATTGAGGAGGAACCATTAGAAGACAGAACTATTGTATAAAACCTGGAGCAATGGTGGAGACTATTGGATGAGGGGGCCACAAGAGAAGAAGGGGAGATTTTGCAGCACCCTTGCAGTTGCTTGAGGACAAGCAACATTTGGGAGGGGGAGACTGTAATATTCCTAATTTAGCTTCAGCTAATATGAATATTAATTTTTATTTTAAAATCTAGATGGATGAATAAATGGGCAAGGAGGCTCATAAATTGCTCAAGTATGAATAAAAATCCCTCATAGTGTGAAAAGGGATCATGTAATAACCAGATCAAGCATCCACATGTGTGAAAAATGTCTAAACTATGTCGAAAAAGTCAAGTTTGACCAAGTCAACAGCATTTATTCTCAAAGAGCGTATCCTAAATAAAGACAGCTCAATGTGAATGAAAATCAAGCTAACTAGTTAAGATGAAGCCACCTTGAGTGTGAAAGAGGTTGATCACTTGACCAAGTCAACCATGACCATATCAACAGCGCAGTTTAGATGCATTGAACCTTCTAGAGGGACAACGTAGTTCTAGAAGGAGACTCTACATGTGAAAGAGGCTAAACTAATGAAGTGGTTTAGGGTTTTGAAAAGAATCCAATCTTATAAAAGGAAGAGGAGGGTAGCATGAAAGGGTTGTTGAAGATTATTATTTTCTAAAGGTATTGTATGCTAAGACATCCCTCATTGGGGGTTTTCCTATTTAGGAATCCCACCTCCTTCCTTGAGTAGATATTGGAGGATATTTGTTCTAACTTTTCCACTATCAGGCTTGGTCCAAGCTTCACCTTACACCTACAACGCTACTCTTGTGAGGGTTGAGCTGTCTTTGTGATTTGCAGCAAGTGGAGAAACTAGATCTGCTCAGATCTAGATTATGTTGGTGCCTCTTCTCAGTGAGTGTGTCTTTTAACCTCCTGGAAGAGTGCATTAGCTGATTAAGCTTCAGATCCAGAACTTGGCATCAGGCCAAATAATTCTCAGAGCCTACAACACTGTCTCTCTCCCTGGAAAGTGTTATTTGAAAGCTTGCAGTTGCAGGGTGTTTTGTTTGCATTTTGGAGGAGAGATCTCCAGTGTTAGGATTCCTCCTCTCACTGTGGTGATCCATGGATTGACCATCCAATCCATGTTAGTTTCAGATCTGATCTACTATCCTATTGTATGCTTCAAAAACTTCTGAACATTTCTGCAGATCTGCAATTTTAGATCTCAGATCTACTCTTTGTGCTTCATGTTTTGCACAAAACCCCAAGGGGAATGTATAGATGAGAATTTATTGTACACAGATCTGAATTAGATCTATATTTTTATGTATAGATCTACTCTAGATTTGATTTATATCATATTGTTGCTTCATCCCCAATAAAATAACACTATTGAGTTTATGCAAACTTTTCTATGGCTATATCACCTCATTTCTGAGGATTTTTCTTGTATTGTCTTATTGTTTCTCTTGTACAATGTAAGGGTTGTAATGTACATCTTATTTCTGAACCTCCATATCAGCCTACTATTGTACTTCAGTGGATCTACGTTATTTCTAAAGCAGTCCTTTGCATATAGTTGTAGCCCCTCTCTTTGGGTGTTTTTCAGCTAGACTTGTTTGTGGGAGATATATTTAACCCACCTAGTTTGATTTTTTTTTGCTCTCCTTTTGGATTAATATCTTAGATGAGCTGATCTAAGGGATCTAGGAGCTACAAGCTCATTTCTATGCACATAATTCTCAGGAGTGCGTTATTTCAACAGGCTCGCTGAGTTGTTCCAATTCTGGGATATTACAATTTTGTTGAAAGGGAGGTCTGATTTGTTGGTCATTTTCCCTCTGCATGATTTGGGGAGTATCTCTTCTGAAGTTTTGAGTTCTGTTTTGGTTTTTGGAATTGTTTTGACTGTCTCTAGGAGGTGTCCTTTCATTTAAGTTTATCTTCTCTATCATTCTCTCCATAGTCCTCATTAGGCTGTCCAATTTAGAATCAGAGGAAGAGGTTGAGGGCATGGTTTCATCCTTATAGGCTACTCTCTTCTCTGATTTCAACCTAGCTCTCTTTTCAATTAAATTTACCTCTGCACTAATTGCTGCTTTTTGCATTTCTTCTAAGGTTTTAGGGTCTCTTTCTCTCAATTGGAAAGTCATGTCTGGGTCAAAACCTTCAGGTAATTTCACCAGTGCTAGGCCTTGTGGGGGCTTCATGTGAGGCGGGAGGGAATTATACAAACTATTAAACCTAGTGCAATAGTATTTCACACTTTCCCCTACATTTCTTTTAAGGTTGTTATATTCAGACAGGATTTGGAGGGGGTTTTTCTTGATTTCCCATTTGTTTAAAAAGGTTTGGTAGAGGGAAGGGAGGTCATGTATTGAATTAGGAGTTAATGATTTGAACCATTTTTTGTCTTCTCATCCTAAGCTTTGTGCAAATATTCTCATCTTAATGGTTTCTTCCTCTATCTCCATGTAATAAAAAACATCATTGATTCTATGGGGAAGTGATGGGTTGAACTCCTGTGAAATGAGAGATTTTAGACTGATAGTCATTTGGCAAAGGCACTAGGGCTTGGGGTAAGGCCAAAGGTGCATAACAAGCTACCATGATGGGAGCTAATGGAGGATTTACAAGAGGTGGGTTTTTGATAGGGGGTGTACAATGAAGTGGAGTGGTTTGCACAGTGGTGGTACGAATGGGTGTGGTCGAAGTACTAGGACCAACAAACTGATTTTGAGTAGACTTGGTATGGAAAAAGTTGAAGTGATGGAGAAGCTGAAAATTATATGGTGTGGAAGGAGATGCTTCTCTACTCAAACTCTAGTGAAAATCTAAGGGTTCAAGGTCAGTTTGGTCAATATTAGTTTGAGACCTATTTCTGAAGAGGTTCCTGGTATGGTGTAAGTAAAACTAGGGATCTTGCAAAGTTGTAAGGTTTTCAGGTACAGAGCTTGTTCTATGGATGGTCTGTTGTGTAACCAGCTCCAAAAAGAGAAGAAAAGAGATATCAACGCCTTAGAAATGAGCCACTTCGAGGGGGCAACCTCCAATACATTACATAAATGAACAATTCTTGGATGATACAATTCACAAAACCTCCTTTCTATAAATAGGAGTCCATGGGGCCATAATGTAATCCTAGTGGACCACAATGTAATCCTAGCCGACCTAACAATAATAATTTAAGGGCACAATAATAACAAAATGGGGGTTACAAGGGTACAATAATAACAATAAGGGGTTTACACTAACAATAATAAGGGCTATACTAGTGATATAGGGACCTAACATGCCCCTCTCCTTCAAAAAAGTGTTGTCCTCAACACTTGAGTAGCTCCGGGTGCTTCTGTATAAAATTCTCATCCTCCCATGTAGAATCTTCAGTGGGTAAGTTCTTCCACTTGATGAGATGCTCTGAAATTGATCGATTCCGTAGTTGTCGAGTTCTTTTTTCCATGACTGCTTCAGGTTCCAATATGATTTTCCCTTCCCCATCAAGTTCTGGAAATACTGTTTGAACTGGAAGATTTTCACCTATAACCTTCTTCAAGCATGAAAGATGGAAAACTGGATGTACTCGCGAAGAAGCAGGAAGCTCCAATTTGTATGCCATAGTACCAATCTTTTGCAACACCTTGTAAGGACCATAGTACTTTGGCGATAATTTATTATCCTTCTTTGCTTGCTTGAGGGACATTTGTTTGTATGGTTGTAGCCGTAAAAATACCCAATCTCCTACATCAAAACTTCTCTCACTACGATGTTGATCTGCTTGTTGTTTCATTCGATTTTGTGCCAAATTCGGGTTATCCTTTAGGAGTTGGAGAACTTCTTGCTTATGCTCGATGTGATCTTCCACTGCTTGAACCTTCGAATTTTCCCTTAAAGATGATGTAATCGATGGTGGATGATATCCATAAAGTGCCATAAATGGGGTCATTTTTGCTGCAGTATGGAAGGAAGTGTTATACCACCATTCAGCGAGAGGTAACCACTTGACCCATTGTGTTTGTTTATCGGATACAAAACAACGAAGATATCCTTCCAAAAATTTATTTACTATCTCAGTTTGACCATCAGATTGAGGATGATAAGATGAGCTATGAGCTAATTGAGTACCCAAACAAGAAAATAACTTCATCCAAAAATTTCCAGTAAAAATGGGATCTCTGTCGCTCACAATAACCCTTGGGCTTCCATGTAGCTTTTGAATTCTGTCCATAAATGTAGTAGCAACTGTACTTTCTTTAAATGGATGAGATAATGCACAAAAGTGTGCATACTTAGTAAGTCTATCAACTACCACCATGATGACACTCTTTCCTTCGGACTTAGGTAAACCTGTGATAAAATCCATTGAAATCTCCTCCCAACGTTGACTTGGAATGGATAAAGGTTGTAGAAGTCCTAGGGTCTTAATTGTTTCCACTTTATTCTGCTGGCAAACCAAACATTCCACCACAAACTTTCGAATATCAGATTTAAGGCCATCCCAAAAAAATTCTTTCTTCACCTTGTGGTAAGTTTTTAAAAATCCTGAGTGTCCTCCTAAAGGAGAAGTGTGCAATTCCAGAAGAATCTTTTGTTTTAGTTGGGAATTCTTACAAAGATATAAGCGATCTTTGTGCCATAAGGAATCATTTTTCCAACTAAATGTATCAGATGTACTAGGATCTTGCTGCAACTTTTGAATGAGTGTCCATACATCTTTTTCCTTCTTCCATTCATCTCTTTCTTCGGTTATCCAATCTGGTTGGATAATAGAAATAGCACAAAGCAATGCTTCCACCTCTTCATTCTTTCTTGAGAGTGCATCTGCAACAACATAAAACTTTCCTTTTTTGTAGATTATTTCAAAGTCATAACCCAACATCTTTGTGACCCATTTTTGCTGCTCTTCTGAAGATAGTCTTTGTTCCAAAAAGTGTTTAAGACTATCATGATCAGGTTTTACCTTGAAGTGTCTTCCCATTAGGTAAGTTCGCCATTTCTTTAGTGCATGTAGTATTGCTAACATTTCCTTCTCATAAATAGGTTTCTGTAAATACTTTCCTTTGATTGGGCGACTTTCAAAAGCAATGGGTCTTCCTTCCTGCATTAAAACTGCACCAATTCCATTTCCTGGGGCATCACATTCCACAATAAAGGTTTTTGTGAAGTCTGGTGTAGCTAAGACCGGTGCTAGGCACATTGCATCTTTAAGACGTTCAAAGGCCTTAGTTGCTTCAGGAGTCCATGAAAATGCATCTTTCTTCAATAATGTTGTTAGAGGTGCTGCTATTCTCCCATAATTCTTAACAAACTTGCGATAATACCCTGTTAACCCGAGAAATCCTCGCAACTGCTTTATGGTTGTGGGGACTTTCCATTCCATAATGGCTTTAATTTTGTTAGGGTCTACTTTAACACCCTCGTGAGATACAATATGACCCAGATATTCCACCTCTTGTACTCCAAAGAAACATTTGGATTTTTTTGCATATAATTGTTTCTCCTGCAATAGTTTGAGCACCTTGTCAACATGTTCAGCATGATCCTTCCAAGACCTGCTGTAGATTAGTATATCATCAAAAAATACTAGCACAAATTTTCTAAGGAAGGGTTTGAAAATGGAATTCATCAACCCTTGAAATGTAGAAGGTGCATTGTTAAGGCCAAAAGGCATGACCAAAAATTCATAATGACCCTCATGAGTTCGAAATGTTGTTTTTGGAATATCTTCAGTCTTCATTCTAATTTGATGGTATCCTGAACGAAGATCCAACTTGGTAAAATAAATTGCTCCATGTAATTCATCCAATAATTCATCAATCACAGGAATGGGAAATTTATCTTTAATGGTGAGCTTATTGAGCTCCCTATAATCCGGACACATTCGCCATGATCCATCCTTCTTGTGTACCAATACTACGGGAGCAGAGAAATAACTTTGACTGGGTTGAATTATACCCGCCTCTAACATTTCTGCAATCATACGTTCAATTTCGCTCTTTTGGAAGTAAGGATATCTATAAGGCCTGATGTTTGGAGGAACACTTCCTGGAATCAAATGAATAGCATGATCATGATCATGAATAGGTGGGAGTCCTTTGGGAGTTTCAAACACCTTGGAATGATTGTCCAAGACTTGTTGGAGATCTGCAGAAATAGATGATTTTGATGTTGGAACTTCTAGTGAGCATAATTGTGCAATTACGGCTCGCTGTTCTTTCTTTAGAAGCTTTTTCATGACATTAGAGCTTATTATCCTTCCTGGCTTCCCCACAATACCCCGTAATTCGACTTCCTTTCCTTCTGAAAAAAATTTCAAGAAAATTTCTTGAAAATTAAAAGCTACCATCCCCAAAGATTGTAACCATTGTACTCCTAGTACAACATCAGCACCTCCCATAGGAATGGAAAGCATTGGACTAGTCAATATGTATTCCCCCATGGTTAGCTTGATATTATGGCATTTTCCAGAGCAATTTATAGTTCCTCCATTTGCAACCATCACTTGACATTCTGGTGCTGGGTATAGGAAACAATTTAATTCCTTGGCTACCTTATAATGAATAAAATTATGGGTGCTACCTGAATCAATCAACACTATTACCCTTTTCTTCTTTATATGTCCTTATATCTTGAGAGTTTGAGGAGTGGTAATTCCTGCCAGTGCATTACACGATATGGTCGGATTCATTTCTTCCTCTTCTAGGGGTGGTTCCTGGTGTATATCCTCTTCTTGTTCATTTTCTTCTTCTTCACAATCTATGTAAAATAATTTCTTCTCAGCACACTTATGACCTTTAGTGTATTTTCTATCACAACTGTAGCAAAGCCCTTTTGCTCTTTTTCTTCCAATTTTTGTGGTGTCAACCTTGTAGGTTGTGGAAATCTAGGCGTAGCAACACTTCCTTCTTTATAGAATTGAGTGGTAGGCTTCATTGTCGCCATAATTTTACATTCAACTTTTCTTGCCAACCTGAATGCCTTCTCCAATGAATCAGGTTCCAAAACGCGAACTTCATGTTGGATGTTATCCTTTAAAGTGCCTAGGAAGAGATCAATCCTGTGTTCCTCTGTAAGATCAGTTACCCTTATATTCAATTTTTGGAAGTCCTCGATGTGCTGCCCCACTAAACCCTTTTGTTTGAGATTTATCAATTGGGTAAAGAAGGTGTTGCTCTTTGTATCCTCATAATGTGCTATCATTTCCTCCGTAAAAATTGACCAAGTGACAATTTTTTTACGGGAGCAAAGGCATTGATACCATACAAATGTATTTTTGTTCTAAATGTAAAGTTGCAATGCGTACCTTTTGTGTGTTTTGCACGTTATGGAGATCAAAATATTGCTCCATCTGTAGTATCCATGTTACAGGATCCTTTCCATCAAACTTCCTCATATCCATTTTTGGAATATGGTGGTTCTTCCCGCCAACATTTGAGTTTATGAAATCACGATTAACATTTATTTTGTTCTCATCAGGAGGTTCTTCTCCTATATTTCCGCCATTAGGAATCATTTCTGGTTTTAAGCTTGTCATCAAGCCTTCCATGTATTCTTTCCGCCATTAGGAATCATTTCTGGTTTTAAGCTTGTCATCAAGCCTTCCATGTATTCTTTTAGATCATTCTTCATGTTTTC
Source organism: Pinus albicaulis (assembly GCA_034641835.2). Lineage (NCBI taxonomy): Eukaryota > Viridiplantae > Streptophyta > Pinopsida > Pinales > Pinaceae > Pinus > Pinus albicaulis. The sequence continues at coordinate 1,394,194,467 of CM076578.1, forward strand.
CATGTTGTCTTTCATGTCATTCTTCAAATCGTCCATCTTCACTTCCACGCCATCCATTTTAGCTTCCATGCCTTTCTTCAAACCATTCATCTTAGTTTCCCCGCCTTTCTTCAAAACTTCCATTTCATTTTTTGTTGTTCTTTGCGAGAGCGAAATTTGTTGCATTTGCTCTTGTAATTTTGACATGTCATGTTGCCATTCTTCATCTTCATGAGTAATAGTAGAGCCTTCTAAAGGCTTAATGGGTGTTGAATTATTTTTAGAGGCCATTTCAGACTCCAATATTGATATCTATTCTACAATAGGCCCTTGCAATCAATTCAACTTGATTCTTCAAACAAGACTTATGCAATTCGGAAAAAAAATACACCTTTTACTAGCTTTGAGGAGCTCGATATTGAAATTGTACTATCTCTGTGCTTGAAAATCTTCGATATCTGAAATTCAGCCCTGTAGTAGCCCTCTGAAGCTTCTTTCAAATGCCACAGGTCTGACTTGATTTTGATGCTCCAAGACAAAGTTGTGTCCAATCTCCCACAATGACCTAATTCTGGACTGGTTCAGTAGAGCGAACTTGTACGACTTGCCACGTGTCACTGTTTTGTCCTTTGTCTCTAAAATTGATAGCCAATAAACTACAGGCCGTGTAATTGCAACCAATTTTGACGGCACTCCAATCCAATCTCCAGAGAGAGAGTTATTGAACGTTTCCCACGATCACCTCTTTAAGATGAAATTCAGGAGCCTGAAAAAGCACTACCTTCCACAGATCATATCTCTAAAAATATTGTGAACCAAGCTCTGAAATTTTTTGATGAATTTCCTCAGGATTTCAGCTTCGTACCATATGAATTTCAGATTCTGAAACTTCGTAGAAAAAAATTTATAGCGCAAATGCCACGATGACCTGTTTAGGAGCCTGAAAAAATACCTGACTTCCACAGATGATATCTCCGAAATTATTGCGAACCAAACTCTGAAATTTTTACACAGGCTTCCTCAAGATTTTTTCTTCGCACCCTAAAAATTTCAGCTTCTGAAACTTCGTAGAAAAAACGTTATAGCGAAAATGCCACGATGACCTGTTTGGAGCAGCGAAACCCTAGAATCCAAAGCTCTGATACCAAATGTTGTGTAACCAGCTCCAAAAAGAGAAGAAAAGAGATATAAACGCCTTAGAAATGAGCCACTTAGAGGGGGAAACCTCCAATACATTACATAAATGAACAATTCTTGGATGATACAATTCAAAAAACCTCCTTTCTATATATAGGAGTCCATGGGGCCATAATGTAATCCTAGTGGGCCATAATGTAATCCTAGCCGACCTAACAATAATAATTTAAGGGCACAATAATAACAAAATGGGGGTTACAAGGGTACAATAATAACAATAAGGGGTTTACACTAACAATAATAAGGGGCTATACTAGTGATATAGGGACCTAACATGGTCCTAATAGTGGTTGAGTCTCCAGATATAGAAGTTTGCAAAAAAATCTTCTCTGGGTCATCAACTATGTTGGGAGGATTTGAGTCTGGATGAGATATGGTACTGATCCTATCTGAAGCCTGATTTCAAGTTTCAAAATTCAGAGAGGTTGAAAGTTTTTAGGACTGTTCCTAAAAGCTGACCTCTCTTAACGCTTGGTACTTATTACAGTATATGGGTGGGTTCATAAGCTTCTTCGAGCTAGTGTGAAACAAATCTAAGAATTCAAATGAGTGCTAATGAAGTAATAGGCCTACTGGAGGCTAGTGGAGTTGCCAGGTGGATATTTTTTGTTGTTTTAAGGATGTATGTTTATGTTCCACCACCAATAATTGACAATAAGTCAATCTATAGGAGTTTTGGGGTTTTCCGAGTGTCTTAAATTTTGTGAGAGTGTCCTATAACTGAGTCATCACTTCGCTAGGATGATAAAACAAATAGAGTCTACTCTTTGGCTGATAGTGTGTGTTTCTTAATGATTTGATGAGGGCATCTGAAGTCCTAAGGGTTACTTAGTTTGTCACTAACTCAAAAGGTCCATCATGATCACCATTGTGTTAGTGTGGTGATGAGGTAGTAGATGAGCCACCATATACTATTAGTCAATTTTCTATGCTCAACAGAAGGTTTAAATGAGTCTATAGGAGTTTGTTAAGCAACTATATACTCAGAAGGTCCCACCATGATAGCCAGAATGTTAGTGTGGCAATGAGGTGGAAAAATTATCACTAGATACTCTTATTCAAACGATTTTGGAGTTCTAAGGAATACTTAGATTGCCACTAACTCAGAAAGTCCCGTCGTGATCGCCAAAATGTTAGTGTCCTGTGATTTGGCAGATTGGCAGACCAAATGACAGGGTAACATGGAACCAAGCTTTGGAGTCCGAGGACCTAGCCTTCCTAGACTCAAAGAGGGATCTCTCTATTGGGTGCGAAGGATGTGTTCTTTTTTCTCTAGGGTTTTGATTTTAGGCTAGTTGTTAAGTGTAGGGTTTGTTGATTGTTTTGGTTGGGAAAGATGGTCAAATGGAATAGGTGGAGTGAGAGTATGTCAAAGCCATTGGGCTATGGAGTCAAGTGAAAGTAAAAAGTGTCTAAATGATGAAACAAAGTGTGTTGCAGGGCCGATTTAGCAAGGTCTAAGGATCCTTAAAGTGATGTATGATGTGTAGTGAACATTAAGTTTGGGAAAGACTAAGAGGTCTTAAAAATATATAGTTTAAAAGTTACAATGCATGAGGTAGGGAAAACCATGAATCTCAATAAACCATAATATAAACTAATAAACATCCAAGAGAAACATTCTAGTGATACATAGAGAGCATAAGAGCTTCTAACTTTAGAAAATCACCTTCAGATTTTTGGAAAACACATAAGACAATACAAATAACTCAATTTATGTAGAGGGAACTCCTAAACAACATATATCAAGTTATTGGGAACTCTGAAATTTTTTTGCAATCATGGACAAAGGGAAAGATCGAACAAGACCTGTTTGACTTAACCTAACAATCAATATTTCACAGAAAGGCTTCAAGGTAGGGTTTTGAAAACATCAAATAAATAAGGCATAACATGAATCATACTTGTAAGCTAGCATACTAACCATACATGAAAAAAAAAAACAATTTTTGGTGGAACTAAGGAGCAGTAAAGAATTCCTTAAGATGGAAAAAAGAGAAGACATAAAGGCTATAACAAACAGGAGGACTGAGGTGCCTCAAAGAAAATGTCTCAACCTATACTTTTCTATTTAATAGCAGCCAAGAAACATGAAACATAATGATAACAAAGGAAACAATAGACAAATTAGGAAGACATCACCATTCACCAAGTTATGGAATCCTGCAAACAAGCTTCTCCATCATCAAGCCAAGCAAGCCATTCATCCACTTCACAAAACCATTTTCTTCTTCAAGCTCATGAAACCATGTATATTGCTCTTCAAGCTCATAAAATGCCAAAAAAATACATAGGGGCCTCATGCTCTATTTATGGAGAAAATGAGGACTAAAACCCTAAATGTGGTAGGAAAATGTCAAATATAGTCATAAATATCATTTATGGCCAAGAGACCATGCAAGGCCCAAGGCACATAATATCCTAAGAAATAAATGCCAAAATAACTATTTGCACCTAATTCTAGCTTAATTTGCTTCAAAAAACTCAAAAATATCTATTTGCAATAAATGACTATGTTTTTTTTACTTTTGGTCCAAAACATACTAAGCAGCCTCTGTGCGTAGCGCCACTTCAACAGAAAATAAGGTCTCTTGCAGCTGAATTTTGGACCCCTTCCCTACACCGGATTTGGCTCCATGACGGCTCGTTGGAAAGCCTAATGAGTCTAATTTCTAGAAATTCTTGAGTTGTGCTGAGTGGATGCCATTTAGCTATCAAGAAATCAAATCTCCCAACACTTCTCTGTGCATAGCGCCTGGTCTGAAAATAAGGCAGAAAGGTCAAAGTTTTGATGTTTTTTTCACCTTTTGAGGGGGAAAAATGCTCCAAATGATCTAAAAATTGGTGAGCAGACTAAAGATGATGTGAGAAAACCAAAAATGTAAACTTTGAGAGCTGAGGATGCACCAATTTTGTGTGTAGCGCTTAGGGTGTTGTGCACAGAGGGGTCAAAATTTGGAAAAAACAAAATGTTGTCCAATTTGCCTCAAACTTGGTGGATAAATTCCTCAAGGGTTTTTAGAAGCCTATGAAAAATCTTGAGTCATGTATCTAAGTTTTTCTTGGTCTTTACCTTCTTTGAGTGCTTAATTTTCAATGAATTCTTTGTCTTCGGCACTGCCATCATCTTCATTTTTGTTCACACTTTCTAACTTTGTCTCACTTTTACCTGCTGTTCACTTAGGCTTTCAAACTAATCATTACCTTCTTCACTTGCTACACTTTGGCTTTGTCCTTCACTAGGTATTCTTCTTGGATATTTCTTGCCCTGTCATTTTGAGTTTCTTGGACATTTAGAAGTTGATCAGTGCCATGATAGTCATGACAGTTGTCATGACTGTCATGGTTATTTCCTTACTCGTGACTGATTGTTTCTTTTGTGCTATGGCTTTGATTAATGTTTTCCTGTTATAACTCTGTTTCAGCCTCATAATCTGCCTTTTCTTGGTCTTCAATTTGATCATCATTGAAACCTTTTTCTGCATTTGGGATTGATTTATTGGTGTCATCACTATCACTATTTTGCTCAAATTTATCACTGTCTTGCTCCAATGGGCCACTGTTTTCCTTTTCTTGACTGCCATTTTCATCACTCTCCTCCATGCCCTCATCATTATCTTGGTCTTCCTCATGAGACTTTGCCTCTTCCTTACTGTCTTCTTTATCTTCACTGATGTTTTTTTGTTCTTCATGTATACTGCCATCAGTTTCTTCCTTAGTACTGTTGTCCTCTTCTTTTTCTTTAGTTAATGCATCAGGAGAATTAGGAAATAGGCAGGTTTCATTGTGGGCAAGGCAAAGGTGGAGGATATGAAGGAGTGGAGGTAAATGAGTGTGAGGTGGAAAATGAATTTTGGTGAATGGAGGCTTGATATTTTGCATGAACAAATGGTTTTTTGGCTTGATGAGAACTTTAAGGCTAGGGAGGAAAAAAAGAGGGATGGTGAGGGAAAAACTTTTAGCAATGGATGGAAAAAATGAAGTAGTTCTAGGAAGGGTTCAGAGCCTTTAGGAGGAGGTTTTCTTGCACTAAGTATCTTTAGGGTAAGGACAACCACCAATTTGTAAATTCTACCTTAGAAAGGTCAAATATTTGATCGCCATGCAACTTAGGGTTTGGTCAAGTTTTTAAAGTTTTGAACCTCTCCCTTGATTATGTATGCAAAGAAAAACTTGGAGGGAAAACAAAGAAATGTCACCAACCTTGTCTAACCCTTGTGGAGGAATCTAGAGGCAAAAATCTTGATTTTGATTTTTTTTTAGCAAATTTGGCAAAAAGTTGTAGGAGCGTAGTGCCACCCGATTGCACGTTCAGGTCGGGTCGGGCTGGTAGGTCTGTGCGTAGCGCCAGGTCGAGTCGGGCTTGTCGGAGCACAGCGTCAGCGTGAAGTCGGCAGTTCTGACCATTTTGGGCTTGTGCGTAACACCCACTCAGGTGTGTAGCACCGCCCTCCTGGTGTGCAGCACAGTGTTAAATAACACTGCCACTACCTCCTCTATGTGCAACGCTGATGGCCAGGTGCGTTGCACTGACCTCGGTGCGCAGCGCCTGAAATTTTCCTTCAAACTCGCACAAAAACCCTCAAAACTTGCTTTCAACGGCTTTTTCTTCTTTTTGTAATGACAATGAAGTTGAGGGAAAGGGAAAAGAGGCTTTATATCCCTTTTAAAAAATAAATTTCATGCCAAGACCCACTCTACTAATGTTTATTTCTCTTTACTTTTTCTCACTGTCTTTTTGGCTCCTTTTAGTCCTGTAGGTGGCATTTTGAAAAAAATATGGTTCTTTTCTTTGCTGGAAGCCTCTTGATATCCTCCTTGTGCTCACAAACCCTTCAACCAACTCAAACATTTTCCCTCAAACTACTTTGGAAAATGAAACCTCTTTATGATATTTAACACTTGCAAAAAATCAGATTTGTGATTAGTTGCCATATTTTCCTTTGACTGTCACTCTGTCAATTTTTCTCTTTAAAACAGTGAAACAACCTCTCAGTATGAAAAACCTAGCATCTATCATCAATAGTCCCTTTAGTCTCCATGTGGGCCATCATTGTGAAAAACATTTGGTCTATTTGTCTTTATCAATTTTGCTGTAGGTAGCTTATCTTAACAATCCTACAGAAGTGTCATTTATGGCTAACCTATCTCTTGCAGAATCTACCTTGATAAAGAAACCATTTTGGAGGCTTTACTACTCTTAAGCCAGCTACATGTTTGTTCCTTTGATCATTTTGCAATTGATGTATGTCTAGTGAGGGAGGTGAGTTTTCTAAACCATTTTTATGCTTTTGCTAGCCACTTTTGTTCTTGCATGTGCCTACACAACTTCTGCCTTAGATGACTGTCTCTTTTGGAGTTGGACAACTCATTATGTCAACCATGAACTTATGTTTGTCATAGTTGCCTCCTTGGGAAATTTCTTCCCTCATGCTTGCCTCCTTGACCATTTAAAAAAAATTTATGTCCTTTCTTTGAGAAGTCAAACCTTGAACTAATATTTCTGTCTCTTTTTGTCCCTTTGGTGAAGTGGGGTACTGGTGTTTAGGTCTGCCTCCTTTGATCCCTTTAGTTCTCTGATTTTACCCTTTGAAACTTCATACTTTTGTACCAATACTCTTTACCTTTTGTACCTTTTTCGAAGTGGAGTCAATGCCTATTTTTCAAACCCTAGAGGATAGTTTGAAACCCTTTGAAGCCATCTGCTGTTATGAAGGAGGCTCTTTGTCATTATTTGACCATTTTTTTCCATCTCCCCAAACTGCTAGGTTTTAGGGCCACTTAAAAAAATTATATAGTGTTTTTCTTCTAAGTTCTCTGAAACTTCTCAAGCTCACTCATCAAAAAGTCTTCAATGTGCTCTTGAAGGGGTTGAGGTGGCCTTTGCCCTTGTAACCCTAGTATTGATTCTTGCTTGGTTAAAACAGTCACAAACCCTGATTTTCATCAAACATTTGCTTGCTGCTTTCTTCTTGCTATGAATGGTCTTCTTGTGATGGTTTTCTCATTACCTTACCTTATGCCAGGCTGATGGCCATTTGAACTTCGTGAAAAAATGTGGGAAAAGGGCAGTTGTCCCCTTGCGAGATTCATGCCAAAAACCTTCCTTGAAAAAACCTTTTGATTAGTTTGGACAAGACCACCTGCCCTTTTCTTCTTTGAATGTAGTTTCTTCATACAGAAAAATCAGAGTTTGTAGGGCACCAAATCCACCCTATGACTTTGTGAAACCCTAGGTGACCTAGTGGAGGCTTTCTTGGACTTGGTTTTTGGAGTGAGACCTAGAAATTGGAATCATCAAGTGTAAGATAGAGTTTATGAGAGACTGATGTATTGAAGATCAAAAATCCAATGTACTTGATTTATCTAAAGAGTCTACAGAGATAGTTTGAGACTATCAGTGTTTGGGAGTATTTTGGGATACACAACAAAGATGTTTGATTGGTGGGCTTAGGTAGTAGTGGGGGGTTTTTTAGGCAAAAAAAAACAGAGGATTTGGGCCAAAGGTGAAAGCATATATATAGAAAAAGTGAAATAAGCTACTAATGCGTTTTCTGGGACTGGTTAAGCAATGCTAGACATGATGGAAAGATGAAATAGTGAAAAAATATCTTTAAGGATGATGAAGGCAGTGAGATTTCTAGAACTCACAATGTTCATGAACTTTGTTTCTAGAAATCTAGGGAAATCATTTAGTCATCTATGAAGAAAAAAATTACTGATGACTAACAGACTGAACCCAGTTGTGTTCTTCCATGTTATCATGTATACCCATAGTGCATCTCTTAATTTTTTTGACTAGTCTTTTCTATTCATCAGCATTTTTTTGTCATGATATTCTCCAAAACTTTGTTAGTGGACTCCACTTGTCCATTTTCTTGGAGATGGTACGTAGTAGATTTTTTGTGTTTGATATTGTTCTTTTTTGTAAGATCTCTTACAATTTTGGAGGTGAATTGTGCTCCCTGGTCTGTAAAAATTTGTCTCGAAACTCCAAACCTTACAAATATTTCTTCAAATAGAAAAGAAACCAATGTATCTTCTATTGCTCTTACCACTTCCTTTGCCTCCACCCACTTAGTAACATAATATATACATACTAGAATGTACTTCTTTCCATTGGATAGTGGTTTTATTGGTCCGACAAAGTCTAGAGTCCATTTTGCAAATGGTTCTATGAGTACTTGTGGTTTTAATGGTGTTTCATCTGATACCACAGGTCTTCCAGTTCTTTGGCAGTTGTCACATATCTTAACATAGGATTTGGAATCCTTGAAGATTGTTGGCCAGTAGTAGCCAAGTTTGAGCACCTTGTATGCTGTCCGCTTGTCTGAAAAATGACCACCACATGACTCGTCATGACATGCCTTCAAAATATCTAGAATCTCATCTTCTCTAATACATTTTCTTATTGATAGATCAGAGCTAGTATAAAAGAGGTCACCATTGACCCAAATATATCTAACAATTTCTCTAATTATCTTACTTTTCTGTTTATTTGTGTAATGGGATGGTAGTATTCCAGATGATAAATAGTTGGCTACATCTGCAAACCATGGAGTTTTAAAAGTTATAGAAAATAAATGGTCATCTGGAAAATTATCTGAAACATGATTTGGATCACTAGGTGAATGACACCTTGATAGAAAGTCTGCTACTTGATTATCCCTACCTAGTCGATCTTGTACAATGATGTTAAATTCTTGCATAAATAACAACCATTTAGTAATTCTGCCATTTTTAATGCCTTTGTTCATTAAGTATCTTATGGCTAAATGATTTGTGTGAATGAATAATTGATAGCCTGTTATGTAATGCCTAAAATTATTAACTGCATGCACTACAACTAACATTTCTTTTTCCGTAACTATATAGTTCAATTCTGTCGATGTTAAATTTTTTCTTATGAAGTATATGGCATAATTAAACTGGTTCTCTTTCTGTCTAAGTGATGCTCCTATAGCTATGTCAGATGCATCAGTAGATATATGAAATGGCAATGACCAATTTGGTCCTTGAAGAATGGGTGCAACTGACAATTTTTATTTTAATATTTTAAATGCATTTTGACAATTATTTGTCCATTGGAATTCAACATCTTTTACAAGTAACTTGAATAGAGGTAGAGCTATTTTACTGAAATTTTCAATGAATCTCCTACAATAGCCTGCATATCCCAAGAAACTTCTTACTTCTGTTGTGGGTGGAATTAAATTCACAGTGACTTGTATTTTTGCTGGATCCACCTTGATTCCTAAAGAAGAAATATGGTGTCCCAACACTATCCCCTTAGTTAACATCATAAATAATTTTTCATTATTGAGAGATAGATTTGTCTCCATGCATATTTTCAAATCCTTTTCAAGGATTTTCAAACAATCATTAAATTTTTCTCCATATACAGTGAAATCATCCATGCAGACCTATATACATTCATCATGGATTAGATCAGAAAATATTGCAAGGACTTCTCTCTGAAAAGTAGCAGGTGCATTACATAACCCAAAGGGAAAAACAATATATGCATATGTTCCCCATGGACAAGTAAATGTGGTATTATCCCCGTCTTCCAATGATATCTTAATCTGACTGTATCCACTAAATCCATCAATAAGAGAAAATAATTTCTTTCCAACTAATGAATCTAGTACTTGGTTGATAAATGGTAATGGGAAATGATATTTTAATGTGGATTTATTCAACTCCCTATAGTCTACACATATCCTCCACTTTCCATTTTTCTTAGGCACCATAACTAAGGGAGAAACCCATTTACTATCAGAAATAGGATAGATGAATCCAACTTGTAACAATTTTTACAATTCCTCTTTCACTATTTCTTTCATCATAGGATTCATTCTTCCTTGCAGTCGTCTCACTGGTTTGATATGATCATCAGTGTAGATGTCATGAATACATGTTTTTGGATGAATCCCCTGCATGTCTGTGTAATACCAGGAAAAATATTTTGAGTATTTCTGTAACAGTGTTATTACCTCTTGTTCTTGTGATGATTGTAAATTATTACCAATATTCAAATTCCTTCCAGGATTGATTTCGATGATTTTACTTTGTGAATTGGTAATTGAGTTAACAGGAAAAATACTTTCAAATGAATTTTTCAATGATTGAATAATACAATTTTCTTGGAAACACTGATTTAAAAGATGACTTGCAGCTTCATATTTTGTTATTCTAAGCTGCTCTGAAATATTAGGTTCTGAGATGAAAAGGTCTAATAGATCCTCATTTTCTTCCTCTTCTCTAAAATTATAGACTTGATTAATAATAAGAACAGATTGAGTTTCTTTTTTTTGTTTTTCATCAAGCCATGACAATAAAGAATGAGATTGTGATGGAGGATAGAGTGTAACATGTTTCATTTCATCCCCATGTGCAATAATCATACTTCTCGATCTACATCCAATGGAGGCATATGCGGTGGCTAAACATGGTCTTCCTAGTATTAAAGGATGGCCTCCGAATTTTTTTTTTCGCTGCAAAATGAGAAAGTCTACAGGATACTCCCATGAATCTGGAGAAACAATGATATCTTCTAATATTCCTTCTGGTACAACCTTAGATCTATCTACAAGCTCTAAAATTGTAGTAGTAGGTCTAATATTGTTCAATTTCAAATGTTTCATAGCCTTTGTAGTCATAACATTTATAGCTACTCCCAAAAATATTAAAGTGATTGGAACTGCAAAATATTGATCGAGATGGTAACCATAGGGATCCTAGGGTCAATATAATTTTCAATTGTTGTTTTTGTAGACATGAGACTAGTTAATATGCCAATGACCTAGATTGTGGGTGGATCTTTTTTCCTTCTGCTAATTTTCTTGATGCATAAATCCTTTATTGTTTTTGCACAAATTGAATATATTTTATTGCCCATAACAAAGGAAATTTGACATAAGAATTCTTCAATTCATCCAAAATATCAAATTTAGGCAGAGACATTGAAATTTTTTGTTGTAATAACCTCTCTGGATAGGGTGGAGTTTGAGTCATAATAGTTTTTCCCTTCTGATTTTGATTTCCTGGATCAGATTTTTCAGTTTGTTCTCCTTGTTCAATTTTTTCTTCTATGATTGGTGGAGAATATTTCTGTAACACTTTCCCAGACCTTAAGTGGACATCTTGTTTGGGAAGAATAGAGTATGCAGGAAAGTATGTTGCTTCTTCCACATTGTATGTTGGGTTATCCAATTTTTTACTTGTATTAGCTATTGGCTCAGCCGGCAGTTGAGTTAGTTTAGGAGGTGGTTGGTTAGAAGGAAGCTAAAGCTACTGAGGTTGAGTTAGAGTTGGTGCAGGATTTTGTGGTGAAAATGGCATTGGTTGAGGATGTTGCTGGAATTTTTGGTATTGGAATGGTTGTTGGTATGGATGTTGATATTGATATTATTGAGGATACATCTGTTGAGGTGGTTGGTTTCCATAACTATATCCTCTCCAACCTTGTGTAGGTTGGTTTTGATATTGTTGTGGAGGCCAAGCCTACCATGACATTGGAGTATTCCACGAATCCTGAGAAGAATACTGATAGTTCTGGGGGTTTTTTTGACGAAATTGTTGAGGCATCCTTGGTTGCCAAGGTCTCCTTGGTGCCATATAGTAAAGATAATCTATCCCTTGTACTTCTTCCATTTTCATTCTTTCAATTTTGGACTATTTTCAGTTGGATGATTCTCTATACAAATTCCACACAATTGTATACCTTCTAAAGGAAATTCTCTAAGTGGATGCTTCTTCCTACAGTTTGGAAAAAATATTGCTAAGATTTTATCGTGTTCTTATTTATTCTTCTTTGATTTTAAGACATCAGCTTGTGTTCCCAAGGTGCTTAAAATATCGTTGTTAAAATTTTCTAGTAAACTTCCTATTTCTTCTCTTGTTACTCCACTTTTTGCAAATTTGGAAGCTCTTGATGTAACATCCCTTTTTCCACTTTTTTCTCTTCCCCTAGCATATTTTTGACAAAGTTCAACAATATCATCAAATGGTAAGTTTTAGATATCTCATTTTCCCATCACATTGAGAATAGCTAAGTATTCATCTCTGATACCCTTAAGAAAAATTGTGCTGATGGTATCGGGATTCAGAGAGTGTTGTTTGGATTTTTGCAGATTGTAAAGAAATATTTCTAAGTACTCCTCCAAAATTTCATATTCTTGTCGTTTCATTCTAAAAATATCTTCTTTTGGGTTTCTAGCCATGCAATAGGCTTGATACTTTTTAAGAAACAATTTCTTCATATCGTCCCAAGAAGCAATGGTATGTTCTCCTAAACCCATAAACCATTTTAATGTTGTTGCTTTCAAAGTAGCAGGAAAGAGATGAAGCTTGTGTGTGTCATATGTGTATCCATAAGTTCTACATAAGATATCAAATTTGAACATAAATGAGTAAGGATCTTCTCTTGACATTCGATAAAATTTGGGCAATAGAGAAGATGGAATGTTTTTCATTTTCACTTCTTCTCCTAGTATTTCTCTTGTGTCTAATATTGGGAAGCCAAAGGTATATTCCTTATCATTGTCTTGTTCGTTATCATGCAGTCTTTTGTTATCATGCTCTCTTTTTTCTTCTTATTCTCTTCTTCTTTGTGCTTCTATTCTTCTGTCTTCCTCTCTTCTTCTAATATCCTTTTTTCCTCCCTTTTTCTTTGGAATTCCTTCTGTTGTCTCTCATATTCAAGTCTTTGTTCAGGAGTCATAAGTGGCATATTATATCCTTCTCCTTATTTAGTCATTTCCTGTTCAGAAATTTTTAATGTTTCAATATGAGGCTGATTTGGTGTTTCCTCAACTATCTTAATTTGTTCAAGGACTTGTTGTTATAATTGTTCAAAAATTGGTTTTCTTGTTTCCTTTTGTCTTCCTATGAAAGGAGTTTCTTTTGGTGGTTGCTTCCTTTTTACCTCCAAGGCCAACAAGGTCTATCTTTCAATTAGAGTCAATATTTGTCTTGATATCTGTTTTTCCTCTAACTCCTTTAGAGTAGGTCTCCCAGCAAATGGTGTTGTTATTCATGATGGTCATGCCCCTATGGATGGTTTGATTGTTGGGGGTTTTTATTTAATGAATCTACCTTTCTGATCTCTATCTCTAGGCATAAAGAAACATAACTAAAAAAAACTATATTTTTGTTTTTTTGATGTGTTTTTTCATTTTTTTATCTTCCTATTTGACTTCCTTGAAATATGCTTCCTCGAAAACAGCGCAAAAAATTTTGGGTCAATTTACTAGGTAAACTAACACAAGTATTTAATTATTAATCAGGGTTTGTAAAACTTGGAAGCATGTCCAAAATATATGGATTTCAACTAAAGCCAAATTTAGAATATGAATTATTGAATTTGAAGGAAATGAATATTAAAGATATAAAACTTAACTAAATAATTTCTAATTCAATATGTAATAAGTAGAAGAAGAGGCTCCTAACTTAGGATAACTAGGTTGACCTTTTCTACAATACTACTCCATGAACAGAAATCAAAATCACCAATGAACAATAGCTTAAGATGCATAAAAGAATAAGAGAAGAGGCTCCTAACTAAGGAGGTCCATGTTTTCCTTATTTATACATTCATTCATCATTAATTCCATTGTATGGAAACTAGAAATTCAAAAAATAACTTTAAACAAAAGAAAGGAAGATGAATTCTAGTTTCTATTCTTTGATCAGGTAGAAGGAGAGTTTAACTTAAAAAATGGTTTGGCACTTCATATGAATATTTGAGTTTAGACTAAGATTCATCAAAAAACATAATATATCATCATACATTTAATTAACTTATTTAAACATGAAGCAAAACTAGTTTACGAAATTTCAGCTAAATTAACCAGAAAGTGCACTTAGCTTGGTGTGGAGGCCCTCCACCCTTTCCTCGCATACTGAAAGTAATTATCAACTATTGGAACTCAATAAATTATTCAACACATTGAATAGAAGAAATAATATAGAACTGGTTTCTTCAATTAACTCACAATGTTCAAAATATCAAAGTGAAATCATACAAATTCTACATGTTCATCCCTTCAATGTTCTTGGCTTAAATAGAAAAATATGAAAACAACTTGACTAAAATGTCTCTAATAGTCATGTATATCCTTATCCCATCTATCTTGGTCGAGCTCATCCATCTAATCACTCAAAATCTGGAAAATCCCACAAAATACTAATTTTGGCCTATTTCCTAGGGATTTCCTGAATGACAGGTCCTGTTTGACTAGCTTTGACCGAGCTTGCTTTAGCTCGGTTTGACCGAACCAATAGGTACAAATCCATCCTTAGTTCCCAATATTTCTAAATATATTCTCATCTCTTTCCCAGGTGTCCTGCAAGTATTACTTCAATGAAGGCATTATGTGAATTTTTAGTCCTGTCAAAAAATGCACTTAAAATCCAATTTTTGCAAAAACATCTAAGAATTGAAAAGCATAATTTATATACCTGAATATGCATAAATTTGTAAAAAAAAGGTGTATAAAGATGGTATATGGTTGGATATAATGGAAATTAAGTGTAGTTAATAAGAAAAATTTGATAAAAAATGAGGGCCAACATCCAGAACCCTCCCAAGAAGAGAAAATAATCCCAGGTTCTATTAATCTTTACCATCTGAATTTCTATTAACAACTTAACTAGTTCCTTGTGATAAAATAAATGTGCATAGGGATTAGTTCTAGCCTTGTGTCTAGAAGCCATGTGCTTGAGGCTCTCCAACAAGTAAAAACAAGGATTAATTCTAATCTTCCCATCCAAATGTGCTTGGAAATAAAAATTATATAAATTGATCCTATTATAACGACCCTCAAAAGTAAAATAGATTTGACAGAGCTGCAGGGGAGCATACCATTTATCTTGTAGACAGTTCTTTTGAACCCCAACTTTCCAGTTCCTTGCTCTGTGCTTCTCTTTGAAAAATGATGGGACATCTATGCTGGTCAGGATATGGCTGTGAAACACTCTATTTCCATCCATGGGAAATTACATGGCTTCAACTACGATGTGCTATGTAACATCTAATTCTAACCCAATGAACTTTACATGGCTCCCATTGAACCCTGATGCAAATGCTTGGGCTACCAAATTGTGATAGTCGGAACATCAGTAGAAAAACCGACTCCACCCTTCTTGCTAGAACAAATGTAGGAGATCATGTAGAAATTAGTATACACTAAGCATGCATACATCCAGATTCCCCTGATCTCACAATATTTAACTTCTTACAAAATAAAGAATCATTCCACTGTTAATATTTTGCAGAAAATTAATTACAAACACATGTGAAGCATAAATAAAAACAATCGCACATAACACAATTGTTTAACGAAAAAACCTGAAGCTGAAAACCCCAACTATCATATATTATGTATCATGGAGATCATGTAACAATATCATACAAATCTTAGTACATAAATCTCTCAGTACAATCAATCGTCACACACTAACATAGAAGAAATCTACAAATCCATGCACTCATCTCTACCCTCCTGCTAGCCTGCCTCCACTGCGCAATCCTTACTAAAGAATAGCTCTGAATGAATTAAAATTACCCTTGCCTTGACTGCACAATCATCACTGGCAACTCCAATGTGTGTGTGGTGCAATTAATGCATCACTATAGTTACAATAGATAGTCCAACTTGCCCTTTCACCTATCTCTCCACTGGGTCTCCACTGGAACCAACATGCACTGTAGTTAACTATTCTATTGTTCAATTGATTAATGAGTTATTATTTGTGAATTAATTAACTAATTAATTCACTCCACTCTAACTAGTGTATCATTCAGTTAGACTAGATAAAACTAGCTCAACTGAGTCTAACTGAGTTAAATTGAATACAACTCCATGAACTACTCTTCCAACTCTGTCATAACTTTTCCACTTCAGTTCTAACTGAGTCCTCCATGCATGAACCACTAGTAAACCCTAGGAATTGTGTAATTCATTCAACCCACTAATTTTCCAAATTTGTGCACCGAAATTAAGTGCTCCAAAATAATAAGTTGTTGTTTATCGTCTGATTATTATTAAGAGCTAATAATAATCGACACTTCTATTTTTAGATCGATGATCTATAAATATACTTCGCCCAATATTCTAAAAATAGAACTTCATCTATTTTTCCAACTTGACCAACCATCCACAAATAGCATCTTGCAACTTCTGAAATATGATCACCATGTCTAAAAATAGACTTGCGCCAAAAATAGCGTGCAGGCCCACTTAGTGAAAGCGACTCTTTTCACTAAGCTCATCATCTTGTTGAATCTCAACACTCCCTCTCAATAAGGTAGGGATTATCTTTCACCTCGATCCTGCCTCTATGGTATTCGAATTTGCTCCTAGTGAGCGCCTTCGTCAGAATATCTGCATCTTGATCCTCCGTAGGAATGTACTGAAGCAACATGATCTTCCGCTGCACACAATCTCTGATATGATGATACCAGATATCAATATGTTTAGATCTTTCACGAAACATAGGATTAACCGATAGTTTAATGGAACTCTGATTATCACAATGTATCACTGTAGGATCTAAATGTGAACCGAACAAACCAACCGGGATCTTCCTCATCTAGATAGCCTCACATGCAGCTTGACTTGCTGCCATGTATTCTACTTCCGCTGAACTGAATGCAACAGATCTTTGTTTCCTGCTATACCAAGAAATTGTCGTAGATCCGATATTGAAAATTCCTCCTGAAGTGCTCTTTCTGTCTGTTGGGCTGCCTACCCAATATGCATCAGTGAAGCCATGCAAAATTCACCTCATCCATCTGTCTGTACCATAAACCATACTCATATGTGCCCCTGAGATATCTCAGGACATGCTTTCCTACCTTCCAAAAGAGCTTGGTAGGCTTAACCATCGCATGTGAAAGATGGTCCGCTGCATAGCATATGTCTGGTATTGTATTAAATAAATGCATGAGTGAACCCACCAACTGTCGATAAACAGTGGCATCCACTACGTTTGCCGATGTAGCATCCTCTTTCCTCCAATTTCCTGGAAGAGGAGTGTCGATAGGCTTGTAGCCTTGCATGTGAAACTTCTCCAGTATCTCCCGGGCATACTTGCCTTGAGGCACAAACAGTTCACCTTCTTGCTGCCATATTTCCAATCCAAGGAAATAATGAAGGAGGCCCAAATCCTTCATCTCAAACTCATTTGCAATATCTACCTTGCATGAGTGTATCAACTGCTCATCACCCGTTATTATTAAATCATCAACATAAATAAAAATGATTAAAATCTTACCCTCCACCACAATTTGGTATAGGTTTGCATCTGCCTTAATCTTGGTGAAGCCAAATGCAGTGAAATAGCTATCGATCCGAGTGTACCAAGCACATGGTGCTTGTTTCAGCCCATACAACACTTTTTTGAGCCTGCACACATGCGACTCACTGCTGAAGATCTCAAATCCTTCAGGTTGCTCAATGTACACATCCTCCTCAATGATCCCATTAAGGAACACAGTCTTCACATCCATTTGATGACTGTGCCAACCCATCTGCGCTGAGAGAGCGAGGATGGTCCTTATGGAATAATACCATGTGACAGGTGCAAAGGTTTATTCATAATAAATCCCCTTGATTTGTGAGAAGCCCAGGGCAGCAAACCTTGCCTTATAATTCTCGACACTCCCATCAACAGATTGCTTTAGCTTGTATATCCATCTTGATCCTACAACTGATTTTCCCACTGGCCTTGGAACAATCTCCCAAGCATTGTTTCTGACAATGGATTCATACTCCTCAACCATGGCATCTACCCATGTGGGCTCCCGCACTGCTTCGTCAAAATAATATGGCTCTGTCACAATACACTTGCTCATAAGAGCCATGTATCCAGTAAATCGGTCAGGTGACTGTCACTGTCTATGTTGTGATGTAGGGACTCCTACATTCTGTGCCGCATCAAGCTTTAGTCTCTCAGCTTCTATGTTACGCTTTCTGCCTTGTCTTATGTTTGGTTTTGCATGAGTGGACTCCTCCACTCCATGAATCTCCTCCTGTGGCTGATCCACATCTATAGGCTCATCGTTGGGAAAAGAAGTTCCTCCTATGCATGCAAGTGTAGCTCCCTCTCAAGCGACAACTTCATGGCTTTTACCTCATTGAATTTTATATCCCGTCGCACCACAGTCATCCAAATGTCTAGCAAATACACACGATAATTATGGGGTTTTTCTGTGTACCCCACAAATATCCCAACTTCTGCAATTGGCTCCAGCTTTTTCCTGGCATCCTTTGTCACATGAATGCAAACAGATGAGCCAAAAATATTCAAATGAGAAATATCAGGCTTCTTACCAGTAAAAGCTTCTTCAAGTATACTCATGCCAAGTACTCTATGAGGACAATGGTTTTGCACATAAACCGCAATGTTGCATTCTTCCACCCACAAGTGCATCGGTAGGCCCTGGTCATGCAGCATCGCTCGTGCAACACCCACGATCGTTCTGTTCTTCCTCTCAGCAACCCGATTCTGTTCTGGGTATGAGGCACTATGAGTTCTGTTTGAATTCCTTATTTTATACAGAAGTCTTTGAATTTTCCCGAGATGTATTCACCACCATTATTTCTCCGTACAACTTTCACTTGCTTCCCTGACTCCTTCTCCACCAATGATTTAAACTCACAGAACTTTGAGAATGTTTCACTCTTCTTCTGCATGACGAATATCTAGCATCTACAAGAATACTCATCAACAAATATAACTTAATACCTGTGTTTTGCTGTTGAAGCAACGAATAAAGGTCCACACACGTTTGTGTGAATTCTCTCCAAGATCACCAAAGCACGGTTCTCCTGCTCATGAAAGGTGGTCTTCACAAACTTACCCATAGTACATCTGTTGCACTAATCTGACTGCGCAAGAGTACCCTTGGGAAGTCCAGTAGAAATCTGCTCAAAATATTCAAAGCACTATGGTGAAGATGGCCCAATCTCCTGTGCCATAATTGGCCCTCATCCTGGCTCACCACTTCTTCTTCTTTGCCCACCATTGCAGCGCGGCCATCTACCTCCAGCTTTTAGAGATTCTTAACTTGAATCCATATCTTCTTGGTTTGACCCATTTTTTTATGTCGAAGAAAGGCTTTTCCCTCACTAAAAACAACATCATAACCTTTGTCTTCCAACATTGCGACTGAGACCAAGTTGTTCTTCAGACATGGAACATGCATAACATCCTTCAACAAGAATGGATTACTGGACTCCCTCTCAAAGGTAATGGTCCCAATTCTGGTCGCATTGTATCGACCATCGCCATCCATCTCTATATGCATCTGGAGGTCCTTCTCCTCCAAGTCACAAAACAACTCCTTGTCTCCCGTCATATGGAAAGACGCACCACTATCAAGATACCACACCGATCCCATATAGCTTGAAACCAAGCATGTGATCAAAGTGAAATCAAGTTCAAATTGAGAGGCTAAGGCCTCTCCAGCTGTAGCTCCAACAACCTTCTTGTTCTTCTTCTTCTGTGGGCAGTTAGTGGCGAAATGCCCATGTTCGTGACAGTGAAAACTCTTCAACTTGGACAAATCCTGCTTCTTGCCTTTAGCATTGAATTTTGAAGGAAATTTCTTCCCCTTCCCTTTCCTTACTTTGGTAGCCAAAGTGAAATTCTCTTCATCTTCATTCTTCGATGAAGAGCCATCCCTGGTACCCCGCCTTATCTCCTCCTGCACATGATCCGACCAAAGTCGCTCCCATACCAGCAGTTTCTCCTGTCCATTGATAGAGTCTTCGTAGCTATTCCAACTCTTCGGAAGCCTAAGGAGAGCCAAGCTCACCAATTCTTCATCATAAACAGACCCCCACACTTCCCAGTTCATCCTTGCAGTGGACAAACTTCATGAGGTATTTTGGAATACTGTCGCCCTTCTCCATTTTTATTTTTCTGAGCTTGTATTTAAGCGCCAACTTCCTATGGTCGCTTCTGATTTGGAAAAAATATGCCAAAGCCTTCCACATTAATAATGGAGTGGATTTCCCATGAAGGCTGGACACAATATGTTCCTTCACACCTTCCAACAGAATTCTTCTTGTCTTTGCTATCTTCTTTTGCCATGCGTCAAGTAATGCAACATCGCTAGATCCCAGCTTAGGAACATCGCTATCAATGACCTCCTTCAGTCCATTATCCTCCAGCACCACGTCCATCCTATCCTTCCAGGCTATTTAATTCAAGATCCCATCAAGGGCATACTCCAATCGCAACCCATTGAAAGACATTTCAATGTATACTCAACTTCTGCACCAAGAATCTTCTGTAGCAAATTTGAATTGTCCACCAGCACAAACTCAACAATTCTTCACAATTGAAATCTTCAAGAATTAACACTCCTCTGATACCATGTAGAAATTAGCATACACTAAGCATGCATACATTCAAATTCCCCTGATCTCACAATATTTAAATTCTTGCAAAATATAGAATCATTCCACTGTTAATCATTTGCAGAAAATTAATTGCAAACACATGTGAAGCATAAATAAAAACAATCGCACATAACACAGTTGTTTAACGCGAAATCCTGAAGCTGAAAACCTCAACTATCATATATTATGTATCATGGATATCATGTAAAAATCTCATACAAATCTTAGTACATCAAGCTCTCAGTACAATCAATCGTCACACACTAACATAGAAGAAATCTGCAAATCCATGCACTGATCTCTGCCCTCCTGCTAGCCTGCCTCCACTACGCAATCCCTGCTGAAGAATAGCTCTGAATGAATTCGAATTACCCTTGCCTTGACTGCACAATCCTCATTGGAAACTCCAATGTGTATGTGGTGCAATCAATGCATCACTATAGTCACAATAGATAGTCCATCTTTCCCTTTCACCTATCTCTCCACTGGGTCTCCACTAGAACCGACATGCACTGTAGTTAGCTGTTCTATTTTTTAGTTGATTAATGAGTTATTATTTTTTATTTAATTAAATAATTAATTCACTCCACTCTCACTAGTGTATCATTCAGTTAGACTAGATACAACTAGCTCAGCTGAGTCTAACTAAGTTAAACTGAATACAACTCCATGAACTACTCTTCCAACTCTGTCATAACTTTGTCACTTCAGTTCTAATTGAGTCCTCCATGCATGAACCACTAGTAAACCCTAGTAATTGCGTAATTCCTTCAGCTCACTGATTTTCCAAATCTATGCACTGAAATTAAGTGCTCCAAGAGAATAAGTTGTTTTTTATTGTCTGATTATTATGAAGAGCTAATAATAATCAACATTTCTATTTTTAGATTGACGATCTATAAATAGACTTCGCCAAAAATTCTAAAAATATAATTTCATATATTTTTCCACCTTGACCAACCATCCACAAATAGCATCCTGCAACTTCTGAAATATGATCACCATGTCTAAAAATAGACAGTCTAAAAATAGACTTGTGCCAAAAATATCCTGCGAGTCCACTTAGTGAAGGCGACTCTTTTCACTAAGCTCATCAGCTTTTTGAATCTCAACAGATCAGGGTAAAAATTTAACAACTCCGACTCTTTTGGTTGATATTGGTTTAAAATTCCTCCCTTCCCCATTCTACTGGCACTCTTTGCAGAATTTGCAGCTGGGTTGTTGCAAATAAAATTGTTTTAAACGCCACGTGCAATTGGAACCATTTACCAATACAACAGTATTGATATGGTGAACTCGCATATGTGTCAAATTAAAAATAAACATCACCCTTTACCACGCTCGTAAATCATGACCCATAATTGCATGAAATCAATTACAATGTACCCTTTAATTATTACATCGGGTAAGCACGATTAAATTCACACTTTACCATTTCAATCATAACGGAGGCACTTGTGCTTAAAATATTGACACTGACATGGTCAGGACAGTCATCACTTTAAATATTTATAAAAGACTTTTAATCACTGACAATTGGTCTATCAGAGAAATGAAAATAGTGATATCCTTGTTGTCAGTGATATTCACTTTTTAACCATGTGGGGTTCTGAAACACTGCTAAGAGCGTTAACCTATTTATTACAACCTTAAATGTTGACAACGCAATTGTCAGCATTTTACAAAAAAATTACAAAAATGAAATTTTTGGTGATAACAGCTGCCTCCATGGGGATTTTGTCGATCAATGATGGCAGCAATAACTTCCCCATAGATCATTTGCCTCGTCCATTACAAAATTTAAGTGAAAATAAAATGTTTGGAGAAATAAGACCTCATCTAAAATAGATGATTTTATAGACTTTGAACTTGAAAATAAAATAATACTAATTTTCTATAAGAAAACTTTATTCCCGATGAATATCAGTACGACCTCAGGGCCTTCACTTCGGGCTTCAAGTCCTTTAGAAAATTCATCCACACCTGCAAGATATTTTGAAAATATATGGATATTTACAATGATTTTTTTTTTAAATAATTCAACTTCCGGGAAGTATAATTTTTTAGAAATCTTCCATTTAATGGACCTCCAGGTAAACTTTCACCATGTGGGCCTTCTAAGATGAAACTATTCCCCCCCCTCCCCCCGAATGTTGCGGTTTTGTATGGTCCCTTGCAAAGGTTCTCAAATTTTCCGTGCTTGCCTTTATCCTCAATGTGTGCATCCCATTTTAGAACTAGGTCCTGGCTTTTGAAATCATCCTCTTTTGTTTTTCTGATAAAAATATTCTTTATTTGATCTTGCACTTGTTGAGATTTTTCATACACTCTTTCTCTGACCTCCTATACATAAATTAGTTGATTTATTGTTTTTTACAATTGTTTGGGTTCTTCTCCCAATTCTTGCAAATATTTCATAATATACATCCCAATTGAAACGGGAAACAATGCATCAGTACCATATACCAATTGAAAAAGGGGAAGTATTAATTGACATTTTGGTGCTCACTCTATCTGCCCATAGGGCGAACTTGAGTATTGTGTGCCAATCCTTTTTGTTGTCTTCTAACAATTTCTTAATGATTATGAACAACCACTTATTGGAAGATTCTGAAAGTCCATTACCTTGGGGATAATAGTTTGTATAATGAATGAGTGTAATATGATAATTTTGATAGAATTTCACCAAATTTTTAGATTTGAAACATTGCGCATTATCAGTGATTATTCTTCTTGGACAACCAAATCTAGACAAGATATTTTATAAGAATTGAATCACTACAAGGTTAGTAGTTCTGGGAAGTGCCTCAATCCATTTTGTGAAATAATCAGTCCCTACAGGATCCATTTGTGTTGTGCTGGTGATGCCAGATGGATCTCACCTATGAAATCAAGACCCCATTTATGAAATGGTGCCTCTATAGATATTGATTTCAAAGGAAATTACATTAGTTTTGATTTTCCCTCGAACAACTAGTAGTTGAGACAAGAAAATACATCTTTCCTCATGTTAGAAAACAAAGTGGGCCAGTAAAATCGAGCACTCGGAATTTTATCTACTGTGGTATCCCAATAATGATTTCCCCCACATGCTCCTTCATGAAACTCCTTACTTATATTTTTAGCTTCCTCCTCTAACATGCTAATCAACAAATTTCCTTGGGGATCTTTCTAATACAGGTAACCATCCAAAAGACAATATTTGACAAAATTCAACCTTAAAGACCTAGCTCATGTTTTATCTATCCCTGGTGGTACTTATAAATTCTGTAAATACAAAAAATTTCATCATACCATGGAATTTCACTTAAACCCTCTTCAGCTCTAATTATTGGTTTTTATATGATACATATGAAAATTCAAAAATAAAAATTATACCAACAACGTTAAGATTTGTTCCAATCATTAGCCTAGCGAGACCCTGTCCTTTAATTTACTTAGTTGGCCTAATTTCCAAGTCGATCTCCATCATTTTGGAAATCCACGTTGCTCTTCGATCATCACTATCAGGATGTTCTAAAATAATTTTATTTACAACATCTGGTGCATATGAAATAATATGAGAATGTAGAATAAAAACTCTAAAATATTTAAGAGCTTTGATCAAAGCATATGCCTGTTTTTATAAAATATTGTACTTTATTTCAGCATCCCTTAATGATCTGCTAAAGAAGGAAATAGGTTGTTCTTGAATAGTCTCATTCTTTAGAAGTAATACAACAAAAATAGTATGTTCATAGGCAAAAGAAAATATCATGAAATCTTTTGAAAATTTCAGACTGATGAATATGTGTGCCTGACTTAGTGTTCTCTTGATTCCATCAAAAGAAAACTTTTCCTGCTCAGTCCATTTTATTTCGCTACCTTTCTTAAGCATCCATGTTATTCACTTTACCTAAGAAATATTGTACTTCTTTCTTATTCCTTGGCTGCTCAATTTGTTGAATTTTTGTGACCCTGCTGGGGTTTATTCTGATACCGTATTTTGACATTATATGTCCCAACATATTGCCTCCTCTCATGGAAAATGGGATTTATTTGGATTAAGAGAGACTCCAATCTTCCTGCATTTGTTAAAAACTTCCCTAATGTATTTCACGTGGGTTTCTTCTAACTTTTAAAATATTGTAATATCATCTAGATAGATCACTAAAAATTTGTCTTTTTTGTCAGCAAAGGTGATGTCCATGGCGCGTTTAAAAGTAGCTCCTGTGTTCATGAGTCCAAATGGAATTTTAGAGTACATGAATGTACCCCAAGGTGTAGTGAATGCGATCTTATCCTGATCCTTTGGGTATACTAGGATTTTATTATATCTTGAAAACCCATGCAACATAGAAATCCTTTTTGCACCCACCACCTTATCCATTTTTGGAAAAGGGTAGTTATCCTTCAATGAAACTTTATTTAAATTTCAGAAATCTACACAAAGATAAATTTTCCCACATTTCCTCCTTACTAGCACTACATTATCTACCCAATTAGAAAACCTATGTGGAATGATAATTTTTGAAGCTAGCAACATTTTTACTTCTTTCTCAATGAGGGGAAACAACTTTGGATTTATCCTCCTTAGATTTTGTTTGAATGGCTTCTCATTTTCCTTCAGAGGTATGGTATCCTGAATGAAGGGCTGGTCATAAATCTTCTAATATTCATACCCGCGGGTGAATATATCAGTAAATTCCCTTAATAAATCTGCATATTTTGTTTTATGTTCTTCCTTCAAAGTGTTTGAAACTTTGACTATCTTTGGCTCACTTTCGATGCACAAGTTATATTATTCCATATGTCCTTCACTCAGAAGAATTATTGGCTTCACATAAAAATTATTAGAATAAAACAACCTTTCTAAAGGTGCTAGACCTCTAGGGATCAAAGTTTTAGACAACTGAATAATCTCTTGTCCTACTACAACATTCAAAAAGTTTGTTGTTTCAAGATTATTTTCTGGAATTTCCTCTCCATGTTTTTCTATTGGGGTGCTGAGGAATTCATCTGTTCTTTCCAGAACTCTTATGATTTTTTGATCATCTTCAAAAACCTATGAATGCTTTGTATTATCAAGAATTGAAGGCCAATATCTAATATTTATTTCATACTTTTCAAATGAATACAACGAAACTCTAAATGTGATGCTAGCTTTTGCTAGGGCATCTACAATCACATTCTTCTCCCTTGGTATTAATGAAAGTTCATGCTCAGAAAATAAGTTTAAAAGAAGATCCCAAACTTCATTTCTGTAAGCCCTCATTCTCAGATGCTTAGTTTGGAAAAAAAAATTAACTTGATTCACCACTAGTTATGAATCTCCAAAGATGTGAATTTTTTGTGTTTTCTTCTCTCACAATAGATTTAATCCAATAAAAATAGCTTCATACTTCGCTACATTATTTGTGCAATAAAACTAAATTTTAAAGAATTAAATTGATTTATACAATCAGGTGGAATAATCCATACACCTTCTCTCGAACCCTTCTCACATGTGGACCCATCAAAATACAGATTCCATATTTCTCTCGAAAAAATATGACTTTCTTCTTCTTGAGGAATAGTTTCATTTTCTACTGATGTTTCACCTTCAAAAAAATAATTATTGAAAAATATTTGTGGCCCTAAATTTGTATCTACTGCATATATTGGATGATTATCTGACTACATTTTGCTACTCACCATGTGGGCCATTTTAAATTCCTGGTACAATATCTTCATTTCACTGAAAAATGGTATATAGGCATAGGACATATCCATCTGTAAATTTCCTCCTAATATTGCTACCCAAGATTAGGATAACAACATGCCAAATATGGCAGTGATGTCGACTACTACAATATATATCAAAACACTTTTGGCTGGAATTTGAGCTAGAGTGACAACTAAATCTTTAATGAGTCCTAGGCATTTTACTTCTCTAGAATCAAAGGATAACAAATCCTTATAAGCTCTAGTAATTTGGAATCGTAGATGGTCCATGACTGATTTTGGCGTGAGATTATGTGAAGCTTAGGAATCCAACATGGCATTGTGAAGGATCAGGTCATGCACATTTAGGCTTACATAAAATGGGGGTACGCCATCCTTTGCACTTGTGACATGTGGACCAAACACAAATTTTGGGGCATCATCATCCAAGTTCAAGGAGTCTTGAGAGATTATATTGATCTGACTATTTTCTGAACCTTTAATCATAGTATAAATCCTTTTCCTACATTGTTTATTTTTTAAAAGCTCAGCAAAAGGAATGGAAAATTTTAATTTACTGATTTTAGATTCCATATTGAAAATTGATGATGTTTTATCATCATCTTTAGTCTCCTTCCTTGGTTCTTTCAAATTATCCTTCTGCGGGTCCTCTAGATTGTCTTTTTCAGCTCCTATGGTCTTTTGAGAATCTCTCTTCTTAGCTCAGCTTGATGTTCAGTCATTTTTTCGGTGGTGGAGCTTTAATATTCCTCTAGCCTCTAATATTATATTGTATTTGAAAATATGCCATAGCATTGTTGTACCCTTGCTGATATTGAATTGAATTACATTGATGGACGTTGTCCTTTACTCCATAGCATCTAACAAACTAGTCATGTTCTTCTTTGGTAGCAAAAACTTGGATTGATGTCTTCATCCAATCTGCCGATCTTATTCATCATTGATGTCTTCATCAACAAACTATTCTGGAAATGGAGGTCGAACAACGACCTGTTGTTCTTCAGGAAATTTCTACTCTCTGGGGCGATTCTGAGCACCTTGAGGTCTCCTAAAATTTGTATTTCGGGCTTGAGGTTGATTCTCATTTCGGCGAGGAATTAATTTATCCACCAGCTTCTCCAAAGCTTTCATCATTACATCCAATTTTAAATCAGGGGATGAGGATGACTCTTCTTTGAAACCACTTTTTTTCCAGCTTTCATCTTGGTCTTCTTTGCCAACAAATTGGCTTCTACCCCAATTGTGTTGCTCTACATTTTTTCTAGAGTAATGGGGTTTATTTCTCTTATATGATAGGCCAACTGTGCATCAAAACAATCAAGAAAATGCAATACTAAACCAGGAGGAGGCTTAACTTCAGCTGGAATAGAATTATAATTTTTATTGAATCTGACTGTAAATTATTATAAATATTACCTTGGGTTCCTCTTGAGTGTATTATACTTATCGAAGCTCTATAAGTTGTTTTTCTTGACCTCCCATCCGTCGAGAATTTTTTTTTCAAACTGCTGAAAATTATTAATATCGATTGCGGGTAAAGATCTAAATAATTTCTTTACTTCACCTGACAGGCTTTGTGCAAACAGTCTGAGCTTTACATCCTCATGATCGAATTCCACCATATCTATAAATTCATTGAGTTTGTCTACATGATGTTGAGTTGTATAATACCATATACCATCAAATTAAATAAAGAGTTGTCCATATTTTGCAGGAAGATCATGCAACAGACCTTGAAGGTTCAATGGAGCATATCTAGTGGCCATTATGCTAGGTGTAGCTACAATGGGATTTTGGAAAGAAAATGTAGAGGAAAATAATGGAATTTTAACAAAAGCTGATGGCCCAGGACTATAAGAGCCAGTAGAAGATGGAGGTGTATTGGTAACTGAGAATACTAGAATATAATATGGAAAAGTTGTAGATCTAGTTGCAACAAATTGAAGTTCTTAAATTCTATGTTCTAGATATTGAAAATGAGACCAAATTTCTTGGTCTTGTGGTAACAATTCTAGTTCTGGGATAAAAGAATCATTAATAGAAGGTTTGAATTTTTTTGAATCTAAAATAGTAGCTGAAAGATGACTTTCAGATTTATATCTAACCAGGGAGTTTTTGAACTTTTCATCAAAATGAAAATCATAAATAGTTTCAATCTTCATAGGTAATGAACTATATCTTTCTAGAATCTTACCCGATTTCTTGGAAATTCTCTTTCTAAACAGCTTTTCTGAGCTTGAGAGAAATTGTGGTGGATTTAGATTTGGATTCCTCTGAGTATAAAGACATGTATGAACCAGAACTCCATCAGTAAGAACCTTTACAATGATAATGTGGAGTCACCAGAGAAAACTATTTGTAGCCAAACTGATACACAAATATTTGTTTGCTCTCAAAGAGTTGATCTTCAATAATAATATTGTTAGGGGAAAATATGATTTTTTGTTCTTGGGCAATGACTGCAAAATGTTATCTCTCAGGGAAAACCCCATATATATGGAAAAACCCTAAGTTAACATCAAAACCTATTTAAGGTTGAATCTGGACCTTCAACCAATAGTGGGATCTCCCCATAAAATGCAACTACTCTATGGTCAATGTAGTAGAAGGCTTTCTGCAATTGATTTCAGGTGGCCAAATTTGGGTTTGGGTATGAAACAATTGGATGATCTTCAAAACCCACCATTGGTCATGGAGTCAAGCTATCAAATAAATGGGATTGAATATCTAATGATAAAATGACATAAAGCATGGGAGAAACACATCCTTTGAATTTTTGAAATATTTAGAAGAAAGGGATATTGGGAAAACAAAGTTTACAAAATAATTAGAGCAACAAGTATTAATGCCTTATAATTTAAGAGAGGGGCATCAGTGAAATCCAGTCTCATAAACTGGCATTTTCCAGTCTCATAAAATACCATTTTCCGGTCTCATAATCTAAGGGAGGAGCATTAGTGAAAAATTAAATGCGAGAGATAATACTGATAGGGAAACTAAAATCATGAATTTTATACTAACTAATCATTCAACACTGCAAATACATCTAAGATTGCTCAAATATATTTAAACCATGAGTGTTTTTTCAATTAAAATCCAACCCTTTCTCATTATTCATAAACTATCTTTTTAAATTTTAACATAACAACTTTGCAAGAAAATAGAAGCCTCATAATTACAATACTTGAGATATTAAAAAATATGTTCAAGTTCATGTACTGAAAAGATAGACTTCAGAAAATATCTAACAAAACCTAGAAAAACTATAGATAAATCTGCTTAACTCTAAGCATAAACAAAGTGATCTGACCAACTTCTTAGCTTGAAAATAGAGTAGGTCCCTCTGAAGTTGATCTCATTTGTTTCCATAAAACAAGTCCCTTTGTAAATGATCTTTGTGTTCTTTGATTTTCTTGGGAAAAATTGCTGACAGGAAGCTTCTCTGTATTACTAATTTTTTTTTATGAGTTGTAACTGACAATTGGGAGGTCAATTTTTTTCAAATATTTGCTGACAACATAGATGTCAACATCTCTATTTCTTTTTTGGAAAAATCGACAGACATGCTATCATGATTTTCTTATAGGTGTCCTTAGTTGACATTTTTTTTTTGTTTCAAAATCGCTAACGGGCACGCTATCAAGATTTTCATGTATGTTTCATTAACTACCAGACATATGTTGTTTTTTCAAAATATATGACATTCACAAGAGAATTTTCAAGTCTCCTGATTTCATGGCGAATACGAAACTAGCAGGATGACTATCAACCGCAAAAACTGAGTTTTTGATTTGAAACAAGTTGACAAAAATGTTTTTGATACCCTAACATATTAGTTGAGGGTATTTGTAGCTTCAAGTAACACATCCAAATTTTTTAATATTTGTTTATGTTTCTACCTAGTCTCCATGGGCTCTACTTTGGTATCTTGTTCATATTTTCTCTATGAGGGATTGTAGAATTTTTATTGAATTTATTATTTATAATTAAGTCCTTAAAAGGCACATAATCTATGTCAATGACTTGGTCAGCTAACTCTGGATTGTTTCTGAGCTTGAACTTATACCATAGCTTATTGGTTGGCCTAGTGTGCCTATTACCCTATTTAGGAATTTCGGGTGTAGGTTCCTCTGTGATTAGTTTCTTTCCCTTTAAATCTTCATGTATGGTTGTGTCTGCAGGGGTGATTTTTGAGGGAAAAGCTAAAAAACTAGAGGGATCGATGTCAGCCTCTGGTATTTTCAATGATGGAAACTATGAATTGTGAGACCGAACATTTTTCCTTTGATAGACCTTAGGGTTTTTGGAAAAACTGAGGCAGATAGGGATTTTGAGTTTTTGAGTAAAATAGGAGTCGAAACAGGCGTTTGAGCTCAGGGTTTCTTTATCCTCATGATGGTTTGAGGTTTGCCTTGTTTTCTTCTAGAAGGTTGAGGTTGTAACCCTCCCGATAAGAGAAAATGATCTGAGGTTCTATTAAGATTTAACAAATGACTTTCTATTAACATTTTAACTAGTGCCTTGTGATAAAAAAAATGTGCATAGGGATTATTTCTAGCCATGCATCTAGAAGCCATGTGCTTGAGGCTCTCTAGCAAGTAAAAACAAGGATTAATCCTAATCTTCCCATCCAAATGTGCTGGGAAATAGAAATGATATAAATTCATCTTATTATAATGACACCCGCAAGTAAAATAGTTTTGGCAGAGCCATAGGGGAGCATACCATTTATCTTGTAGCACGTCCTTTTGAACCCCAAATTTCTAGTTTCTTTCTCTGTGCTCCTCTTTGTAAAATCATGGGGCGTCTTCTGGCCAGGATATGGCTATGAAACACTCTATGTCCATTCATGGGAAATGTCATGGCTTCAGCTACGGTGTGCTTTGTAACCTTGAATACTAACCCACCGACCTTTACATGGTTCCCATAAAACCCTGCTACAAATTATTGGGCTACCAAATCGTGATAGTTGGAGCATTAGTAGAAAAACCAACTCTGCCCTACGTACTAGAAAAAATGTAGGATATCAGGGTAAAAATTCAAAAACTCCAGCTCTTTTGGTTCATTCTGGTCTAATATTCCTCCCTTTCCCATTTTGTTGGCACTTTTTGTGGGACTTAGTGCTAGGTTTCTGCAATCAAAATGATTTTAACTCCAAGTGGAACTAGAACCATTGACCAATACAACTGTATTGATATGGTGAAACCACATAAATTCCAAATTAAAACTGAACATCACCCTTTACCATGCTCGTAAATCATGACCCATAATTACAAGAAATAGATTACAAAGTACTCTTTAATTATTACATCAGGTAAGAATGATTAAATTCGTACTTTAGCATTTCAATCATGACAGGGGCACATGTACTTAAAGTATTGATGCTCATGTGGCCAACATAGTCATCACTTTAAATATTTCTAAAAAACTTTTAATCTCTAACAATTGGCTTGTCGGAGAAATGAAAATAGTGATATCCTTGTTGTCAACGATATTCACTTTTCAATCATGTCGGGTCTCGAAACACTCCTAAAAGCATTAAACTATTTATTACAACCTTAATGTTGACAACACAATTGTCATCATTTTACAAAAAAATTACAAAAATGAAATTTTTGGTGATAACACCCCACATGAAGCTCCAACCACTGATGGCACTTTGAGTGACGTGATTGATATAATTGGGGGACTAAATCTTGATTCAGCCCTAACTCAATCAACTAAGCATCCTAGGCCATCTCAGAAAGTTCCTCCAAAATGGCTGACAAAGACACTTGAAAGCATTCGTCCTGATGAGGTTGGAAAGACAAGAACAAGAAGCACAACTTGGAAAAATGGAGGTGATGTAGATGATTTTGATTCACTTGTTGATATTGATGTTTCTTATGATTTTGAAATGAATTTTTCTACCTATTTTGAACCAACTTCCTTCAATGAATATTCTTCTCATGATGAATATAAAGAAGCGATTTAAAAAGAATATGATGCCTTGATAAACAATGTCACTAGTGTTGGGGTTCCCATGTTTTGGCCAGATTGGCAAGACCAAAAGATGAGACAACATCAGAACCGCTTTTAAACCTTAGGATCTATCCCTCCTAGGTCCAGAGAGGGATCTCTCTATGATTATCAAAGTGTATGTCTTTGAAGCTCGAGTTTAAGATATTAGGCTAGTTATATGCACAAGGTTTGTTTGTTTGATTGTAAGTGTGGTTGTTGGGGATCAGGAAGGAAGGGTTTCGAATGAGACAAGGCTGAGTAGAGAGGAAAATAGGAAAAGGAGAGGTGATTCAGGGAACATCCAAACCATTGGGCAATGGAGTCAGGAAAGGATTTACTTGCTAATCAATATGCAAGATTTCAGTTGGGCTAGTCATCTAAAGCCTTGGATCCTAAAATGGTAGGGTGGTATGGGACATTAAGAGCTGAATATGAGAGAAGGAGAACCATCTAATCCTGTCTATAGATCGGGTCAGAGGTCATTTAACTCCAGACCTGCTTGGACACAATCAGAGGTAGCACAAGGGAACTTAGGAGGGCTTAATTGGAATGGAAAGATCCTAGTGAGGCAGATACAGGGTTCTAGACCTCCCAGTGTTCTCAACGCATTCAACTAAATCCTAGCAAGAACATCTAAAAAACATATTCCATTAATTCATACATCAGTAAGCATGCAATAACATCCACTATACTGGTTAAATCAATTGAAATCAATCTTTAGATAGACACATTAAGCAGAAAACATTAAAGGCAAGGAGAGCAGAAACATAGGGTACCTAACAAGGGTAAATCCTATGCCAATATTATGATGCAAGCCAGTAGAAATGAAATGAAATGGAATAAAACACAGAGACAGAAAAACTTCACCGCAGCTTTAGATCAGGATCCAAATAAATTTGCTTGTCATATTAAATATCAACACCAATCAGGTACAACACAGCCAACATCTTGATCATTCAGTCTGAATACATCTTCCTTAGCCTATCTTGCAAATTTGACAGAAAACCTATCTCAAGAGAAACTGCTTGCAATTCTATGATATCTCATCAAAAACCTATTACAATATTCTCTCCTGAGTTTTATAGCTGAAGAGAAATAGAAGAGGTAGGTGAAGAACTAAATATAGTATTAAAACTTCTGAAAAGAAAGAGGGCCGAAACCCATTCTGCTTGAATGCTGCGTATTTAATTTCTGTCACCCCTTTTATGAAAGAGTGATCTTCTCCGGATATAACTTTGACATATTTCGACTGTGGTGCTCTGCAGTACCCCTGGTGACTTGAATAAAAGTAAAATAAAAATGCTTGGGTCTCCATACTGTGAAACAAATTCTTCTGATAGTATTCCGGACGGTTGTGAGGGTGGCGAACCCTCAGGAACAAGATGTATAAAATAAGAACTATATGGGCATTGTGTCCTTTTATGAAGAAAAACATTCTGCTAGTGAATAAACCCTGATGTTATCTTTTACTTGTACACAGGATCTTCTGATCGATCCTCGGGGTCTTCAATCTGGTACTTTGCCTCTCAATACTCTGCATAGGGCTCAAGAATATTCATTGGCGTGCCCTAAGCTCCTCGCTGTTCCATTTATATCTCTGTTGGAGAAAAATTGCGTCTTAAATGGCCCTAGGAGAGCTGCACAGATTTTTCGGCTCGGTTCTTTTAAAAGCAGTCACGTCCATCACCTTCCCGGGCTTGGCTTCACTAAATGTATCTCTGTACATGACCTATTCTGCAATCTCTACCACTGTGATAGAGATAACGAGCCATGGTGTCTTTCCCCGCTTGAAATCCTGCAAAATAGCAAACTTGTCAAGCAATCCATGGGCGGGAATGATGGAGGCAGTGTGGATGGAGGAAATGATCATGCAGATGATGAAATGGAGGAGAAATCGCAGAGAAATGGCGAAAAATGCACAGGCGGAGGTTGGCGGTCTGCAGAGAAAAATACGAATGAAAAACCTTAAACAACATGAAATTCTCACAAATATATGCGATGCATGGGATGCCGTACGAAGGGTGCACGTGGGGGTGACGTGGTGCGACCAGGCGATGACTGGGTCGTCAACAGTGGGTCAACAGATTAGGGTCATCCAATCGTGGCAGAGATCAACGGCAGAGGATGCGTCGGAGGGCGATGGACGGTGGGCCAGGGGTACATCGGAGAAGGATTATCGAATGCGCAACTCTGATGAGCAATGACCGTCGGATGGGTGATCAGAGATCTAACGGCTGACAGTGATATCGCTTGGCATCCTGGGTCGAACGTTAACGCGTGATGAGCCGGCGGTTTTGAAACAGTGTCGGGGCCACGTGTCGCTTGATGTATGGAATCGCTCCATGATAGGGGAAAATTTCCCTCTGCGCAAAAGCGGTGCAATAGAAACTTCCAGGTTTGGAACAGTGCATGGGGACCACTAGTGCGGGCGCATTGCTGACCGTCAGATCAACGTGTAATTGGACGACGATGGTGCGCTCTAGGAAATGAACGGAGAAACACGGGCACTAGGATTTAATGATACCGTCCGATCTACCAGGATCAACGGTCGAGATGGCGTCCGATATCCATTGGGGAATAGCGGCTTTTTCTCTGGCGGGTGGTTCCGGCACTGGATCACATGGAAGAAGAGGTGCGAGGGCTTAGCGAGGAAGGGGTTGGGCCTGCTATAATGTAAACAGTGGGTTTTGGGCCCATTTTTAATGTATTTTGAGAGTAGGAAAAGGCAATGATAGAAGGGAAAAGGGTTTATTAAACTAAACCAAGGGTGTATGCATGGTTTGAGAGGGGCATGGGAATGATTTAGGAGGTTTAGGGGGGAAATTTGGGGGTAGGAAATGGGAACTTTGACAAAGGAAAAAAGGGATGAAGTGGAGGTTTCTGTAGGGGTGCAAGGGGTAGAAATAGGCCTTTTGAGATGGGAATCAGCAGAGGAAATTTGTACAAGGCAAAGCATGGAGAGCCTTCAAGGATGATGAGTTTTCGGGAAAATGCATTCCTTGAAGGCTCCAAACAATCTAGCCCCCTGCTTGCTTGTCAAGAATTTCATAGGGGGGCTAATAGTGGCTCCACATGGGGATGGATTCTTCTTGAAGGAGGCAAGAATCCAGAAATGGTCTTTGGAGTAGGCCAGATGCCTGCTGCATGGCACATTCCTTGTTTACTTTGATTTATAGCTGCCACAACATGATAGAAACACCAGCATAATAACTTTTCCCAACCAGTCTACCTACCCAAACTACAGTCCTAACATTTTTTCCTCCCATGGTGCATTTTGATCAGCAGACCCTTTACATCATTTATTCTTGAAAACATAAAACAAACCTATTCTAAATCTACCCTTATTACTCCATGAGACCAGATTAGACTGTTGGTCTCATATGATTCTCTACCTAATCTACTACCTGCTGGGATTAAATTGTCCAACAGGTTTCTTCTCTACATTCTAAGACAGAAATTGAAAATCAGCCAAGCCAGGATTAGACTGTCTGGCTTGGTGGGCCAAAACTTGTAGGAAACTGAAGACAAAACTGGGAAGGCATGGAATCTGCAACTTTAAAACATCCTTCTTTCTCTGTGACTCAGGTTTTGAGCATATTAGAGTCACCTCCTTTTCTTTGATTAAGCTCTGGCTTTGAGCATGTTTGAGCTGATTCTTCTTTTCTTTGCTGGTCCAGATTTTGAGCATGTTAGGACTAGCTGCTTTGCATTTTTTCAGAGGTTCATGTTTTGGGCATGTCTGAACCTCTCCCCGCCCCCCCATTTTTTTTGAAAACAAAGAATTGCAATGTTATGTACAATGAGGTGGGAACTAGAAACTGAAATTTAGCAGAAGTAATGTTTGAGCATCCTGCCATTGACAGGACCCCCAAATAGCTCCGTACCATCAAGTTCTTGTAAGAAAAATGCATTAGGGCCCACAGTGGCTTGGATGATATATGGACCTTGCCACAAACTGTCAAACTTGCCATGCTTTCCTTTGTCTTCTCTCCTTGAGTCCCACTTCAGAACTTTATCTCCAATCTTGAAATCAGCAGCTTTGGTTCTTTTGTCAAACAATTTCTTTATATCCTCTTGAACTTTCACTGCCCTGTTGTAGACCTCTTCCCTTGTTTGTTGGAGATGGATTGTTTGGTTTTTTCTCCTCACCATACTGTCTTCTTCTATTTGAATCTCCTGGACTAGCTTGATCACTGGTATGCCAAGACTTGTAGGGAAAACTACTTCTGTTCCATAAAAAAGCTGGAATGGTGACATGCCAATAGATTTCTTTGTTGTAAGCCTGTCAGCCCACAAGGCATGTACCAACTTGTTATGCCATGATTTTTTGTTCTCTTCCAACAGCCTTTTGATGATGATCACCAGGATTTTGTTTGATGATTCAGCTAATCCATTACCTTGAGGGTAATAGGCAGTTGAATGACCGAGTGCTATTCCATACCTGTGAAAAAAATCAACCATTTTCTTGGATCCAAAAGCAGTTGCATTATCGGTGATTATTTTTCTTGGGCAACCAAACCGAGAGAGGATATGACCTTCTAGGAACCTAATGATGACTAAGTATGTGGCATTACTAGTAGGTATGGCCTCTATCCACTTAGTGAAGTAGTCTGTTGTAGTCAGGATCCATTTGTGTTGTGCAGAAGAAGCAGGATGAATTTACCCTATGAAATCTAGGCCCCATTGCATAAAAGGTCCCTCAACAGTAATAGGTTGTAGGGGGAGGGGGAGAAGTTTTCTTTTTCCTTTGAAGATCTGGCATTTATGACAGGAAGTTACCATTTTATGGACATCATTGAAGAGCGTAGGCCAATAGTAACCAGCCCTGAGTATCTTGTTTGCAGTGGCTTTCCAACTCAGGTGGCCTCCACACTCTCCAACATGGAAATCTTGTTTGATTCTTTCAGCTGTAGCTTCAGGTAAACATTTAAGCAATAGGCCATTTGGATTTTTCCAATATAAATTCTCATTCAGAATGCAGTATTTTCTGGCTTTTAATTTCAAGAATCTGGCCTTGGTCTTTGATAGTTCAGGTGGAGCATTGAGGTTGGTGAGCACATAAAGGATATCAGAGTACCAAGGAGAGTTCTGAAACTTCTCCTCAACAGTGGGAATAGGCAATCCTTCCTGCTCATCCATGGTAGCTATCATGTTAATGTCAAGGGCTTGCAAATTTGATTTAGCCATTAATTGGGCCAGGCCTTGACCTTTGACTATTTTGGTGGGTTTTATTTCGAGGTCATATTCTAAAATTGTAGCAATCCATTTTCTCCTTTTCCCATCAGGGTCTTGGGACAAGATATATCTAACCACTATATTTGGCACATAGGCTATGGTGTGAGAATGCAGAATGTACACCCTAAAGTATTTCAAGGCCTTGACCAAGGCATAGGCTTGTTTTTCCATGATGTTGTATTTCAAGGGTGCATCTCTCAAGGCTTTGCTGAAAAAAGCTATAGGCTGTTCATTACCCTCTAAATTTTTCTGCAGTAAAACTGCAGCCACTGTATGCTGGGAGGTGAATGAAAAGATAATGAAATCCTTTGATAAATCTGGGCTAATCAAAACTGGGGCCTGAGTGAGTGCGATTTTTACTGACTCAAAATATTTCTTGGCTTCAACAGTCCATTTAATTCCAACACCTTTCTTCAGCATGTTAGTCATGTTCCTAAGGTGCTCAGCTAGGTTGGGAATGAATCTCCTGAGGAAATTAATCTTCCCAATGAAGGACTGCAATTATTTGATGTTTCTCGGGTGTGTGATTTGTAGTATCCCCTCAACTATTTGTGGGTCTATCCTAATCCCTTTCTCAGATATAATGCGGCCAAGAAGTTTTCCTTCTTGCAGCCCGAACACAGTTTTCTTGGGATTCAAGGATAGACCAAACCTTCTGCATTTTTCAAACACTTGCCTCAGATGCTTTAGGTGTTCTTCTTCAGTTTTAGAATAGACAGTTAAGTCATCCAAGTAAATAACAATGAAGTGTCCTATCTCATCTGAGAAATTTATATCCATCGCTCTTTGGAAGGTGGCCCCAGCATTCATTAGTCCAAAAGGCATTTTCACATACATGAAGGTGCCCCATGGAGTGGTAAATGTTGTTTTGAGTTGATCTTCTGGGAGTACTAGGACTTGATTGTATCCTGAAAAACCATCTAGCAGGGAGATCCTTTTAGAGCCCACTACCTTCTGTAGGATGTGTTCCATTCTAGGCAAAGGGTAATTGTCCTTGAGTGAGGCTCTGTTAAGATTTCTAAAGTCTATGCATAATATGATCTCTCCTGTTTTCTTTCTCACAGCCACTAAGTTTGATACCCAATCAAAGAACCTTATAGGAAATATTATGCGTGCTTCATACATATTTTTAATCTCTTTTTCCACTACAGGCAATTGTTTCGGATTAATTCTACGGAGTTTTTGTCTGAAAGGCTTTTGATTTTTCTTCAGGAGTACCTTGTGTCATATGATGTTGGTGTCATAGGCCTTTAAGTCTTCATAGCTCCATGCAAACACATCAATGAATTCCTTAAACAGGTCAATGTATTTCTTCTTCATGTCTGCAGGTAAAGACTTAGCTAGTTTAATCATTTTGGGCTTATCTTCAGTGCCTAAGTTTCATTCTTCCACATCAGAGTCTGCATGCTCTATAGTGGGCTTTTTTTCTACATCATCGAAGTGAAAGAGGTCTTCTAAGGGTGCCAGGCCTCTGGGTATATTCTTTTCTTTGGCCTGCAACACCTCCACTTCTTCACTATCTGAGTTTTCGCATTTTGTGGTTGCGTTTCCAGTTTTTTCATCTAAAGAGTTTATTTCTATGTTACAGGGTGTTTCTTCCTCATCTGAGGATTCTTCGCTTAGGCAACTACTGTCAGATTTGGAGTCTAAATCAGAAATTCAAACTCGTTTCTGCCTATCAGAAAATCTTCGATCTATTTATCACCTTCAAAAACCTACCAATATTTTTCATTTTTCGACACTGCAGGTCTGAATTTGGTCTGAATGATGATTTGCTGATCGTTGGGAGTCTTAGGATATGAGCTAGCTAGGCAAGCTAATCCATTTGAAATGACGTTTTGACTCCTAGGAACAAACACTAATTCGTATTCAACAAAGGTCTTCAACAAATCCATAGTGTCATTCCTATATGCTCTCAGCCTAGGATGTTTCGCTGTGTATTCACCATTCACCTGTTTAATAATCAGCTCGGAATCTCCATGCACAATTATCCTACGAGCTCCTAATTTTCTCAGCAGGTTTAAGCCTAGGATTAGAGCCTCATATTCTGCAACATTGTTTGTACATTTGAAGTGTAGGTTGCAGGCATGGCTCTCTGCGTAATCACTCTCTGTGTTATGTATCCATACTCCTGCCCCAGCAGTTCTCCTGGTGCATGACCCATCAAAACTCATTTCCCATAGGGGTCCAAGATCGTTTTTGTTATCTTTCCTTTCCCTACAGCTGGGTTCGCCATTATGTTGCGTTGTAGGGTCTGCACTAGACTGTGGGCTGTTTATTTTTTCGTTATGAATGTGGAAGTCAGAGAGGTGCTTATTTGGTTGATTGCATTCTGTTTCTGGTTCACCTTGCGTTGTTGTTTCAGTGCACTGCTCAAGGTTTTGGACGTTTTCATCCTCTGAGTCTAGGGTATCCATTATGTTAAAGTCCATTGTCTCCATTTCATCATGTGTACTGTTGCTTGAATCTACGTTTTCAGCTCCTGGTCCTTCTAAAGATTCATCATTGTAGAAGATAAAGGAATCCAGATCTGTATGTACAGAGTATAGAGGAGAATTTACATGCCTCTTAGGGCTACTAACCAGGAATTTCATTTGTGCTTCCCTGTACAGTCTTCTAAGTTGGCCAAAGATTGGGATTGTGGCATATGAGCCATCCATCTACATTGTTCCTTGCAGCTTGGATCCCCATGATCTTGACAATAGCATGCCATACTTGGGTGGCACATCTGCCACCATAACATCCATGACCATACATTTTGCGGGAATATGGGTTAAGCTCACACATAAGTCTTTGATCAGGCCAAGACACTTTACTCTACTAGAGTCAAATGAGTATAGGTCTTTATAGGGGTGGGTTATCTCTAGGCCTAATCTTTCCATTACTACTTTAGGCATTAAGTTGTGTGATGCCCCATAATCATGCATTACATTGTGGAGGATCTTATCATGGACATTAAGACTGATATAAAAAGGGGGCACTACCCCTTCCTGAAACTTTCCTTCTATCTTTGGACTGAACAGAAGAGCAGGTTGATCATCGTTCAGATTTACAGTGTCACTGTTCTCACCTAAATTTAATGCTTTCAAAATTTGGCCTTTAAATACATCTTGAGTGGCCAGCTCAGAGAGTGGTACAGAGATTTAAATTTTTGCAATCTCACTCTCCAGATTGAAAGTGGACTGACTCTTTGGAATGTTCAACTCTGTTTTGTTAGCCACTGCTTTAGTGGCTGAATCTGTGTGTTGATTCTCGTTATGTACAGTGTTTGTGACAATTTTATCAGGGGCACTAACTGCAGTGATAGTGCTGCTAGCTGGTTTACCTTGCGTATCAGTGTTTTGGTTGTCTTTTTCTTTGTTCTTACCAGAACTCTCAGCTGCTGACTTGGTACTTTCAGCAATCCCTTTAGAAGATTTCTCAGGCCTTTTCTTAATGGTGACATTAGAAGCTTTGGGTTTGACAGTTTCCTGACTCCTTTTACTTCTGAGTTCATATTGTTCTCTAACCTGCATCATGGCATTTTCAAATCCTAATCTGTAATCTTCAGTTTCTAACCATTCCTCATCCCGACCAGAGGGTGAGGGTTGATCTTCTTCTGAGTAACAGTTGTGGATTGAATCTTCTGTTTCAAACATGTTTATTGTATTTCCCTCAGACTCTTCTATGATTCTCTCATCTTCATCTAAATTTTTTTGGAAAGGGGGAATAACTTGTTGATCTGATTCTTTTTATCTGTT
The DNA here is from genome assembly GCA_034641835.2 of Pinus albicaulis. NCBI lineage: Eukaryota > Viridiplantae > Streptophyta > Pinopsida > Pinales > Pinaceae > Pinus > Pinus albicaulis. The sequence continues at coordinate 1,394,235,736 of CM076578.1, forward strand.
GGGAGTGTTATTGTTCCTTCTAAAGTTCTGGTTCTGGTTTTGGTTTCTGTTTTGGTTACTGACTGTGACAACCATTTTTTCCATCATTTGTTGTAACCTTTCCACATTTTTGGACAATTTTTCATAATTTGGGTTAGATTGGGAAGCTACATGGTCATCCTTATATGTTACCCTCCTTTCAGATCTCAGTCTAGCTCTTTTCTCAATCAGATTTGCCTCTATGTTCATTGCTCCTTTCTGCATATCCTCCAATGTGTTGTACTCCTTATCCCTAAGCTCATAGGCCATGTCAGCATCAAAGCCTTCAGGATATTTTTCTAGGGCCATGCCTTGTGGAGGTTTCATATGTGGAGGGAGGGCGTTGTAAATGTTGTTAAACCTTGTTGTGTAATCATGGACACTCTCTCCTATGTTTCTCTTAAGGGTCATGTATTCTGCTAGGAGTTGGCGAGGATTCGCCCTAGTTTCCCATTTGTTTATGAAGGTCTGATATAAGCTCGGAAGATCATTTATGCTACTTGGAGGTAGGCCCTTAAACCATTTCTTCACGTCACCCCCTAAGTTTTGGGAAAAGATTCTCATTTTGACTGTATCATCATCTATTTCCATATAGTCAAAAGAATCCTCCATCTTATCTACATGTTGTTGGGCTGTGATGGGCTCTTTTTCAGTGAAGTGTGGGATTTTTGATTGATAATCATTTGGTAAGGGTACTAGAGGCTAAGGTAAAACTAGAGGTGCATACCAGGCTGCCATGATGATGTTTTGATGAGGTAAAGGATTAGCTTGAGCAGCTGGTATATGGATTACAGGGATATTATGACCAGCAGAGGTTTGTTGAGCAGATCTAGGGTGACTGAGCCCCAAGTTTTGAATGAAGTGAATATCAGGTGGTGTGGATGGAGGGGTCTACCTATTCCCAGGGTGTTTACTACTTTGAGGTGGTGAACCAGGAAGCTCAGGGTCTGGCTGGTCTAAGGTACTGAATGACGTAGTTCTAGGTAGTCTATTAGGTAGGTCTAGGTCAAGAAACGGGTCTAATAGAGCTATAAGGTTTTCTGGTGCAGAGTTAGCTCTATGGATGTGGCTGGAAATAGTTGTTCCTTTAGGTATAGGAGCTCCTTTGAGGATGTTCTCAGGGTTGTCAACTATTTCAAGTGGGTTTGGGTTAGGGTAAGCTCTTATATGGATGGTTCTAGGAGCCAGAGTGTTGTTTACTGATTAAGCAGCTTAACCCTACCTGTTACTTCTATGGTGGTTGATGTTGTTTTGGAGGCTAGTCTCCCAGTGGAGTCTGATGTGAAACCAAGACAATCAACAGGCCTACTGTTACACAGTAATTTTTCACCGTCCCTGCAATCCCCATCCTGCACATTGGAGGGCTCATTCCATGACCTGTGAGCAAAGACAAGACTTGAAAATACTTTCATGACATCCCTCTGAACATGAGCTTTCATTTCCCTGAAGACATCTCCTTGTGAAAAACCCTAAAAACACCTGTTTTTGCATTGGTGCGGGCAGCCAGTTCAGCACCCGCACCAATGGGGGAAATCTTTCAAAGAGGGCGCGCCAATTGGTGCTCTGTCCCAGAGTCGCACTCATGCCAGCCAATTTAAGCAGTGTTTTTAAAAAATAAATGGTGGAAGTTTCGTCCTAACAAATTCCTGGACTGTTATCTATCTTGAGTTGGGAGGTTTGGCTACGGATCTCCATAGAGAGGAAGTGGTTTGCCACCTCTCATGGAATCTTCCTTGATGATAGGGCCAATTCCATGATTATAGGGATCCCAACTCCCCTTCCTCCATCTATAAAAGCTTGCTCATCTCCCTTGCAAGCTAGTCTTCAAGTTCCCAAATTTCCAAGAGCCTTATGCTGCAAGAGCCTTGATTATTCCCTTAAGGCCAAACTCAAGCAAGGAGACTATTGTCAAGATCCGAAGAGAGAGGTTTGTCCCATCCTTGACAGGCTTTTCGAGACGTGTTTTGCTAGCGACCCTCCGAAGGAGAATTTAGCGTCAGAATTTGGTTGCAATTTTCCTTTGATTGATTAATAATAAACGACTATTGGTTATGGTTCCACTCTTGTTGTTATTTATGATGATGAGTTATATCCTTTCTGACTGACATATAGTCGCATCTACTGGATTTTACACTTGCGTTTGTTTTTTTTCTCGCATGTGCAGGTGTCCATCATGGAGATCGTGGGGATCGTGATCTGCCAAGGCTAAGGAATGGGAGCGCTACCTCTTCTACAAGCAATAACGTTGGATTCCAGTTAAGCCTTCATCGCTGGTTGGTTTATTTGCAATTAGGAACTTGCACTATAGCATGAACGATTGTTTCTAGACCCGGTCTGGGCTAGTAGGGATCGCCTCTGTCCGCAGAGGGGATTTACCTCCACAACAAATTGGCGACTCCACTGGGGATCGTTAGCTTGTTGTCGTTCGTTTTATAAGCTACAGACAGAGCCTGAAGTTGGCTAGATAGCCTTCGAAACGATTTTGCTCTGGAATTACGAAGTAGATCAAAGCTGCTTCAGTCAATCTCCAGTTTATTTTGTAAACTGAACACTTGGAGCACTGTCTTGTCTCTTCGGTTGATTCTTGATTCTGCTTGCTTGATCAGCTCTTTTGGGCTAGTTCTTTCTGTGAATTTGGGTTTTTGAAAACTTCAAACATCACTGGTCTGATCTTGGATTGCTTTTTTTATATTTTTGCATAGCAAACTTGACTGGCGCGTTTTTTAGCGTGACAGTCGCACCAATTGGATCTAGTTGTCAATGTATTACCCGCGCCAATTCTGATATGGCGCTAGTTTCAGCCTGATAGTCGTGCCAGTGCTGGGGACTGCTAGGGTTTGCTTGATTTTGAGCTTTCTGAGCCTGATCTCTGATTTTGGTTTCATTTTTTGACTACTTGTTGAGGAGGTAAATCCCCTCTGCGGATAGAGGCGATCCCTACTAGCCCAGATCGGGTCTAGCAACAATAAAAAATGCTACAGTGCAGGTTCCTAATTGTAAATAAACCGACTTGCGAGGAAGGCTTACCTAGAATCCGACGCTGTCGTTGGTAGAAGAGGTGGTGCTCCCGTTCCTTCGCCTCGGCAGATCACAGCCCTCACGATCTCCGTGATCGGACACCTGCACATGCAAGAAACAACACAAACGCAAGCATAAAATCTAGTACATACAACTATATATCAATCGAAGAGGACATAACTCATGAACATGATCAAGAACAAGAGTGGAACCATAACCGATAGTCGCTTATCATTAAAGAGTCAAAAGAAGAATACCACCATAGCTTCGACGCAGCACTCTCCTTTAGCGGGTCGTCAGCACAACATGTCTCGATAAAGCCTATCAGGGATGGGACAAGCCTCTCTCTCCGGATACTTGGCAATAGTCTCCTTGCTTGGATTTGGCCTTAGGGAATCAAAAAGGCTTTTGCAGCATGAAAGCTCTTGGAAACTTAGAAATTCTGCCACTCTTTTGGAACTAGCTTGCAATGGAAATGGGCAAGCTTTTATAGAAGGAGGAAGGGGAGTTGGGATCCCTATAATTATGGGATTGGCCCTATCATCAAGGAAGCTTCCATGAGAGGTGGCAAACCACTTCCTCTTTATGGAAATCCGTAGCCAAACCTCCCAACTCAATATAGAAATCAATCCAGGAATTTGTTAGGATGAAACTTCCGCCTTTTATTTTTAAAAAACACCTCTTAATATGGTTGGTGCGGGTGCGAATCTATGACAGAGTGCCAATCGGCGCGCCCTGTTTGGAGGATTTCCCTCTTGGCGCGAGGGCTGAACTATGGAACTGCGCCAATGGAAAAAGAGCTATTTTTAGGGTTTTTTGCAGGGAGATGTCTTTAGGGCAATTAAAGCTCATCTTCAGAGGGATGCAATGAAAGTATTTTCAAGTCTTAATTCTGCCCATAGGTCACAGAATGAGCCCTCCAATGTGTGGGATGGGGATTGTAGGGACGGTGACAAATTGCTGTCTAACAGAGGTAAATCCCCTCTGCAGACAGAGGCGATCCCTACTAGCCCAGATCGGGTCTAGCAACAATCAAACACGCTACAGTGCAGGTTCCTAATTGTAAATAAACCAACTTGTGAGGAAGGCTTACCTGGAATTCGACGTTGTCATTTGTAGAAGAGGTGGTGCTCCCGTTCCTTCGCCTTGGCAGATCACAGCCCTCACGATCTCCGTGATCGGACACCTGCACATGCAAGAAACAACACAAACGCAAGCATAAAATCTAGTACATACAACTATATATCAGTCGAAGAGGACATAAATCATGAACATGATCAAGAACAAGAGTGGAACCATAACCGATAGTCGCTTATCATTAAAGAGTCAAAAGAAGAATACCACCATAGCTTCGACGCAGCACTCTCCTTTAGCGGGTCGTCAGCACATGTCTCGATAAAGCCTGTCAGGGATGGGACAAGCCTCTCTCTCTGGATACTTGGCAATAGTCTGCTTGCTTGGATTTGGCCTTAGGGAATCAAGAAGGCTTTTGCAGCATGAAAGCTCTTGGGAACTTAGAAATTCTGCCACTCTTTTGGAACTAGCTTGCAATGGAAATGGGCAAGATTTTATAGAAGGAGGAAGGGGAGTTGGGATCCCTATAATTATGGGATTGGCCCTATCATCAAGGAAGCTTCCATGAGAGGTGGCAAACCACTTCCTCTGTATGGAAATCCGTAGCCAAACCTCCCAACTCAAGATAGAAATCAATCCAGGAATTTGTTAGGATGAAACTTCCGCCTTTTATTTTTAAAAAACACCTCTTAATATGGTTGCCGCGGGTGTGGCTCTATGACAGAGCGCCAATCGGCACGCCCTCTTTGGAGGATTTCCCTCTTGGCGCGAGGGCTGAACTAGGGAACTGCGCCAATGGAAAAAGAGCTATTTTTAGGGTTTTTTGTAGGGAGATGTCTTTAGGGAAATTAAAGCTCATCTTCAGAGGGATGCAATGAAAGTATTTTCAAGTCTTAACTCTGTCCACAGGTCACGGAATGAGCCCTCCAATGTGCGGGATGGGGATTGTAGGGACGGTGACAAATTGCTGTGTAACAGATGCCCCCTAAAGCATGAGGCCCGAAAGAGAGAGAGAGGGGTGAAATGCTTTACGAGAACATGCCAACCGAAAACACCGCCATCAGACAACCTGCGGAACGAAGTACAACTGATGTCTCAGACACATGATATATGTGCATGGTATGGGCGCAGCCATCCATAATAGAGTGTACAATAATCTAGATCCGAGGCATGGACGTAGCCATCCAATGAAGATCGATAAATAGACTCAGGTATGGTCGCAGCCATCCAATCAGTGAGTCATGTAAATAATCATAACAATCCACAATATCGTAGCCTGGATTACAACAGACACAATCCAGGGTCTTGCGCTCCATCTCGACCCAAACAAAGTACAAGTTCAAGCATGTGAATATGTGAATTGAAGTCGAACATGCAAGAACATCGTCTGATTACCAACCAATGATGAAATCTGTTAACAGATGCGAGAGGAACCACCAATAATGACGATGGCCCTCAAGGTAATACAGGTACAATCTACGGCATGTGAGTTAATGAGCTGGCGTTGAACACCCGTAGAATCACTCAATCGGAGGCCAATGATGAAAACCTCACGTCGAATGCGACGAACCTGCCATTGAGGCATGCAGGCTCCAAGGTACCATGAAAGAGTCTCTAGACCATCTTCCTGGATAATGAGCTGAAGTCGACAGGAAGTGACCTTGATCGAAGGTGGGCCATAATGTTTCCCACATCATCGACACGAGACAGAGGAACATAATGTTTTAGTGAATCAGGATTATATGAGAATCAGAGGAAGGTTGATACTTGCAGAGGTCAACTTCTCTTGAACATGTAAACGGCACGACAGTGGACTTGGTAGTATTTGACATTAACGGATCAGAGGTCATGGTGACAAGGCAATGAGCAGATGAGAGGTCAAAAGGGATTATCCAAACCCACGGAGGCAAAGTGAAGAACGAGATGAGATGTCCCCAACCCGACACGAATGCAGACAAGTGCCATGTTCAAGAGCGACATACTGCCGACACGACAACGATGCTGGTTCCATTTTCCCCCACCATTTCGGTGAGTACCTCTTTATTTTTACACAAGCTTGAAGAGGATACCATATGCTTGTCATATAAGTCCGCCCTTCGGGCGAATCCATCCTAGTGCATTTAACGAGTCCTAGGAAGGAGAAACTCGGAGAACGTCATTTCGACTGAATCCAATGTCATCAGGGTTTAACGAGTCTGACAAAGGAAGAACTCGACGTCTTTTCATATTTAGAGAGTTTGAAAAGACAACAGAAAATTAAACTCCAGCGGTCCCTTTTCGTAGATAGTTCCTCGGACCCGAAAAGGTAGAAAACAATACTCGAGAAAACCTCCTAGTCGTGATAGGCTAGGGTATTCCTTTTTCATAAATAATCTATCCCAGCCCAAAAAAGGGGTAAACGTATACTAGGTAGATTTCGTTTCGTGTCCACTTTAACGAGATCGAAACGACAAGGGCCTCGGAAATCTTTTCATGTTAAGAGAGTCAGAAAAGAGCTGAAAGGTGACTCCTCCTGGAGGAACGAGTGGTATAAAGGGTAGCAACTGGTTCCGGTAATGGTGGAACTTCTCAGAACAAGATAAAGGTCAAGAGGCTGGCTAACAAGACCACTCATCGCAGCGGTTCCTTAGGAATGTGTAAAACAACCAAGTGATGGCATATGATCGGCCAAGAAGATAGTGACGATGGAATGAGAAAACCAAGGCTCATCTGGCAAAAACAGGCTGATAAAATAGCAATCAAAAGAGGTAAAATGGGAATGGTTTCATTTTTACACAAGCTTGAAATCAAGAAACTCTGCTTGAAGTTGGTTTCATTTTTACACAAGCTCGAAACAAAGATAAATTATGCTTGAAATCGGTTTCATTTTTACACAAGCTTAAAACGGAAACAAACTATGCTTGCAAAAGTAAGCATGCCCCCAGCATGGTGACTCAATTCGAGGTACATGCCCCCCAAGCTTCAGTCCATATGAAAGGAAGATGGAGTGAAGGTTCAAATTACGAGATCAAGAGAAAGACTCGACTGGGATTCTACGATATCTTATCAAAGACTCGAATTGAACGTGAACATGTTTCATTATTTTAAAGAGGTTGACACATTAAAAGAACTATCCTTAGAACACCCTTGTTTCATGGTTTAAGGAGCTTGGCACAAGACAAGGAACTCTGCTCCGACAACCTTGTTTCATTTTTTAAGGAGCTTGACACAAGACAAGGAACTCTGCTCCGACCAACTTGTTTCATTTTTTAAGGAGCTTGACACAAGGAAAAGAACTATGCTCTGAACGACTTCATCATAATGAACAAGAAGTCATCGCTTCCAAGAGTTCCACTCCCGATGGAAGAAAAACATCCTGGAAGTCAGGACCCAACACCCCTAGCACACGATGCACGATGGCACTATCACTGAGTACACGCACGGGGTAGGTAAACACATAGTTGACCTGCGGTGGAGCAGATACAGCAGGTGGATAAAAACCATGAGGGGGTGATGGCGGACCAGTTGCCACATTAGGACCAAAGAACAAAAGCTGATCAATGGTCACGATCCGTCCTTCATGCGGAAAACAGGCCACACGAAAAAGGGAGGAGACGAGCGCTCCCATGGCATAGGTGTAATCGCGCCCCAGGAGCAGATTAAAATCCAAGGGGCCTGGAACGACCATCACGTCCATATGGATGGTTTTACCTCCCAAAGTAACAGGTAACCTTGGAAGGATCCCCAACGGTTGACTCGTCCTTCTGTTAAAAGTCAACAGATTCTGCGTAACAGGCGCAAGCGGCGGTGAACCGAAAGCTTTCCAGGTAGTAGAGGATAGAATACTGACAGAGGCGCCTTCGTCTATAATAGTACTGGGTACAACCAGACCAAAATCCTGTACTGTGATCTCGAAAGGCACATAGGATGGAAGGCGAAATCCTGCAAATCGATTCCAATCAAAGGAAGCGACCAAACTACTCGGAGGGGCTACCATCGAACGGAGAAGGTCTTCCCCTGATGTTACAGAAGCAGGAGCCTCCTCCATGACCTCCATCTCGAAGGCGGGAGGAGTATCCTCCAGAACCTCCATCACGGGAGGTGGAGGAGCTGCTTATTGAGGTATAGGGACAGGAGAATCTTTCTCCAAGTCCGAAGAATCTAAGGAAACCAGAAGAACATGAGGGATGTGAGATCTGCTCTCGACAGAAAGGACCTGGTGCACCGCGGATGGGGCCAGCTCAACCGATCCCATGACCAATGGTTGGTCCGGGACGGATTCGTTAATTTGAATTTCTGGGGGAGCGGGATTGACCAAGGTTGAATCTTGACCAATCATGGCATCAGTAGGTGGAAGACTCAAAGAAAGCTGTTTATAACCAGCCGGGAGGTACGGTGTAGAAACAGTCGGGTTGTCCAAGACTCTCTTGGCTTGATCCATATAAGGACAAAGGTGAATGGCATGGTGCCATTCACACAACTTACAGGGATTGGTGATCTTACCCTGCTTCTTAAAAGCCTTATCAACACCAGTTGAAGCCGTGCCCCCAACCTGGCTCCCGGAAGTCAAAGGAAATGGCGGACGGCTGTTGGACCATGCTTCAAGCACCTTGGGAATGCCAAGGCAGTCTTGAAGAAGATGGTCTCCCGTGCACAACATGCAGGGGAACTTGACTTTTCGTGGAGGGTTGGAAGGCATATCAAGAGGAGATTTCTCAGAGGCAGTAGCTGTACATTTAGCCTCTCGCTTATCAGACTTCTTCTTCTTTGTCTTCATCTTCTTCTTTTTAGCCACCTGGTTACTCGAATCCAGACTTTCACCAGGTGAAGTAGAAGATGAGGATGTAGACACAGGCGAAGAAGGGGAGAGGTCCACCTGGGAATCAACATGATGTTGTTCCGGTGGAGGAACTGATTGAACAGTAGTGGAGACATTCGGAACCACAGAGGTTAAAAACAACCAAATAGGCAACCCAACATTTAACCCAGGGAGGGACAACGTTGCCATGTAGGGAGCACCAACATTCCCAAAAGAAGGAAAATGACCAGGATTCCCATCTGAGGGGATTCCTTGGTTGGTAAAATCTGAAAAAGTTGCCATCAAAACTCAAAAGCACACACGGGCCGAAAAAGAGTCAAGACACACAATCAAATGGTCAACAAGCAAAATCTAACAGGGCGTGTAATCGCGGGCAATTAATTTTTACCACATTGAAAAATAAGAAACTTCACCGTTTCATGTTTTAAGAGTCGAGAAATGGTTAAAAAGGTGACTCTATCTCTTTCATATTTGACACAAGCATGAAAGGACAAGCTCTTGGTGATCCTTTCAAATTTAGGGAGTCAGAAAAGATCAAATGACTGCTCAGGAATACTAGGCAAAAGGGTGTACCAAATAACCGTGAACTGCAATATACACCTTGGTTTCAATAATGAAAGAGAAATCAACCAAGGAATTTCCGTACGTGCAGGCAATCTCCCCGAATGCTGTGTCCGGTGTATCACAGGTATAGGGTGGCAGACTCGGCTTCCTATGGATAAAGGATTGAAACCTAATGGGGTCTCCCTTTATATACACGATGGTACGGGGAGCACAAGTCTGTACTAGTGCTGTCTAAAGCCAAGAGGCGAACGACAGCTACTAGGTTTTAAGACGTCGGAACACGTCTCTAGCCTAGACCTCTAAATGTGTTTCATTAGATTTCAATGTTGCCTTAGTGTAAATTGAGTAAATTTTAAATTTTATCTTCAATTACGTTTCAGTTTTCAGGCCCTAGCGAATGTAATGTCTCAAAATCTCTTAAATGCACTCTATATGAGAAAAGAAATATTTTCAATTTGATGAATGCTATCTAGTTAAGGTAAGAGCTTCAAACAATGATGCAACAAACAAAAACACTGAACACAAAACTTTTTCCAGACTAGATGACTTTCACTATCCAAAAGTAATTTCAAACATTCAACGATGTGAATAATGCAATGTAATCTATGCAAAATCCTCTTTTTTTGAAAGCTATGAAATTGTAATCTATGCACAATTTTATTTTCCTTTTCAAATGATAAGAATGCACTCAACGCATTTTTCGATGAAATGAGAATCTACTTAATGCATACTTTTAATGAAAGAGAATGCACTCAAAGAGATTTCTAGCTTTCAATCATTAAACAATGTGATCTAAATTCAATGATAAATCTCAAAAGTACTTTTCAATGCAATGTGATCTAATGCATTTTAATAAAAAGAACACTTTGAGACGAAAACTAAATAAACAAAAATCTTCTTAATGAAGGATGAATGCAAAAGAGATGTAAACAAAAACTAAGAATGCAATCGTTGTTTCAAACACTTTGTAACGAAATCCCTCAAAAGGTGACAAGACATATGAGATCAATCACAAAGAGGACTTTCAAAGCATGAGATCAAAACAAGGCATTCATTCCCTTTTACATCAAATAATCATGGAAAGAACACATTCCAAACAACGAGCAATGTAATCTATGCTCATACAGTGAAAAGACCGGGAGGGAAAGACACACTGGTGAAGGATTTAGGGAAAAAATCTCAATTTTCACACACCTTGAAATTGGCTCAACTTGTACATTGACAACTAGCGCCAACTGGCGCGACTTGCACACTGACATCTAGTGCCAATGGCCAATTGGCGCGGGTTGCTAGCTGACAACAAGCGCCAACGCCTGAAAATGAAAAAACAAATAATTTCTCCCAACCAAGACTAGACTCACCACTTCCAGCAGAATCTCCAAGACTCAAATGAACCATGTAATCTAGGCTCAAAGCGAGACAAATCTAAACACACAGATCAAGCTCAGAAAGCTCAAAACAAAGCAAACCCCAGCAGTCCCCAGCACTGGCGCGACTGTCAGGCTGAAACTAGCGCCATATCAATATTGGCGCGGGTAATACATGGACAACTGGTGCCAGTTGGCGCGACTGTCATGCTAAAAAGTGCGCCAGTCAAGTTCGCTATGCCAAAATAAAAAATAAACAATCTAAGATCAGACCAATGATTTTCAAGCTATCAAAGACCCAAATTCACAGAAAGAACCAGCCCAAAAGTGTTGATCAAGTAAGGAGGACCAAGAATCAACCAAAAAGACAAGACAATGCTTAAAGGGTTCAGTTTACAAACTAAACCGGAGATTGACTGAAGCTGCATTGATCTACTTCGCAATTGCAGAGAAAAAGTGTTTCGAAGGCTATCTGGCCAACTTCAGGCTCCGTCTATAGCTTATAAAATGAAAGACAACAAGCCAACGATCCCCAGCGGAGTCGCCAAATTGTTGAGGAGGTAAATCCCCTCTGCGGACAGAGGCGATCCCTACTAGCCCAGATCGGGTCTAGCAACAATCAAACACACTATAGTGCAGGTTCCTAATTGTAAATAAACCGACTTGCGAGGAAGGCTTACCTGGAATCCGACGTTGTCGTTTGTAGAAGAGGTGACAGTCGCGCCAACTGGCGCCAGTTGTCCATGTATTACCCGCGCCAATATTGATATGGCGCTAGTTTCAGCCTGACAGTCGTGCCAGTGCTGGGGACTGCTGGGGTTTGCTTTGTTTTGAGCTTTCTGAGCTTGATCTGTGTGTTTAGCTTTGTCTCACTTTGAGCCTAGATTAAATGGTTCATTTGAGTCTTGGAGATTCTGCTGGAAGTGGTGAGTCTGGTCTTGGTTGGGAGAAATTCTTTGTTTTTTCATTTTCAGGCGTTGGCGGTTGTTGTCAGTTAGCAACCCGTGCCAATTGGCCATTGGCGCTAGTTTTCAGTGTGCAAGTCGCTCCAGTTGGTGCTAGTTGTCAATGTACAAGTCGAGCCAATTTCAGGGTGTGTGAAAATTGAGATTTTTTCCCTAAATCCTTCACCAGTGTGTATTTCCCTCCCGGTCTTTTCATTGTATGAGCATAGATTACATTGCTCATTGTTTGGAAAGTGTTCTTTCCATGATTATTTGATGTAAAAGGGAATGAATGCCTTGTTTTGATCTCATGCTTTGAAATTCCTCTTTGTGATTGTAAATAAACCGACTTGCGAGGAAGGCTTACCTGGAATCCGACGCTGTCATTTGTAGAAGAGGTGGTGCTCCCGTTCCTTCGCCTTGGCAGATCACAGCCCTCACGATCTCCGTGATTGGACACTTGCACATGCAAGAAACAACACAAACACAAGCATAAAATCTAGTACATACAACTATATATCAGTTGAAGAGGACATAACTCATGAACATGATCAAGAACAAGAGTGGAACCATAACCAATAGTTGCTTATCATTAAAGAGTCAAAAGAAGAATACCACCATAGCTTCGACGCAGCACTCTCCTTTAGCGGGTCGTCAGCACAACATGTCTCGATAAAGCCTGTCAGGGATGGGACAAGCCTCTCTCTCTGGATACTTGGCAATAGTCTCCTTGCTTGGATTTGGCCTTAGGGAATCAAGAAGGCTTTTTTGCAGCATGAAAGCTCTTGAGACAGAGTCTGCCACTCTTTTTGGGAACTAGCTTGCAATGGAAATGGGCAAGATTTTATAGAAGGAGGAAGGGGAGTTGGGATCCCTATAATTATGGGATTGGCCCTATCATCAAGGAAGCTTCCATGAGAGGTGGCAAACCACTTCCTCTCTATGGAAATCCGTAGCCAAACCTCCCAAATCAAGATAGAAATCAATCTAGAAATTTGTTAGGATGAAAATTCCGCCTTTTATTTTTAAAAAACACCTCTTAATATGGTTGGCGTGGGTGCGGCTCTATGACAGAGCGCCAATTGGCGCGCCCTCTTTGGAGGATTTCCCTCTTGGCGCGAGGGCTAAACTATGGAACCGCGCCAATCGAAAAAGAGCTATTTTTAGGGTTTTTTGTAGGGAGATGTCTTTAGGGAAATTAAAGCTCATCTTCAGAGGGATGCAATGAAAGTATTTTCAAGTCTTAATTCTGCCCATAGGTCACAGAATGAGCCCTCCAATGTGCGGGATGGGGATTGTAGGGACGGTGACAAATTGTTGTGTAACACTACTTGAGTGTTTTGGAGCCTTGTTTGACTGCCTGTTACCTTCGTCCTTTGGTTGTTTGCCCATTTCCATCGATTTTTCATTTTAGCCCTAGGTCATCTAGGTGCTATCCTGTGTTGAGCCCTCCATGGGAGTTTTTGGTTTCTACCAGTTCAGTCAACCTTGTGATTGCTTTTTTACATTCGTTTGGTGGTTTTCTATCGTCTCATTGCGTCGTTCGAGTGGTTGTTCCCTTTTCCATTCAAATTCCACCTTGTCTCATTTGGGCCTAGATTACACGGCTCATTTGGTGTATTTGGGATTTTTTTTGGTTTTGAAGGACTGTTGGTCGATTTGAGATCTGATTGTGCTTGTTATTGAGTGAAACGTACCTGTTTTTTCTCTCTTATCACCATTTCTCAAATTGCTTTCCATTAGTTTTCATTTTTTTTAGTGCATTTTGCTCATAAACATTGAAAATATAAAAAAATCTCTTTTTCTTTTCGTTAGTTAATGTAAATTAGATCTTTTCGGTGTTATTAGTGATTGGTAACCTTGAACGGAAATATTTTTAGTTTTCATTAGCTGCATTAGAGACATCATTGGTTGTTTTCTGTTCATTTCGTTATTGTGTGAAAAGCTCTCAACTCTCTCACAAATAGTTTTCATCGAATGAAATGATATACTGTGGCATATAGAATGCATTCAGGAGATTTTGAGACATTACATTCGCTAGGGCCTGAAAACTGAAACGTAATTGAAGATAAACTTTAAAATTTACTCAATTTACACTAAGGCAGCATTGAAATCTAACGGAACACATTTAGAGGTCTAGGCTAGAGACGTGTTCCGGCGTCTTAAAACCTAGTAGCTGTCATTCGCCTCTTGGCTTTAGACTGCGCTAGTACGGACTTGTGCTCCCCGTACCGTCACGTATATAAAGGGAGACCCCACTAGGTTTCAATCCTTTATTCATAGGAAGCCGAGTCTGCCGCCCTATACCCGTGATACACCGGACACAGCATTCGGGGAGATTTCCTGCATGTATGGAAAGTCCTTGATTGATTTCTCTTTCATTTTGAAACCAAGGTGTATATTGCAGTTCACAGTTATTTGGTACACCCTTTGCCTAGTATTCCTGAGTAGTCATTCGATCTTTTTTGACTCTTTAAATTTAACAGGATCACCAAGCGCTTGTCCTTTCACGCTTGCTTCAAAACTGAAAGAGATAGAGTCACCTTTTATCCGTTTCTCGACTCTTAAAACATGAAACGGTGAATTTTCCTATTTTTCAATGTGGTAAAAAATTAATCACTCGCGATCACACGCCCTGTTAGATTTTGCTTGTTGGTCGTTTTGATTGTGTGTCTTGACTCTTTTTCAGCCCATGTGTGTGTTTGATCTTTTTCTCTTGTCATTATTACAACAGTGGCAGAACCCTCGGTTTTGTCTACTGGTAGTCCTTATACAGACGATTCATCAGAGGCTTCTCAACCCTCTATTGAACCTCAGCAGCCCATTGTTTTCGAGTTTCCTGACGAGGGACCGGTTCTTGCTGAGCAACCCTTTGGGGGACCAGTTGAGTTCAATTGGCCCTCTTCCGAACCTTGGTCTGAGTTAAGAGTAGGGGCAGATTTCCTTTCTCTTACATCGGGTTCGCCTTTTATAGTTGTTGTTTTTCCTCCTAGTCCTCGCCGTCTATTACGAGATCTAGCGGCAGGCTCAATCATGAGTGAATCTAGTGAGGAAATCCCCACGTCCGGTGAGGATTACCAGTTATTTCCTCGAAGATTATTTCCAGGAGACAACCTTGAACCAACCGTTATGTCATCACCTGATCCTTCACTATCGGCAGGGTATAGATCCTTGGGTCAGATTATTGTCGCCGCGGCCTCTATGGGGGTGTCAGCTCCTTCTACGAGGCCGGTGGTTCCTTCATTGGAGATGTCTCCTCAGACTCCCGTCACCTCTGTACCTGTTCGGCCCACTGTCTGTGTGGCCGCGTCTGCACCCGCTGTCACGGCACCCTCTGTGAGGGCTGTGCCACCTCCTTAAGACGTTTACATAGCGACTGCTATGCCGGAGAACATCTCTCCGGAGGAGTATCAGTTATCCTTACAACAACCGAACCCCGAGGTCGGACCATCCTCCCAGGATCCCAACCGCTCTTATTTTTCGCATTATGCACAGGATGGTACACCCATGTATGCTTTTCCAGATCAATACGATGAGCACGGGAACATTTTACGTTTACCCGCTCTAGAGGCTCACCTTCATGCTCAAGGTTTACCTTATAACCAGGCTTATAACCCGCAAGGGAAACCTTTCCAAGGCCAACCTTCGGGCCAACCTGGCTTTCCTTATGACCCACAGGGGCAGCCCGTGCAAGGCTATCCTGCGGGTCAGCAAGGGCCATCGTACGGTCTGCAAGGACAGTACTACAACCCTCTCGGTCAACCTGTGCAGCCTCAACCGGGGTACCAACCGGGGCCGGTATATGGTCCTAAGGGGCAAGTCCAACCTTCCCAACCCATGCAACCACAGTATCCTGTCAATCCAGATGTTGCACACCAGCCAGGACCATCTTATGGTCCTGCTACAGGTCAAACCGGTTACCAGCTACCACCTGGCTCCATTCCTCCACCAGGGCAACTGGCCTATTTGACACAACCTGGTGTTCCACCTCCAAGCCAACCGGTCTACCCGGTGCAACTTGGTGCTTCTCAACATCCTGGTCAACCTGCGCAACCGGCACAACCTGTTCACCTGGGTCAACCTGTTAACCCAGGGCAGCCCGTTCAGTAAGGCCAACCTGCTCAACTAGGCCAGCCTGCACATCCTATTAACCCTGCACAACAGCCGGCCTATTCGATGTCGCAGCCAAATCAACCGCTGCACCCAAATTATTAGGCTCCGCAGGGTTCCACCTATCAGCAGCCCACTCAACCTCAAGGTGGCTACTATTCTCATGGTCAATACCAACCGAATTATAGCCAGCCCCAAGGTTCTAACTATCTTCCTCAACAACCCGGCTACACCTATACTCAGCAGCCAAATCCAAATGCTGCTTACACAGGGCCGACTCATAATCAGGGTCCATACTTTGGTTATCAACCCTTGTACGCTGGTTACCAGTAACCGAATCAGGCTGGTTATACCACCTATGCCCCCTACGGTCAGAATCCTGCTGGACAGAACCCATGGGGGGGGCAAGGATATTCCCAACCAACGTGGAGTACAGGTACTGGTCCTTACCCAGGACCAGGTATGCCGTCCAATCTGCCATTTCCGTTTCTGGCTACCTTGGAGTTATTGGATGTTTCAAAATTAACGAGTGATCCAATTCTTCATAATCCTTATTGGCCTCCGGTTCCTACCAAGGTACCCGGTGATTGCCCCAATTTTGAGGGAAAAGCTGGAGAGGACCCCCAAGCTCATGTGATGACTTACCATCTTTGGTGTTCGTCCAACTCTTGGGTGGATGATTCAATCCGTTTGCGCCTCTTCCAGCGCACTTTGACTGGCGCTGCTACTAAGTGGTATATCGAATTATCTCGTGGCATCTTTCAAGATTTCAATACGTTAGCCATGGCTTTTCTGACTCATTTTCAGTTACCGGTTCGCTACGAAGTCGGGATGCACCTCCTGACTTCTTTGAAGCAGGACAAAGCCACCCACATTTCTGATCACATTCATGAGTGGTGACGTTGTCGTGGACTGATCAAGTTTCATATACCTGATCAAATACTAACTCATTGGTTCACCACCTCCTTCGTTAACAAAATCGCCCAAGATATTGCTATGGGAGTGTGTGTGACTGAAGAACAAGCCATAACGCGTGCTCAATATCTAGATTTGGTATATTCACAATCCGTCACACTATATGATATCTTGCTTGATGCTCCACGGTCTGGAACCTCTAAAGCTCCACCTACCCCGACAGTGGATGGTGTTATTGGTTCCGTGTCTCAAAATTTGAAGAAATATTCGAATGGGAAGTAGAAGTCTAACTCATCTAATAATTCTGCTCCTCCCACCCCTACCGATTCTAGCAAAACTGCGGAGGTTAATGTCATTCAGGCCAATCCTACGGAGAAAGCCTCCAAAGGGAAGAAGAAGGGCAAAGGTAAATCCAAATCTGACGCCCCAAAGCCATATTCCAAACCTCGGAACGAGGACGGTTCCCAACGCAAACCGAAGTACCCCTGCCTCATTTGTGAAGGAGATAATTATACTAAGGATTGTCCTCAATGATCCGAAGTTATTCAACTTATAAAAGGCTCCAAAGGGACTCCGACAGTTCTTAAAGAACCATTCCCATCTCAGCAGACCCAGATGGTTGAACAGCCGTCACCATCTGCACCATTTGGGTCCCAAGTCTTTATGATGAATGGCGCTGCACCTATTTCTATCGCCACGCGTTCAAAGGATTACAACGGATCGCATCAGACACCGGGGAAGGTAGTTGCAGATGTTCCACCTCCCCCACCTATCTCCGGTTCGTTGGAAATTGAGAAGCCTACTACTGAACCCGTTGTGAAGCCACCCTCTAAGGGTGTTCTACGAAAATCTCCCTACAATCCGAATGCCCATGCCGCTCAGCACTACAGTATTGTTGAGGATCTGGCATAGGCACCTTCTGCCATGTCTTCTTTGGAAGTTCTTCAAAGTCGTCCTTCACAACAGAAAGCTTTATTATCTGCAATCGGTGGAATCGATCCCGCCGATTCAAGTCTTCTCACCTTCGACTTAGAAAATTTCACCCCCCGAATTCCACATCAGATCGCTCTTGTTATTCAAGTCGGGATCAACGGTCTTAATATCCATAGGGCCATTGTGGATGAAGGTGCCTCGACCTGTGTCATGTCATCTGCTTGCTGGAAGGCCATTGGCTCTTCGGCCCTCTCATCGTCTCCCAATGCCCTAGAGGCATTCGATGGTCGGGAATCCAAACCCCTGGGTGTTCTCGAGAGTCTAGCGATCACTTTATAGGGGAGGAATGTCAATGTAGAAGTAGAAGTGGTTGACGCTAGGCTTAACTACAATATACTTCTCGGCCGCAGCTGGACTCATGCCATGTTATGCGTGCCTTCCACCCTCCTTCGATTCATTAAGTTCCCTCACGAGGGAAAAATCGTTACGGTGGATCAATTGTCTTTCTTCACCTCCACCTCCAAGAACAACGTTCCGTACGTGGATCAGACTCCGAATCCCCCTGATAGTGTAGGACCCGGTCTCTTCAAAGACCCCGTCCTCATGGGTATTTTTCCCGCACCGCCACCGCACACCGCTCAAGTTAATATGATCTCTAGGTCTGACGACCCATGGCTCATCCCTACACCTGAACAGGTGATTGAGTTTGGAGAATCAATGCCCTTAACTCCAGTAGAGATTAGCTACTGTGAAATTGTTGCCGCATCTGATCCTCCACCGCCTCAGCATGCTCCTTCGAGCATGGCTTTAGACATCTATTCTCAGTCCCCCTGGCTTGGCGAGGCTGACTCGCCTGATCCTCTCAAAGAGATTTTTCCTTCTGATGAAGCCATTTTTGAAATGATGTCTCTTGAGGAGCTGCCTTGGAGCGATGGACATCATCGTTCCTCCTTTATGCCCTGCCTGGGGGCAATGTCAGATTGTCTAGAGCGTTTTGCATCTTAGGTTCCCACTCCACCTCTCCAAACACCCATTTTTATGCACGAGGTTCTATCGGAAGGAAACCTGAGTAATATCACTCAAACCATCCCGATAAACATCTCCGTTAAACCGGGGATCGTTGAGAACATCCACGTGGGAGTGACTTGTTACCCTGATGAGATACAAGTCTATACTGATCTTTTTAAAGAATTCAGAGATGTGTTCGCCCGGTCCTACGAGGAAATGCTTGGGATTGATCCCAGTATCATTGTGCATGAGATTCCAACCTACCCTGGTGCGAAACCCGTGCGCCAACACTTACGCTCAGTGCATCCTCGCAAAGTCGCTGCAATTAAGGCAAAAGTTGAAAAAATTCTGAACGCGGGCTTTATTTATCCCATCCCCCTCACAGAATGGGTTTCTAACATTGTCCCTGTCGATAAAAAGCAAGGTACTATTAGGGTCTGTGTTGATTACCGCGATATTAATCATGCATGTCCAAAGGATAACTATCCCACTCCGTTCATAGACCAAATCATCGACGAATGTGCCGGAAGTGAGATTTATTCCTTGATGGACGGCTTCTCTGGGTATAATCAGATCAATATTTTACCTGAGGATCAACATAAGACTGTATTCATCTATCCGTGGGGTACTTTCTCTTATAAAAAGCTCCCGTTCGGCTTGAAGAATGCTGGAGCCACTTTTCAGCGTGCGATGTCTTACACTTTCCACGACATTCGCCATATCGTTTAGCCTTATCTGGATGACTTTCCAGCTCACTCAGCTAGGTGAGAGGACCACCCTGAACACCTCCGCCAGATTTTCCTTCACTGTAGGCGCTACAATATTAGGCTTAATCCTCATAAATGCATCTTTTGCGTGGATTCTGGCCGTCTTTTGGGATTCATAGTCTCCAAAGATGGAATTCGCCTTGACCCTTTAAAATTCGAGGCTATCATCAACCTCCCATCACCCTCCTCGTTATATCAGTTGCAGAGTTTGCAGGGAAGAACAAACTTCCTTCGACGCTTTATCCCGAACTACGCTAAGGTGGCCAAAGGATTCACGCGTCTTCTAAATCATAACGTTCCCTTCCATTGGGACAAAATTTCTCAAGAATCCTTTGAGAAGCTTAAGACGTTACTGGTTAATGCTCCTTTGCTTCGTCCTCTGGACTACCACCGTGATTTCACTTTGTATCTAGCCGCCGCGTTTAGCACCATTGCTATGGTTCTGGTGCAGGATGACGATGATGGTAATGAACATGTTGTTTATTATCTATCACAGAACCTTCTCGACACAGAAACATGTTATGCTCACGTCGAGAAGCTGGCGTTAGCCGCAGTACACGTTGTACAGCGTTTTTGCCACTACATCCTGTTGCGTACGATAACAGTGGTTTCGGATTGCAACCCCATGACATATATTCTCTCTCGACAATTACTGAGGGGAAAATACTCCAAATGGATCGTTATCCTGTAGGAGTTTGACTTAGAGTTCACTACTGCTAAGTCAACCAAATCACTGGTTTTCGCGGATCTTATATGCTCGCTCCCAACAGACTCCACTCCTTCACACTTCGAGGATCATATCCCGGACGAAACTCTTTTCCTTATTAGTACTCGTGACCCTTGGTATGGTGACATAATTGTGTATCTTCAGACCTCCACATTCTGGTCTGAGTTGACTAAAGATGCCCGACGTCGGATTCCGCATCAATCTCAACCCTACCGCATCGTAGGAGATACCTTATACCGCGTTGGAGTATATTCGGTGCTCCGTCAGTGCCTAACCTTGGAAGAGGCTGCAAGGGTCCTAAATGAATGCCACAGTGGTGCCTGTGGGGTCATATGTCCAGATATGCCACTGCCTAGAAAATTCTGCGAGCAGGTTACTTCTGGCCGTCAATATTCAAAGACTGTATCGTCGCAGTCCATAAATGTCACGCGTGCCAGGTATTTCAGTGCAAGATGCGTGCGCCGCCTCTCCCTTTGCATCCTGTTATTACCATTGGCCCTTTTGCAAAATGGGGCGTATATTTTATGACGTGTAACCCTCATTCGTTCGGGGGGCATGCGTATATAATCGTCGCCGTAGACTACTTTACGAAATGGGCCAAAGCGATGCCTACACTAGCTGTCGACGATAAGATAGCTGCCCAATTCATCTTCAACCACATCATTGCACGTTTTGGGGTCCCTCAGGCCATCGTTACCGACCATGGTACTCATTTCCGAGATTATATGATGGCCGAGCTGACTTCAAGATTGGGCTTACGCCACGATAGCTCAACACCATATTACCCTCAGGAAAATGGCCAGGTTGAGGCTGTGAACAAGGTTCTGGTCACTATGCTTCAACGAATAGTTGGTATTCACAAATGCAATTGGCACCTCCAACTGTTCTCAGCTCTATGGGCCTACCGGACGTCTGGAAAGAGTGCAACTGGATTCACACCATTTCAATTGGTGTATGGTCTGGAAGCAACTCTTCTGGTTGAATGCGAGATTCCTTCTTTGAAATTAGCTGTGGAACTTCTACCCGACACTTATGCTGAGGAAGAGCGTATTTTTTATCTAGAATGGTTAGACGAAACATGCCTCTTAGCTGCTTTAGTCATTGAAGCACAGAAAAAACGGGTCAAGGCTCACTTTGATCAATCTGTTTCTCCACGTTCCTTTGTCGAATGGGACCTCGTCCTCCTGTACGATCAAGCACAAGACAAGCTTGGGGCTGGTAACTTCCAACCCATGTGGCATGGGCCCTATATAGTTAAATGATTTTTGAAGAATGGGGCTTATGAGCTTATAGATTATGAAGGAGTTCCGCTGGCGCAGCCCAGAAATGGGCTGTACCTGAAAAAATACTACGCTTGAAGTGATTTTTGGTGTGGTGTGTGTACATAGGTGTGTTATTTTATTTGTGTGCATGTGTGGTGTGGTGTGCATTGTAAACATCTTTCTGCTAATTGGGTCTTCCTGATTGTGCAGATGTCCATCAACCCGTTTGTTGGTTTCGTGGATGGTGCCTCCCACAGTACTAGGAATCTGTCTTCGGTAGCCTGGGTAATCTACGATCCTGCTGGTGAGTTGGTCAACCTGCAAGGTGTGTGTCTGGGACGTACTACAAATAAAATCGCGGAATATAGTGCTGTGTTAGAATTATTAACCGAGGCTGTAAACCTTGGTATCCGTGAATTACTTGTGTATCTAGACTCACAACTTGTAGTATCACAGCTTAATGGGCATTATTCAGTCAGAAACCCATCCATTTTACGTCTGTATCTGCGTATTCATTTACTGGAAAGAAATTTTGACTATAGTACATATCAACATATACCCAGACATATGAATACATTAACAGATGCAGTAGCTAATTTGGTTCTAGATAGACATTTGTGCAATTTGTAAAACATCACATGAAAAATAAATATCCATCCAGAAATAGATATGTATATATATAGATATCGAAATGTTTACATAGTGTGTGTCAAAAAATATACATGTTCGTCTTAATACATCCGGAGACGACAGGTCTCTCAAAAAATATGCATGAAATAAAGCGCTAGGTGTCTAATCTGCGTGGTGCTCATGATATCAAGCCACAACAGACACTAAGCATCTCAGAAGATGGTGGAGGTGACTAGGCACTCCCACCATATGTCTCTGGTATGCTAGCGGGACATCTGCCAGCCGGGCATAGTTTGGAATCCCCCGGGCAATCCCCTCGAGGTTTTGGACCAACTCTCCTCCCTCGGCACCCTCTGCCTGAGGGTCAACTCCGGGATGAGTTCTCCGTGAAATAGGAGACATACCAGAAGGTCTCTCTGGGCCGACATCTGCATATGCATATAACTGCTGTCAGAATAGACATGTATTAACAAAAAAAATCATAAAATAAAAAAATAAAAAAGACGATCTTACCCAACTCCTCGTCCCAGTCATCTCCCTCCGGGAGTGGAAGATCTGGATCACCAATGAAATCGGTCCCTACATATGTCCAGTCTTCGACTACGATCAACTGACACCGTAGCCACCCAAAAAACTCCGGCCTCCAGGACATCTGTTGGCCCACTTCTGCTCTGGGCATCAGTGCTGCCCAGCGATCCATTCTCGGCTCCCATGGTACCGGCTCAGCTACTATGGCCCCTTGGCCCTGGAATATTGGTAGTCATTCTGAAATGAACGATACCAGGATAGAACCATAGCCAAATTGCTTCAGTTTGGCCTGCTTGCACTTCGTGAGCTGTCTCTTCATGTTGACTGTCATCACTGTAGCTCAGTCAAACAGTGTAGGACTCATACACTCTGAGGCTAGTATGAGTTGGTCCTTGGTCGCCTCATGTGGAGCTTGTGATCCTGCAGCTCGTGTGATGGTGTGTAGCACTACTCTGAGTGCTAGATCCTCGTTAGTGTGAATGTCTACCTTTCCGCTTCCTGATCCAGTTCATGCCCTTGGGCACACCCTCGCCATTACCTGCTCCATCTTCTCACCAGATGGTCTGCTCCCCGTCAGTATGGGCACTGGACCTCTGCGCGATAGTCCGGTTATGAAATATATGTCAGAAACCTCCAGTTCTAATACTTGATCCCGCAGCTTGAACACTTGTTCATTTTCATCCAAAATACTGATCAGGTATTGTAGGAGCTCGGGTTGAGCTCGTAAGCAAGGTGTCAAGAACAACTTTTTAAGCCCGCAGTTCTTGAGAGCATTCATACAAGTTTCGTTCTCCATGGCTAGTTCATCCTCTTCCCCATGCTCCCTCTCTTTCCATTCAATCACCATTGTACTTGGTTGCCTGCATCAACATGGTCAAAAACCCTTGATTAGATTTCTGGTATACTTGAAAATTCATTCAAATCGCTAGTTATTTGGAATTTTGAAATGGAAAACCGTGCTGCACCATTGGCGCGGCTATTTCCTTAACAGTCGCGCCAGCTGGCGCGGGCCCTTTGTATGAAAAAGGCCATTGGCGCGGGTCCGTGCCCGATACCTGCGCCAATGGGCAGAGCCCTAAAATTACAAAAATATTCCACATAAATCTAATGAGCAATGGAAAAATATGAAAAAATGGATCAAAATAGAGTACAGGGAAGCGCCTCTTACCTAGAACGAACGGGAATCTGAATGGTAGCCTGGATCTGTCGCAATCGTCCTCAGAAGTTTGCACACCAAAATGGACCATTGTTGCTCTCCAATGAGGTAAATAGTAAAAGTAATTTTGTTTTTACCATTTGAGACTATTTATAACTTTTTGAAATCTAAAATAGGTTTTAAAAGTCATTTTTATTAATATTTTGATATATTTTGTCGAGAATGGATTTTACACTTGCCTCTGTGTGCAGCGACAGGTTTCTACGTGATTTCAACGGTGAAACGAGTTGTATTTTATAATTTTTTGGACTCGGTAAAAACACGAAAAAGTCGTTTTGGAGTCATCTTTCAGCTCTTTTCTGACTCTCTAAACATGAAAATATTGCCGAGGACCTTGTCATTTTGATCTCGTTAAAGTGGCTGCGAAATGACATCTACCCAGTATACGTTTACCCCTTTTTCGGGCTGGGATAGATTATTTACGAAAAAGGAATACCCTAGCCTATCGCGACTAGGAGGTTTTCTCGGACATAGTTTTCTACCTTTTCGGATCTGAGGAACTATTTATGAAAAGGGACCATTGGAGTTTACTTTTCAGCTGTCTTTTCAAACTCTCTAAATATGAAAAGACGTCGAGTTCTTCCTTTGTCAGACTCGTTAAACCCTGATGACATCAAATTCAGTCATAATGATGCTACTCGAGTCTTTCCTTCCTATGGCTCGTTAAATGTACTAGGATGGATCCGTCCGAAGGACAGACTTATATTACAAGCATATGCTATCCCCTTCAAGCTTGCTATCAAAAATAATTGGGGTACTCGCCAGAAATGGTGGGGAAAAAATGGAACCAGCATCATTGTCGTGTCGGCAGTATGTCGCTCTTGAACATGGCACTTTTCTACATTCGTGTCAGGTTGGGGACATCTCATCTCGTTTTTCACTTGCCTCCATGGGTTTGGGTAATCCCTTTTGACCTCTCATCTGCTCTTTTCCTCATCACTATGACCTCTGATCTTTTGATGTCAAATACTGCCAAGTCCACTGTCACTGGATGGCTGCGTCCATGCCTTGGATCTGGATTATTGTATACTCTGTTATGGATGGCTGCGCCCATACCACATATATATCATGTATTTGAGACATCAGTTGTACTCCTTCACGCAGGTTTTCCGACGGCGTATTTTTCAGTTGGACATGTTCTCGTAAAGCATTTCACCCCTCTCTCTCATTCGGGCCTCATACTTTAGGGGGCATCTGTTACATAGTAATTTATCACCGTCCCTGCAATCCCTGTCCTGCACATTGGAGGGCTCATTCCGTGACCTATGAGCAAAGACAAGACTTGAAAATACTTTCATGACATCCCTCTGAACATGAGATTTCATTGCCCTGAAGACATCTCCTTGTGAAAAACCCTAAAAACACCTCTTTTTTCATTGGCTCGGGCAGCCAGTTCAGCACCCGCGCCAATGGGGGAAATCCTTCAAAGAGGGCGCGCCAATTGGCGCTCTGTCCTAGAGTCACACTCGCGCCAGCTAATTTAAGCAGTGTTTTCTAAAAATAAATGGCAGAAGTTTTGTCCTAACAAATTCCTGGACTGCTATCTATCTTGAGTTGGGAGGTTTGGCTACGGATCTCCATAGAGAGGAAGTGGTTTGCCACCTCTCATAGAAGCTTCCTTGATGATAGGGCCAATTCCATGATTATAGGGATCCCAACTCCCCTTCCTCCATCTATAAAAGCTTGCTCATCTCCCTTGCAAGCTAGTCTTCGAGTTCCCAAATTTCCAAGAGCCTTATGCTGCAAGAGCCTTGATTATTCCCTTAAGGCCAAACTCAAGCAAGGAGACTATTGTCAAGATCCAAAGAGAGAGGTTTTTCCCATCCTTGACAGGCTTTTCGAGATGTGTTCTGTTGGCGACCCTCCGAAGGAGAATTCAACGTCAGAATTTGGTTGTAATTTTCCTTTGATTGATTAATAATAAATGACTATTGGTTATGGTTCCACTCTTGTTGTTATTTATGATGATGAGTTATGTCCTTTCTAACTGACATATAGTTGCATCTACTGGATTTTACACTTGCGTTTGTTTTTTTTCTCACATGTGCAGGTTTCCATCACGGAGATCGTGGGGATCGTGATTTTCCAAGGCTAAGGAACGGGAGCGCTACCTCTTCTACAAGCAACAGCGTTGGATTCCAGGTAAGCCTTCATCGCTGGTTAGTTTATTTGCAATTAGGAACCTACACTATAGCATGAACGATTGTTGCTAGACCCAGTCTGGGCTAGTAGGGATCGCCTCTGTCCGCAGAGGGGATTTACCTCCACAACTCCTACTGATCACCATTGGAGTCTTTAAACGTTTAGGAGTGATGGAGTCACCAGGTGGAAGTTTTAGGATGTTTCTGGAGGGTACACTATCCACCACAGTGCTAATGAGATGTCCTCTTTCAAGGATATCTTGAAAACACAGCAAACTCCAACCAGAGATCGACTGGGAGGGCATTTACCAGATATGTCAACTCTGAAAGAGCATGAGATCTGGAGGCTACTTGACCCTTTCCAGACTCTGTCCAAGAGTATGGGAGAACACAAAAAATGGTATAGAGGCTGATGTGAGAGTAGGAATGTTTAACTGCCAACCTAACCAGAGATTGTAGGTTTTCTGAGGCTTATGATGTAGTAAGTTGAGGAAGACTCAGAAGTCCCCAGCGGAGTCGCCATTATGTTGGGGTTCCCATGTTTTGGCCAGATTGGCAAGACCAAAAGATGAGACAACATCAGAACCGCTTTTAAACCTTAGGATCTAGCCCTCCTAGGTCCAGAAAGGGATCTCTCTATGATTATCAAAGTGTATGTCTTTGAAGCTCGAGTTTAAGATATTAGGCTAGTTTTATGCACAAGGTTTGTTTGTTTGATTGTAAGTGTGGTTGTCGGGGATCAGGAAGGAAGGGTTCCGCATGAGACAAGGCTGAGCAGAGAGGAAAATAGGCAAAGGAGAGGTGATTCAGGGAAAATCCAAACCATTTGGAAATGGAGTCAGGAAAGGATTTACTTGCTAATCAATATGCAAGCTTTCAGTTGGGCTAGTCATCTAAAGCGTTAGATCCTAAAATGGTAGGGTGGTATGGGACATTAAGAGCTGAATATGAGAGAAGGAGAACCATCTAATCCTGTCTATAGATTGGGTCAGAGGTCATTTAACTCGAGACCTACTTGGACACAATCAGAGGCAGCACAAGGGAACTTAGGAAGGCTTAATTGGAATGGAAAGATCCTAGTGAGGTAGATACAGGGTTCTAGACCTCCCAGTGTTCTCAACGCATTCAACTAAATCCTAGCAAGAACATCTAAAAAACAAATTCCATTAATTCATACATCAGTAAGTAGGCAATAACATCCATTATACTAGTTAAATCAATTGAAATCAATCTTTAGATAGACACATTAAGCAGAAAACATTAAAGGCAAGGAGAGCAGAAACATAGGGTACCTAACAAGGGTAAATCCTATGCCAATATTCTGATGCAAGCCAGTAGAAACGAAACGAAATGGAATAAAATGCAGAGACAGAAAAACATCACCGCAGCTTTAGATCAGGATCCAAAGAAATGTGCTTTTCATATTAAATATCAACACCAATCAGGTACAACATAGCCAACATCTTGATCATTTAGTCTGAATACATCTTCCTTAGCCTATCTTGCAAATTTGACAAAAAACCTATCTCAAGAGAAACTGCTTGCAATTCTCTGATATCTCATCAACAACCTATTACAATATTCTTTGCTGGGTTTTATAGTTGAAGAGAAAAAGAAGAGGTAGGTGAAGAACTAAATATAGTATTAAAACTTCTGAAAAGAAAGAGGGCCGAAACCCATTCTTCTTGAATGTTGCGTATTTAATTTCTGTCACCCCTTTTATGAAAGAGTGATCTTCTCTGGATATGAATTTGACATATTTCGACTGTGGTGCTCTGCAGTACCCCTGGTGACTTGAATAAAAGTAAAATTAAAATGCTTGGGTCTCCATACTGTGAAAAAAATGCTTCTGATAATATTCTGGACGGTTGTCAGGGCGACGAACCCTCAGGAACAAGATGTATAAAATAAGAACTATATGGGCATTGTGTCCTTTTATGAAGAAAAACATTTTGCTGGTGAATAAACCCTGATGTTATCTTTTACTTGTACACAGGATCTTCTGATCGATCCTCGGGGTCTTCAATATAGTACTTTGCTTCTCAATACTCTGCATAGGGCTCAAGAATCTTCATTGGTGTGCCCTAAGCTCCTTGTTGTTCCATTTATATCTTTGTTGGAGAAAAATTGTGTCTTAAATGGCCCCAGGAGAGCTGCACATATTTTTCTGTTCGGTTCTTTTAAAAGCAGTCACGTCCATCACCTTCCCAGGCTTGGCTTCACTAAATGTATCTCTGTACATGACCTATTCTGCAATCTTTGCCACTGTGACAGAGATAACAAGCCATGGTGGCTTTCCCCGCTTGAAACCCTACAAAACAAAAAACTTGTCAAGAAATCCATGGGCGGGAATGATGGAGGCAGTGTGGATGGAGGAAATGACCGTGCAGATGATGAAATGGAGGAGAAATCGTATAGAAATGGTGAAAAATGCACAGGCAGAGGTTGGCGGTCTGTGGAGAAAAATACGAATGAAAAACCTTAAACAACATGAAATTCTCAAAAATATATGCGATGCATGGGATGACATACAACGGGTGCACTTGGGGGTGACGTGGCACGACCGGGTGATGGCTGGGTCGTCAACGGTGGGTCAACAGATTAGGACCGTCCGATCGTGGTGGAGATCAATGGCGGAGGATGCGTCGGAGGGCGATGGACGGTGGGCCAGGGGTACGGCGGAGAAGGGTTATCGAACGCACAACTCTGATGAGCGATGACTGTCGGATGAGCGATCAGAGATCTAATGGCTGACAGCGATATCGCTCGGCATCCTGGGTCGAACGTTAACGCGCGATGAGCCGGCGGTTTTGAAACAGTGTCGGGGCCATGTGTCGCTTGATGTATGGAATCACTCCGCGATAGGGGAAAACCGCCCCCCATGCAAAAGCGGTGCGATAGAAACCGCCGGGTTTGGAACAGTGCATGGGGACCACCGGCGCGGGCGCATTGTGGACCGTCAGATCAGCGTGTAATTGGACGATGATGGCGCGGTATGGGAAATGAATGGAGAAACACGGGCACTGGGATTTAATGATACTGTCCGATCTACCAGGATCAACAGTCGAGACGACGTCCGATATCCATTGGGGAATAGCGCCTTTTGCTCTGGCAGGTGGTTCCGGCGCTGGATCACGTGGAAGAAGAGGTGTGAGGGCTTAGCAAGGAAGGGGCTGGGCTTGCTATAATGTAAACAGTGGGTTTTGGGCCCATTTTTAATGTATTTTGAGAGTAGGAAAAGGAAACGATAGAAGGGAAAAGGGTTTATTAAACTAAACCAAGGGTGTATACGTGGTTTGAGAGGGGCATGGGAATGATTTAAGAGGTTTAGGGGGGAAATTTGGGGGTAGGAAAAGGGAACTTTGACAAAGGACAAAAGGGATGAAGTGGATGTTTCTGCAGGGGTGCAAGGGGCAGAAATAGGCCTTTTGAGATGGGAATCAGCAGAGGAAATTTGTACAAGGCAAAGCATGGAGAGCCTTCAAGGATGATGAGTTTTCGGGAAAATGCATTCCTTGAATGCTCCAAACAATCTAGCCCCCTGCTTGCTTGTCAAGAATTTCATAGGGGGGCTAACAACTAGGAAGCTGATTGATCCTCCATTGGGAACCAGACCAATATTCTGCAAGTGGGTATATAAGAACAAGTATAAATCAGATGGCTCACTTCAAAACCACAAAGCTTATATTGTGGCAAAAGGTTTTGCATAGAAGGAAGGGGTCAACTATGAGGATACTTTTTCCTCCACAACAAAATGGGCTACCATCCGGACACTCCTTTCCTTGGCAGCTCATAATGGTTGGGAAGTCCATAAAATGGATGCAAGAACTGCTTTATTGAATGGAGATCTAAAAGAGAATGTTTTTATATCCCGACCAGAAGGATTTGTGGTGAAGGGTCAAGAAAACAAAGTATGCAAGCTTGTAAAATCCTTGTATGGCCTCAATCAAGCACTATGAGCCTGGTATGAGAAGTTAATTGAGCATCTTCTGAAACTCAACTTCAAACATTATGATCTTGATGATGCACTTTTTTTTGTCAAGAAAGTTGGAAAACAGTTGTATACCTTGTGGTGTATGTATATGATCTTTGATGATAGGGAACAATGAGATCTATATTGCATCCATAAATAAGGAATTGAGGAAATTTTTTTAAATGACATATTTGGGCTATGTTCACTATCAACTTGGTATTGAAGTAACTCAACATCCAAAGTTTATATTCCTAAATTAGAACAAGTACATTCGAGATATGTTGAATAGGTTTGGCATGGATGAGTGAAATCCTTTGACTACTCCAATGGAACATAATTTAAAGCTCACATCCAGTAAAAGAATACAATTTGAGGATGCAACAAAGTATAAAAAACTCGTGGGAAGTCTCAACTACCTGATTACTACCAGACCAAACATTTCATTTGTTGTTGGAATCCTCTCCAGTTTTATGAAAAATCATTGTGAGGTACATTACTCTACTGCAAAAAGAGTTCTAAAGTACTTGAAAGGAACTCAAGACTTTGGACTCAAGTATACACACTGCACAGGTGGTTAACTTCAGCGTGATTGGATATTTTGATTCATAATTTGATGGAGATAAATAAACTCGGGTATCTACTTCAAGTTATGTTATGAGTCTTGGATCAGGAGTTGTCTCCTAGAGGTTATGCAAACAATCAGTTCCAACGGATTCCACAACTGAGGCTAAATATGTGGCAACCGCTGAAGCAACATAGGAAATTGTGTGGCTCAGGAAAATTATGGAAAATTTGCAGGAGAAACAAGTGCATTTAACTCCTCTCGTGATTGATAACACTTCTGCAATAATTTTTTTAAAGAACCCAAATATCCATTATCAAACGAAGAACATCAATAAAAAATACCAATTGATTCGACTTCATGTTGAGGCCAAGACAATACATCTACACCATTTTTCCACAAATGGGCAGATTGTAAACATATTCACCAAAGTGCTTGGAAGATAAAAGTTTGAAATATTCAAAATTATGCTGGGACTCGCCAACATCCCTTTAGATTAAGGGGGGAATGTTGACACCTAATATTTTGGATTAGGTGAACCCATGTAAATATTGTAAATAATAAAATAAGGAGACTTAGAAGTTGAAGAGACACAGGGAGATGAAACCCAAGAGTCTCTCCCTCTATGTATATATCTATGATCAATCTCAATGGAAAAACATAATTATGGTCCTGGCCTGAAAACCCTCACATGTCAAATAATTTTGAACAAAAAGAGCTACATCCTTCTAGAGGTCCGGAAAATAATCTTGTGTGTATCCATTTCCACATGGCTATTGTAAATTTCCTTCCTTGGTGAATTATTTTGTTGCTCTAGCCAATAATTTCTTCCCTGGAAACCAATGTTCTCCTTACTGAGAGAGTTCTGTCACTCTCATTTACTATCATTTCTTTGAATACAAACTTCTCATCATCCAAATTCTACGTGAATTGTAATATAACTCTGGATTCGAAGGCCTGCAACTTTTCTAAGTAAACCATCCATCTTGGATTCTGGAACACTTGATAAACTGCTTGGTTTCCTTACGACTAAAACACATTCTCTAGTTCATATAAAACTGTTGAACCTCCAATTTCGTAATTGTATGTGCCTAATTCCTAGAAAATAAAGTTGAAACTTCTCTTAGTTGTGCATGTAGACCATGAGAGGATAACGATATGTGTTTTCCAAATTGGGTAAGTTTCCATTTGAGTTAATTGAGTATGACTCATTTTAATTGGGTAAGATAACAAGAAATTTTAGGTACAACCATTGAGGGTGGTGCATCCCCCCCAAACTTAAACATTTTAACAACCACATTCATGGGTGGTATAGGTGATGACCAAGTCATATATAATACTAATTAAAATTAATAAATAGATGTCATTTAGGCCCATACTTGAGTTGATCTTACTGTAAATGAGGGAGAGCTTGTATGATTGATGGTTGACGATGCAATATATTGTAGTGATTTTGGCATGTGGTGTATGGAGTACTGCTAAAGTAGAAATATAATTGGTGGGTTTATTGATAGAACAACGAGATCACTCATTATTTTGACGATGTTGGTATTTTGGAAATGTCAGTGATTAAGAGTGCTTTGACATGACAAGTGTAGATAACTAAGAGAGTTGTTTTATTAACAAGTAGTAGCTACTGATGACGCTATTTTCTTGAAAAATATCAACAACTAATAAATATGTTACTTGACAAGTGTCGACAATTCACCTATAAAAATCACAACATCATTTCCAGAAATAAAATCAGAAGACAAAATAAATAAATTATTTAGATTTAAATGACCAAGAGATAAATCATTATATATATATATATATTATCCAAAAATTATTTAAATTCTTAAAAAAGATAGATTCTTAATTATTTTTCATAAGCGGGCCACTCGCCTCATTCCTTCCATACTTGTTTGCTAGATGGTAGAGACAAGAAAAAGTTGAAAAAAGTAGAAAAAAACTACATGCTCACATATTGATTTCCCATCTTAACTAAAAGAAACCAAGTATTGAAATACAACCCACAATCATATTCAGTCTACATTATTTCCTAGAACCTGGTTTGTAAGATCGTTGTCATGTTGCAGATAGAAACACTCATGCGCATGAGCTTTTGTATGTTCCACTCTCCCTTCAAGGCGATCCAACATTTCTTGAAGTCACTTATATCCATGTCGAATGGAGGCCATATGATCAATAATTTGTCACTAGTTGTGTCGATGGTTGTTCATGAAGGCTATGATCCCATTCCTATCGTTATGATGATCCTGAGACAAGTAATCCACTAATATAATCATCTAGTTGATCTGAGTCCCTAAGGAATCAACCGGTGGAGGTAAAACCACCTGCCTAGGTGAGAGACCACGCGGTTGTTCAATCGCCTCTCCGAAATCATGTTGCTCTCCTTGATGCCCCACGCCTTGGCCTTGGGGTAAAAATCCACTCTTTAACCAACCCCACTACCAAGGCATTCTCTTGTGCCCAAAACCACCACAAAATTCACTCCACAACCTCGTTATTGGCTCACCATCAAGACTAGACCGAACCCAATTCTCCACCTATGACTCCAAGAGCACTGTATTGGTGGAAGGCCAAAAAGTAAAATTACCACTATCAAACATCTAGTTGCTGAACCCCCATCCATCTCATCCAAACATGTGTCACTTCTCTATATAAATTGTCAGCCACCCATTGAGACACAAACCCCAGGAACCAAACACCCTTTCCTTCCAAACTCGCTTCCCAGAATGGACCCATGGGGATGACTACTCAATCCCCACACACACCAAAAAAGAACCTTTGAATCTAGAGTCCCAAAGTGATGAGTGTGATGATGCTAGGTCCCAAACTACCAAAGTATCCACCTCTAACTCCAACCAACCTCTAAAAACCACATCAGAAACAGAACAAAATAACTACGATACAAAAGAACATAAAGTGTAAGACAACGTTACCTGGGTCATAAATGAAAGGTGCCCCTCTCTTGCCCACACAAAGGTACCATTTTGAACCAAGCACTACCCACTCCATGAATTCAAGAATGTTTCCTCATTCCGTACCTCCTCAGACAGGCGAGGATCCCAAACGCTAAGTCTTCGCACTAGTTCATTGTCCCAATTGATCCAACTACTAAGAGCAAGCCAATAATCTAATGTCATCTATCCAAATATGCACCTAAGAATTTTCAGAGTTGGAATTATTATTATTATTATTATTTAAGTATTATGGTGGAGGATTGATTTTCCTCAATAATAATTTCTAATTGAAGCTTGGCAGAAGCTTGCTTCATAAATAAGTACTTTGAGGTTGGGTGATGATACAAGCAGATCTAATGCCCATTAAAAAGTAAAGGGGTATGTTTTCCATCTATTTTCACTAGCTTGATAGTCCTATTGTTGAATATTGTATCTATCTCATACAGACCCAACCATCTAGTGCATAATTTCCCCTTGAAATCCTTAAATTTGGAATCATATAAATGTGCCCAATCGCCAAGTTGGAATAACTTCTTCTTGTTCAACTGATTGTCCCATTTGAATATTTTTTTTTGGATAAGATATGCATGTTTTATTGCATCCAAATGAATTTCATTGAGGTCAAGAAGCTATTCTAATTAATGCTTCTTTGTCACTGATAAATCAAGACCAACTTCGACTGCAATCTTGAGTGTGTCGATTTCAAATTCAATGGGAAATATGGTTTACTTCCAATACACTAGCTCAAATGGGGAAAATATTGTTGTCATTATCCACATTTTCTTGTAATCCCATAAAGCTTTGAGTAGTCGATTGAAGATGATTTACTATTGTTTTGGTGAGGATATTCTCTAGTAATTTATTAGTGCTTCCAACTGTTGTGGAAAAAAAAAATCCTGACATTGTTTCCTTTATAAATCATAATAATAATGGGGACCGTTTTGGTTTTTATATTTATACTAGGCCATATAATAAAACAAAAAATGAAATTAAAGTTAGAAAGTAAAAAAACCTTATAATGTCTAAAGAAGACTAATGGACTAAATCCTTATAAAAATTTAAAGTCGGACTTTAAACGTTTT
The DNA here is from genome assembly GCA_034641835.2 of Pinus albicaulis. NCBI lineage: Eukaryota > Viridiplantae > Streptophyta > Pinopsida > Pinales > Pinaceae > Pinus > Pinus albicaulis. Next base: position 1,394,270,339 of record CM076578.1, read on the forward strand.
AAGCCTCAAAAATTTTATATCGGAATGAATTAATAAAATTTTACGAGAATTTCCTCCAGGTTTTCCTCTCCAGGATTTATGCGTCACTTTATTTTTTCACTCGAACACCTTGCTATTAGAAATATCAAAAGGAATTATTATCTAGTAATTATAAACAATTTTGAGATTTTGATATGGCACTTTCATCCAACAATGGTCTCAGGCCTTCGATATATCGTAACATCTATCTAAAATTCATTACGAGAACGTATTTTTTGAGGTTCCCTTTTAATCGCATAATCTAGGGACTTAGTCATATCGGGTTATCTATTTAATTTTCCCTGAGATCTCCTTTCACCTCTTGTCCTCTCAGATATCGGCATATCAGAGCATCATTATATCATAAGGTAATTTTAGGTTTCCTCTGATACTTCCATCTGACACCTTACATGGAATTTCTTTGTCATGAAACCAGCTCCAAAAATAGAAGAAAAGAGATATCAACGCCTTAGAAATAATCCACCTCAAGGGGGAAACCTCCAATACATTACATGAATGAAAAATTACTAGATGATACAGATTAAAAAACCTCATTTCTATATATAGGAGTCCATGGGGCCACAATGTAATCCTAGCCGACCTAACAATAGTAATTTAAGGGCACAATAATAACAATATGATGGTTACAGAGGTACAATAATAACAATAAGGGGGTTACAACAACAACAATAAGGGAATATACTAGTAATATAGGGACCTAACATGCTCCTCTCCTTCACAAAAGTGTTGTCCTCAATGCTTGAGTAGCTCTAGGTGCTTCTGTATAAAATTCTCATCCTCCCATGTATAATCTTCAATGGGTAAGTTCTTCCACTTGATTAGATACTCTAAAATTGATCGATTCTGTAGCTGTCGAGTTCTTGTTTCTGTGACCGCTTCAGGTTCCAATATGATTTTTCCTTCCTCATCAAGTTCTGGAAATATTTTTTGAACTGGAACATGGAAAACTGGATGCACTCATGAAGAAGCAGGAAGCTCCAATTTGTATTGCATAGTACCAATCTTTTGCAACATCTTTTAAGGACCATAGTACTTTGGCGATAATTTATTATCCTTCTTAGCTTGCTTGAGGGACTTTTTTTGTATGGTTGTAGCCGTAAAAATACCCAATCTCCTACATCAAAACTTCTCTCGCTGTGATGTTGATCTCTTTGTTGTTTCATTCGATTTTGTGCCAAATTTAGGTTATCCTTTAAGAGTTGGAGAATTTCTTGTTGATGCTCGATGTGATATTACACTGCTTGAACCTTCAAATTTTCTCTTAAAGATGATGTGATGGATGATGGATGATATCCATAAAGTGCCATAAATGGGGTCATTTTTCTGCAGTATGGAAGGAAGTGTTATACCACCATTCAGCGAGAGGTAACCACTTGACCCATTGTGTTTGTTTATCAGATACAAAACAACGAAGATATCCTTCCAAACATTTATTTACTATCTTAGTTTTACCATCGGATTGAGGATGATAAGATGAGCTATGAGCTAATTGAGTACCCAAACAAGAAAATAACTTCGTCCAAAAAATTCCAGTAAAAATGGGATCTCTTTCACTCACAATAACCCTTGGGTTCCCATGTAGCTTTTGAATTGTGTCCATGAATGTAGTAGAAACTATACTTGCTTTAAATGGATGATATAATGCACAAAAGTGTGCATACTTGGTAAGTCTATCAACTACCACCATGATGACACTCTTTCCTTCGGACTTAGGTAAACCTGTGATAAAATCCATTGAAATATCCTCCCAACATTAACTTGGAAGGGATAAAGGTTGTAGAAGGCCAGGGGTCTTAATTGTCTCAACTTTGTTCTGCTGGAAAACCAAACATTCCGCCACAAAATTTTGAATATCAGATTTAAGGCCATCCCAAAAAAATTCTTTCTTCACCCTGTGGTAAGTTTTTAAAAATCCCGAGTGTCCTCCTAAAGGAGAAGTGTGAAATTCCAAAATAATCTTTTGTTTTAGTTGGGAATTCTTACAAAGATATAAGAAATATTTGTACCATAAGGAATAATTTTTCCAACTAAATGTATCAGATTTACTAGGATCTTGCTGCAACTTTTGAATGAGTGTCCACACTTATTTTTCCTTCTTCGATTCATCTCTTGCTTCGATTATCTAATCTGGTTGGATAATAGAAATAGCACAAATCAATGCTTCCACCTCTTCATTCTTTCTTGAGAGTGCATCTACAACAACATTTAACTTCCCTTTTTTGTAGATTATTTCAAATTCATAACCCAACATATTTGTGACCCATTTTTGTTGCTCTTCTGAAGATATTCTTTGTTCCAAAAAGTGTTTAAGACTATCATGATCAGTTTTTACGTTGAAGTGTCTTCCGATTAAGTAAGTTCGCCATTTCTTTAGTGCATGCAGTATTGCTAACATTTCCTTCTCATAAATAGGTTTCTGTAAATACTTTCCTTTGATTGGACGACTTTCAAAAGCAATGGGTCTTCCTTCTTGCATTAAACAACACCAATTCCATTTCCTGAGGCATCACATTCCACAATAAAGGTTTTTGTGAAGTCTGGTGTAGCTAAGACTGGTGCTAGGCACATTGCCTCTTTAAGATGTTCAAAGGCCTTAGTTGCTTCAGGAGTCCATGAAAATGCATTTTTCTTCAATAATGTTGTTAGAGGTGCTGCTATTCTCCCATAATTCTTAACAAACTTGCGATAATACCCTGTTAACCCGAGAAATCCTCGCAACTTCTTTATGCTTGTGGGGACTTTCCATTCCTTAATGGCTTTAATTTTGTTAGGGTCTACTTTAACACCCTCGTGAGATACAATATGACCCAGATACTCCACCTCTTGTACTCCAAAGAAACATTTGGATGTTTTCGCATATAATTATTTCTCCTGCAATAGTTTGAGCACCTTATCAGCATGTTGAACATGATCCCTCCAGGACCTGTTGTAGATTATTATATCATCAAAAAATACTAGCACAAATTTTCTAAGGAAGGGTTTGAAAATGGAGTTCATCAACCCTTGAAATGTAGAAGGTGCATTGGTAAGGCCAAAAGGCATGACCAAAAATTCATAATGACCCTCATGAATTCGAAATGTTGTTTTCGGAATATCTTCAGTCTTCATTCTAATTTGATGATATCCTGAACGAAGATCCAACTTGGTAAAATAAATTGCTCCATGTAATTCATCCAATAATTTGTCAATCATAGGAATGAGAAATTTATCTTTAATGGTGAGCTTATTGAGCTCCCTATAATCTAGACACATGCGCCATGATCCATCCTTGTGTACCAATACTACAGGAGTAGAGAAAGAACTTTGACTAGGTTGAATTATAATAGCCTCTAACATTTCTGCAATCATACATTCAATTTCACTCTTTTGGACATAAGGATATCTATAAGGCCTGATGTTTGGAGGAACACTTCTTGGAATCAAATGAATAGCATTATCATGATCATGAATAGGTGGGATCGCTTTGGGAGTTTCAAACACCTTGGAATGATTGTCCAAGACTTTTTGGAGATCTGCAGAAATAGATGATTTCGATGTTGGAACTTCTAGTGAGCATAATTGTGCAATTACGCCTCGTTGTTATTTCTTTAGAAGCTTTGTCATGACATTAGAGCTTATTATCTTTCCTGGCTTCCCTACAATACCCTGTAATTTGACTTCCTTTCCTTTTGAAAAAAATTTCAAGAAAATTTCTTGAAAATTAAAAGCTATTGTCCCCAAAGATTGTAACCATTGTACTCCTAGTACAACATTAGCACCTCCCTTAGGAACGGAAATAATTGGACTATTCAATACATATTCCCCCATGGTTAGATTGATATTATGGCATTTTCCATAGAAATTTATAGTTCCTCCATTTGCAACCATCACTTGACATTTTGGTGCTGGGTATAGGAAACAATTCAATTCCTTGGCTACCTTACAATGAATAAAATTATGGGTACTACCTGAATCAATCAACACTATTACCTTTTTCTTCTTGATATGTCCTTCTATCTTGAGAGTTTGAGGAGTGGTAATTCCTTCCAATGCATTACACGATATGGTCGGACTCATTTCTTCCTCTTCTAGGGTTGGTTCTTGGTGTATATCCTCTTCTTGTTCATTTTCTTCTTCCTCTTCACAATCTATGTAAAATAATTTATTCTCAACACACTTATGACCTTTAGTGTATTTGCTATCACAACTGTCGCAAAGCCCTTTTGCTCATTTTTCTTCCAATTGTTGTGGTGTCAACCTTGTGGGTTGTGGAATTCTAGGAGTAGTAACACTTCCATCTTTATAGAAGTGAGTGGTAGGCTTCCTTGTTGCCATAATTTTACATTCAATTTTTCTTTCCAACCTGAATGCATTCTATAATGAATCAGGTTCCAAAACACGAACTTCATGTTGGATGTTATCCTTTAAAGTACCTATGAAGAGATCAATCCTGTGTTCCTCTGAAATATCAGTTACCCTTATATTCAATTTTTGGAAGTCCTCAATGTGATCCCCCACTGAACACTTTTGTTTGAGATTTATCAATTGGCTAAATAAATTTTCGCTCTTTGTATCCTCATAATGTGTTATCATTTCCTCCATAAAAATTGACCAAGTGACAATTTTTTTACGGGAGCAAAACCATCGATACCATACAAATGTATTTTGTTCTAAATGTAAAGTTGCAATGCATACCTTTTGTGTGTTTTGCACATTATTGAGATCAAAATATTTCTCCATCTGTAGTATCCATGTTACAGGATCCTTTCCATCAAACTTCCTCATATCCATTTTTAGAATATGGTGGTTCTTCCCTCCAACATTAGAGTTTATGAAATCACAAATAAAATTTATTTTGTTCTCATCATGAGTTTCCTCTACTATATTTTCACCATTAGGAAACATTTGTTGTATCAAATATGTCAAACCTTCCATGTCTGCTTTTAGATCATTCTTCATGTTTTCCAATTTTGATCGACCTTAGCTTCCATTTCATCCATCTTAGATTCCATGCAACCTTCCATGCCATCTATCTTACCTTCCATGCCATTATTCAAACCATCCATCTTAGATTCCACGCCTTTATTCAAACCATCCATCTTAGTTTCCACGCCTTTCTTCAAAACTTCCATGTCATTTTTTGTTTCTCTTTGCGAGAGAAAAATTTGTTGCACTTTCTCTTGTAATTTTGATATGTCATGATGCCATTCTTTGTCTTCATGAGTCATAGTAGAGCCTTCTAAAGGCTTAATGGTTGTTGAATTATTTTTAGGGGCCATTTGAGAATTCAATACTGATATCTATTCTATAATATACCCTTGGAATCAATTCAACTTGATTCTTCAAACAAGACTTATGCAATTTGAAAAAACAAAATACACACCTTTTACTTGCTTTTGAGGAGCTCGATATTGAAATTGACTTATCTATATACTTGCAGATCCTCAATATCTAAAATTTGGCCCTGTAGTAGTCCTCGGAAGCTTCTTTCAAATGCCATAGGTGTGACTTGATTTGGATTCTTCAAGGAAAAGTTATGTCCAATATCCCACAATGACCTAATTATGGACTGGTTCAGTAGAGCGAACTTGTACGACTTACCACGTGTCACTGTTTTCTCCCTTGGCTCTAAAAGGTATAGATAGGAAACTACAGTCCATGTACTTCCAGCCACTTTTTACATAATTCCGATCCGATGCTCAGAGAGAGAGTTATGAAGCTTTTCCCACAATCACCTCTTTGAGATGAAATTTGGGTGCCTGAAAAGGACCTATCTCCACAAATATTTTGAACCAAGCTCTAAAATTTTGCGACGATGTTCCTCAGGATTTCAGCTTCACGCTCTAAAAATTTTAGCTTTTGAACCTTCGTAGAAACAAATTTAGAGTGAAAATTCTGCGATGACCTTTTTAAGTGAAATTCAGGAGCCTGCAAAAAGACCTAACTTCCACAGATCATATCTCCGAAAATATTGCGAACCAAGCTCTGAAATTTTGCGACGATGTTCCTCCAAATTTTGGCTTTTCACTCTAACAATTTCAGCTTCTGAACCTTTGTAGAAAATTTTTTTATAGCGAACATGCCACGATGACCTATTTGGAGAAGAGAAACCGTAGAATCCAAAGCTCTAATACCAAATGTTGTGAAACCAGCTTCAAAAATAGAAGAAAAGAGATATCAACGCCTTATAAATAAGCCACTTCGAGGGGGAAACCTCCAATACATTACATGAATGAACAATTCTTGACTGATACAAATTACAAAACCTCATTTCTATATATAGGAGTCCATGGGGCCACAATGTAATCCTAGTGGGGCCCAATGTAATCCTAGCCGACCTAACAATAGTAATTTAAGGGCACAATAATAACAATATGGGGGTTACAGGGGTACAATAATAACAATAAGGGGGTTACAATAACAAAAGTAAGGGACTATACTACTAATATAGGGACCTAAAATTTTCACGTGTCCTACCATCTGTTCATTTAAATTATTTAACGATGTAATTATGGACCTTGAAAGAAAAAAAGACTCGCATTAATCAACATTTTGGTTTTCTCAATTAGTTTTAAAAAATGGTTTTAATGTTGTATTTTTATTATTATGTTTTCAAGCTCTCGTTAAGTGTTTCACTACTAACATCTACTCTTTCTTACTCTAGGTGAGATAGGACTCTCAATACACAAAAAATGTGAAGAAAGAGGCTAAGTCCAAGAAGAATACTTCATAGCAGCAACCCACATGCATGTATATCAAATAAATATATGAGAAGCTTACTGGAGCCGGATTTTTCTCTGATATGGTATGTACCAGAGACTCTATTCATTCTTCTTGGGAAGCCATATATCAATATTTTGAGGATGAATGGTTGAAGGTTACAATCAAAGTATTAAAAACAGAAGATAAAAACCTTATATCAGAAGCCACTCCGAGAGATGAGGTCAACTCATTTCTCCACAAAATTGGGGCAAGGTCGAGATTATTACCGTATAAAAACATGGTCTAATGGGTAGTGGAAAACTTGGACATCTCATAGAAATATATTCACATCAGAAAAGGAACAAACATAGGGTCATTCACTAGAAAATAGCTCCATAGCATGTACCATCTGCCAAATTCCAAACTAATTTACAATAAGAAATATGTCGAAGCCTTCGTAAAGGAGCATGGAAACCCAACATATTCAATTAGAGAATGGAAAAAATACTCCAACAAGCACAAAAATGAGGAAAATGGTCATTTTTCTCTTGATTCTCTTGCATCCCCTTTTACCCAAGTCACTGTTATGTTCTGTGGAATGTTTTCCTTCCCTAACGTGACTAAGTTCCCTGACATATGCGTACCATTAATCGATGGGGATTCTGAGGGTTATATTTTTTATTGGGAAACTATCATTTTTGATAACTTATCCAATCATATTTTATATTTCCGTATTTCTAGGAATATCTCCGAGGAAAATCTTCCTCCCTTATACATGCCTTCTTATATTATGGATGGCATGTGGTTTTCTATGGACTTCCTTGCAAAGCGTTGGAAATGGACCATCCAAGATCCAAAACCTATTCATATTTATCATGGCATTTTGTGGTAAACCAAATATTTCAACCACTTATATCATATTTTCCATAAAGTCATGATTCCTATTTACGAAATTATCTTTGGATCTTGGAAATCCAAAATTTCACAAGATGCCATGGAACATATTGTTAAGGTTGGAAATTGGTTCAGAAAAGAGATATTTATCTATATCAAAGTCTTGGTTAGTATGGCTCACCCCTATTTTTTTCCCATATTTATTCCAAATAAGTTAGTTTGCAGAGAGGTGCCTTATAAAACTGTAGGAAATGGAATTACTAAAGTGATAAAGGAATCCAATAAGAGAGCATGTATTGTATTCCCTATAAGATTCGATATATTTACATTATCTAATTATCTCCATGTGAAAAATAAATCCTAGAAATTCAAGCACTTCAATTTTCCACCATTCCTAACACACAATATGATCTGAACTCAGTTGTCAAGAATTTCACTTCTTCACAAGGAATTAGGAAGTTTGTTCATGAAGAAGATAAGTTTGATGATGTATTTTCTTAGTATCCCGCTGACGTGTCACTGTTAAATTATGTTGAAGAACAATTAACAGTGGAAGATAAATGTTAATTTTATCATTTCGGGATTTCTCAATTAGCCATGTTTCCACTTGATTTGTTACAATTGCCTCTTAAAACATTTCCATATCTTAAGGAGCCTATAGATATCACTCAACCTGGATCTTCCTCAGTCAGTTTTTCCTCCTTAGGGCCAACATACTATTGTTATAACTTCCTCTCCAAGGAGAAGGATTTTTGAATGATCCTAAACTGAATGAAGCATGGAATGAATATGTTACCATCATTAATCCTCAGACTGAGGGCAAAGCCACGATTGCTCGACATCGAGCTTCCTCAGATCAAACCGATGTTATAATTACCCCTAAGGATACCAAACAAGTCATAAATTTAGAGAAAACTATAGACCCTAAGTATTTTATGCATGATACAAAGGATGTCAAAGTCATTCCAGCTTTTCCTCACGGGGGCTTCAATCAATGAACCTTTGACATATCACGTGCGTTCGTGGCATACTAAAAAATACCTATAATTTGACTAAATATTGGAAAATTACTCTAAAATCACATTATTTAACCGCCTACCAGATACAAACCCAATACACCTTCCCAATTTAAAAAATGCCTACTTTCAATAGATATTGTAAGTATTTCATTAACATTTTTTATACCCCTTTATATTTTTCATTAACTTTGAGATCCATTTTTATACTTGACAATATAAAAAATGTTTACCCCCTATTATATTATAAATATATTATGTCATTTTTTTCTCAATATATATCCCTCAATATGAACCCACGTGGCATGGTATTTTTCCCCCCAATGAAGCCCTCGTGCTTTTTCTACTTCTGAGGTCATCCTCAAGGTTGAGGGAATACCTCCATTGGATATATTTTACAGTCCTCAAGCAAAGGTTGTAGTCAAAAGAGGTAGGAAAAAGTGGAAGCTTCACCAATCTCAGGCACTAGTACTTGTAAAGGTCAGTCCCTTTGAAGTTCTGTGGAAAGGTTATTCTACCGCTCCGGAAGATGAACTAGGAAAATTAACTCAATTCATAGGGGAATATGCCTCTACCACTATGTACAAAGCACTTTAGGTTCAAGAGCTCCTTTAAGAAAAATAAACAAAAATAAATATGATGGACTAAACATTTGATTCAGAGAAAAATCATATTTCTGAACAGTGGTAGAAAGAATTATCAAAATTGTAGAAGAAATTTGATGCATTAAATATGCAACATGATGAGGAAATAAGAATCAAGTACAACCAAATTAAAGAGATACAATAAAAATTGGAACATCTGCAAGCTTTTCCTCCTCGGTTTACAGAATTTAAGCAAGAATCCAGAGAATTGAATCCAATACTGAGGAATCAACACAAAATATTTTGCAATAAGCTTATGATAATTCAAGATCAATGTAGAAAAGACAATGCCTTTGTTTATCATTTGGCTGAGATGATGAGTTATTTTGATGAGGTAAATGATCAATTATCAAATTTCTTGTTTTGGAAAGAAATCATAAAGGGGAGAAAGCTAAATTTTCCTAGAATTTATGAAGTGGATAAGTCAATTATCATTCGAGAATGAGAGATAAGAATGAAGCAAATTGAAGCCACAGTTAATGAGTTTTGAGATTTGTCCAGTTTTATTATTAAATCAATCAAAAATTGTTTTCTACAGTAAAATCTCATCTCCAGTTGTTTTGAATATTCTTTTCTAGATATCAAATTTCTATTAAAATATTGGTTGGAGCATGGTAAAAAAATGGCTGAAAGAATCGAACACTTATCTAAGGTTAATATTGAGCATCACTAGAAATTTCTGGTGAAACCTTGTATTCAATATTTGGTAGTCAGGATCCTATCCAATGTCACCATGATAATGTTATCACCTTTTAAAGCATCCATATTGAGAAGTCAAATGAAGATCAAGCCAAAACACCCTCATGAGCTCACCATTCTTCTGGATGTTTACAGGCTACAACAATTCACCATTGGACAATCTTCATCTTAAGACCAAGAATGTTGTAACAATATACCTTTTGATCTTTTACTGTTATATTTTAGGTGAGAAGTTTCAAGGGAGTTTGTTGTATTTTCCTTTTGTTTTGGATTATAAATTTCCCTCTCTGAGACTGGAGAAAGGGTTCTAATTTTTTAGAAGAAAAGGCTTGATTGCACTTTTGTATTAAGTTTTTCTTAATAGCAAAGTTGAACCACTGGAAATTATAGAATGAGAAAATTTTCGGTCTCTCGGGTGCTATTATCCATTGCATCTGTTTATTTTCTTTGAAAGGAATTGTTTTATTAATTTGTATTATTGGTGTATGTGTGCTTTATATATTTCTTTCATGATCACTTTTTACATGTTCAAATTAGAATTAAGCCATACAATGAATAAACGAGATATATATCATATGTGATGATTTCATCAAAGTAAATTTAATTAACTATTTAATTAATTTTTTTTTTTAATCGAGTTAAATAATCACATAATAATCTACATTATTGTGTTTATTGTGAGAATTTTCTAGCACATATGATTTCATCTTACCCGGGTACTATAATAAATTAGAATAATGTAAAGCTAGATATTTAGGATATATCTTTAGATGTCATTATCACCACCATGCACCCCATTATATAATTTTTTCTATGAAAGGGTAATTGGTCCCATAATTCTAGTCAGATCCACTATCCCAAACAAAAAAGGGTCTACTTCGGGCCCTGACCGGGTGGTTTTCCCCCAATGTTGACCATGTCAAATTTGACCATCAACATTTTTTGTGCTAGAAGGAGGGCCATCAAACTATTAATGACAAGAAGATCACATAATAAATCAAGAATCAAATCTAAGAGTATGTCCCCTCCACCAAAATCACCTTAACATTCTTGATCAAATTCCAAATCACCTCCTTCTCAATTTGAGGTTGCAGAACCATCTTCAAAATATCCTAGCCTTAGTGAACCCTCTATAAATACTCCTCTTCTAGATCAGCTAGTTGAAGCTCATGAAATTCAATGGGAAGGAAGTTCAATTTCCAGTGAGAAAGAAGTTCATCCTAAACCTTCTGAGGGGGGTGATACATCTTGACTAAATTCTTATAGAGTCCTCACCAGATCACAAAGTGAGAATCTTGGAATCAAACCATTTGAATTTACGTTACCAACTCACCGTAAAAATAAACATACCTTTGGTGTTGAATCTTTTGTCAGTGAGAATGTTACATATTCTCTACCAGCCACACCTACCAGTCCTTCCACTTCCTCTCAAACTGAACCATATTATTCTTTATCATCCTCATATCATCCCATGATTCTTTCATCCACAGATCCATTTTCATCCACTCATTTAATTTCTTCCTGACCAACCAATGCTACTATTGTTAGTAGTTTTGCTGGGGCATCAACATCAACTGTTATTACTTCAACTGCCCCTTTAACAAGTACTTCTACTTTTGAATATATCTCATCCACTACTGGTCAATTTATAAATCCCAGAATGGTAGATAGGTCATGGAACAATCTAGTAGTAGTTTCCATGAATCCTCCTCTGCATCCTCTCCCAAAACATCCAGAGAGACGGATTCCTAAATTAACCCTGGCGATGGAATTTCCACAGAAGAACATCTACACAAATTTATGTTGGCTATCAATCTAAATGTTGTTACTGAAGAGGATTTTTTTTTTTTAATTATTTATTTACACATTTGAAGGATTGGTAAGATCTTGGTACTTCTCCCTACTTGGCACCTGTTAGAGTCGGTCCTTGCAGCCTTCCGTCAGTGATCATTTTGTCTTTTGCATATTCATTATTAGGTGTCTCGCTTGTTCCACTTCGTTGCATTCCACTAGGATCATGCCATGAACTGACGAAGGGGTCTGTCGTCCTATGTTTCCTCATGTTTATACCTGCAGCGCTATTTTAAAAAACTTTTCCTCAAAAAATTATTCATAGTTATTGTCATTATATATATGGTCATTAAAAATGTCAATAAGTGTCCTAGGTCTTGGTGTCTAGGGTTTTTGAGTCATTTATATACTATTCATAAATCCTGCAAGGTGAGGAAAGTCCAGCACTTGTGATTTTTATTTTATTATCATCAGCATTTTAAAAAAATATATTTCTAGTCCAAACTCTGTTTTGGAACTAGAAATTTGTCATTATCATTTTGTAATAAATTGTAATTGTTCCGCCATGAAGACATTGTTAAAAGCAGACCCCTGGTCTTTTCTCTAGCCAAGATAGCCATATCCCTGCAAGAAGATAGCAAAATCATTAGTATCGACCTCAAAAAAGCCAAAGGAAGTTTGTATTTGAAAAAGCCAAAAGTGAAAATTACAAAAACATTTGTAATATGGGTTTGAAATTAGATTTGAAATAAAATCTCATTGTGAAGATATTTGTGACATGTATAAAAGCCAAACAAGTTTCATTTGAACCAATTTCATAGCTCCCAAATCGTGTTTGCAAAGTGGAGGGCCGATTTCAGAGTTTTGAAGTGCGTGGACAGAGTTTTGGGGCTGCGCGACCCACGTGGAGGCAGAGCGACCCACCTGGGCAGCGCGACCCACGCAGAGTCAGTGCAGCAGTGTAAGTTTGCAAGGTGCGCGACCCACCTGGTCCGAGCGACCCACGCAGAGGCTGCGCGACCCACGCAGACACAGGGTTTTGAAATTTAGTTTGAGCGCTTAGTTTGGCTTGGAATCGACTCAAACTGCCTTCAAACAGGTTTCTATCAATTGCTTGATGTTTTTGAACACATTTGTGGCATCATTGGTGGTTGCAAATATTCAAATGGAGGATTTAAAACCTACAGTCATAGTATTATTGTTTTCAGGGTTTGAAATGAAAATGAATGGTGGAAAGAATGTGTTTGCTATCTTAAGGCAGTGATATGTCCAGCCTTTCATATAACATCAAAATCATATTGCTCTCATGCCCATTTAGTCATATTAACCATTGCTATTATTATGCCATGTTAAAACCCTTTGTGCCATGGTGACTGTGTTTGTAATGAGTCACATTGCCCAATGTAAAAATATGCTCATGGCTTTGTTTCAAATTGCCCATTGAAACCTTTATGGTCATTACTCATAGACAAACATATTACTATTAATGCCATGCTCTCCTTTGACTAGATGTGTTCAAACTTTTGAAGGTTGCCTGCTCCTATTTGGTCAAAATTTCATTTGCATTCAAAACAGAGATGGTGCATTTTTCAGTCCATTTAAAGCTGAGATTTTATCCATAATTTGATTCCTTGATAGTGCTTTGACGATGGGAATATTGGTTGAGTGTTAAACATACATCCTAATTTTGCTTTCACTGCATTCATATCAGTGTACACATTGCCAAAAACTTGATAAGAGATATGTCAGAGACAGAGTCAGAATATGAGCCAGGGTCAGGCAGTGATTCGGTGGCTGAAGGTAATGTGCCACGGGGTTCCCGCAGAGAAAATAGAAGTGGTGATCATCGCAGAGAGGAGCCTACTTCTTTGGCTCCGTTGCAGGCATGTCCATTAGCTATGGATTGTTTTCGTTTCTTGTCATGTTTCAGATTTTGTGAGATGGTTGTACAAACCCGACCTCATCGTGAATTAGCACGTCTGTTTGTTCTTCATTTACGGGGTGATCGGGTAAGCCTTGCTGGGGTTGATTTCATTGTATCACCTTTGACTATTGCTCAAGCCACTGGCATACCGAACATAGGCGAGGAATGGAGCAAGGGTAAGCAGTTAGAGAAATTTCACTATGAGCCATACTTTAAAACTGGATATGTGGCTTACTTGAGTAGAGTTTTTCCATTCAGATTCTTGAGAGATGAGTATGCACCACTCATGAGGCTCATCATTCAGTATTTTAGTTGTGAGGGCAGGTATGCTCGTCTTTTCTCATATCATGTTCGTTTGCTGATGCACTTCACAAGGGTGCGTATGATGAATATTCCGTATTTCATACACCGCAACATAGAGAGGATGGTGACATTTGTGCAGAAGAAGACGAGCCCAGTGCAGCAGTAAATGAGTATATATCATTTCGCTTTGATCAAAATCTTGGTGTCACATCAGTTGGCAGAGCAGGGCATCACTTGGGAAGATTTCATTTCTAGAGACTTTTTCAGAGTGCCACAGCAGCCTCCCGAGGCGGTTCATGATGCAGGAGAGCCCTCACACCAGCCGAACATGCTTGAGGTTGAGCATATTATCACTCCTTTGGTTCAGACATATCAGCGAGGCCACAGGGCCTTATTTGCAGCGACACGGCGGGTACTATCTCCACGTGAGGTGGAAGGGGTCCTGCCGACTTCATCGACACGGCGAGTATTATCTCCACGTGATGTGGAAAGGGTATCGCTTTCTTCTCCAGTGCAGGTACAGGTACAAGACAGGGGCAAGAGGCTCATGCATGATGAGGGCCCATCAGGAGGCCGGGACACCGATATGACAGTCATTGATGTTGATACGGGCTCTCCTAGCTCGAAGCTGAGGGAAGTCATCCAGGAGCAAAGGGCCGAGAATGACCAACTGAAAGACCAATTGCAGAAGGCTCAGTGGGTGATTAACTATTTGGAGCAGCGCAACAAACAGCTCGAGGATGAGCTCACATTTTATGAGGTGCGCCAAATCCGTGAGGACAGGTAGTGGAATCGAAAGAGGCCCGGTGACATGACACCAGCTGACAGAGATACTGTACTCACGCGGGTGAATATACATCTAGAGAAGCTGTTGGCGAAGGCCAACCGAGACAAAGACATGCTTCGCCACATGAAAGGCCATTACTGGGCTCGCATGCATGTTTGCAAAGCGAGGATGAGGATCATGAAGAGGAGGTTGCGCAAGGCACTTCGACGGTGGAAAAGGCCTAATCCACTTCGGATTTTGGCCGAGGCTTCATTGACTGGGCAAGACACATGATGGAGGACCTCCGCTCCGAATTTGAGTGCTAACATAGTGGCGACCATACTGGGGAAAACTCAATGGTTTGCTTGTTGATGTGTTTGTTCCACGAGTCTTAGACGGAGTCTGAAGTCACGCCAGGTAGCTTTCGAAACGCTTTTGTTATGCATAAGCGGAAGTAGATAAAAGCTGCTTCAGTCGATCTCCGGTAAGCTTGTGTGTTCAGTACTTGATTTGTAAATCACCCCAGTATACTTATTCGTTCTAGACCTTTTGGATGATTGAGTCTAGAATTCGAAAGGCTGAAAATAATTGATTGTGTTCCTTGTAATTTTTGTTTTCCGAGAAGATCAATACACTGGCTTCAAGAAGAAATACTAGGGCGAATCCTGACCCTGATCCACCAACAATCTTTGAAAATCCGAATCTGATTCCAAGGACCCTTAGAAAACAAGGGAGCCAAGAGAGTTCTGAAAGAGAAAGCCAATTGAGTTTTGAGAGTTCCAGAGTGCTTACCCGATCTGCATCCTGTCCTGTCAAAATCATATATGTTGATGAAATCCCCTTTGATGCACAGTTTGAAACATCCTTGTTTGTGAATTTTTCCGAAACTGAATTGTCAAGATTAGTCCCAGATCCATTGTTTACCGAAGATTTGCAATATAGATTTGTTTCACAGTACTTGGATAGACAGCTGCAAAGTTCTATTGAGGATACTAATACTTTTGAATTTACTGAATCTGCTTCACAAGTTCTTGACCCATCTGAAATTGCATCAAGTTCACGGATCCCTATTGAACCTCCTTTTGTCCCTACCATTCCGGTTCAGCCTGAGTTTTCTGATCAGCAATCAATAGTAATTTCTCCGTTTCCATTGAATACATCTCATAGACCTACTGCTCCTACTCCTCCTGTATCTCCTCGACAACAGATTGTTTCCAATCCACCAAGAGCTATGGCTGCTCGTTTTGCACCTCTTGTGTTACCCCATCAGTTGAATGATATGCCCGCAGACTATCAGAGTAAGATCCCGACATTTGATGGCACTCCACAGAGTCTTCCTGCACAACAGCATGTAGACAATATGGCAGATTTATTTGATCGTTTCGAGATTGATGAAGAAAATGTGACTATGAGGCTTTTTGTGCAAACCTTTGGAGGAGAGGTACGGAAATGGTTCAGAGCCTTGCCACAAAGAAGCATAGATACATTGGCAGAACTTCAGAGGCAGTTTTTAGACCGATGGGAGATGAAAAAGGATCCGTTGCAGATTACTTCAGAATATACAAACCTCAAACGTAATCCTGGTGAGTCTGTTCAGGATTATATCATTAGATTCAATACAATGTATAATGCTATTCCAGATGATTTGAGACCGTCCAAAAAGTCTGCTCTCCTTAAATTCCCGGATGGCTTTGATCCGGAGATGGCTTATTCCCTTCGTGATAGAGATCCACCTACTTTAGAAGATATGCAGAAGGTCGCTGTTAGTGTTGAGGCAAATTTGAATGATAAAAGAGCACGGTTGAAAGCAGAGAAAAGAGTGACAATAAAGGAAGAGCCTTCTACATCTATATCAGAACAGCACTTAGCTCGTGAGTTGAAAAAGGCTTTAAGAAGAATAAATCTTGACAAAGCAGAAACACAGTTTCGGAACCCAAATTTCCGTGGCCAGCAGCAGCCACAATTCAGAATTAAGCAGCGTGAACAAAGAGCTCAAGAGCCAGCAGCCCAACAGCAGGTTAAGACTCCACTTTTGCAGAATTTTGTGAGTCATGATTCCGATGATGATGATGATGTGTCAGGTGAGCAAAATCATTTCTTCACTCTTGATGATTTGCCTATTTATATTACTGAGGAAGAGGAGTATGGTGAAAGTTCAGTTGTTCAAAAAGATGAGGATTTTATCCTAACAAATGATGCTGATTTAGAGGAAGAGTCAGATGAATACCAAAGAGAATATTTGAATGCATTGACTGCCCAGCAGAAGCAGTATTCATTGAGAAATCGAGATGTGCCTATAAATCCCATTTAAAAAAGAAAGGAAGCTTCAGCACCGAAGACAGATTCACCAATACCACAGAAAAGAGAGAAAGAGACAATTGACCCCGCAGCAAGTAAAGTATCATCAGCTGAGAAGGTAAATCAGTCAAGTATAGTGAAAGACAAGGCTGAAAGGAAGGAAATTCCAGTTAAAGCGGTCGAGAAGGTTTCAGCATTTAGCTTGGAAAATGAAATTTCCAAACTGAAAATATCCATTCCTTTGACGGAGATTATGAAGAACAGCAGTTACCGTAGTCAAGTCACCAAAATTTTGAACTTTGATCCAATGATTGACACGGTAAATGTTGAGGATGATCAGCCGGAATTGATTTTTGGGCCTGCATTAAATGGTGAGTCTCCTGACAGTAATGTTCCCCCTTTTTACATCAGTTTGAGGTTGCATGAATATATATTGCATAATGCTATGCTCGATTCGGGTGCTTCACACAATTTGATGCCAAAGGAAATCATGGAAAAGTTGGGATTAGACATTACAAGAGAGTATCATGATTTGTATTCATTCGATTCCAGCCGGGTAAAGTGTATAGGACTCATCAAAGATTTGGTGGTAAGTTTAGATCAAATTCCAGCGAAGAATGTTTTGATGGATGTGGTGGTTGCCGACATTCCTCCACGTTTCGGGATGCTCCTTGCAAGATCTTGGGGGGCAAAGTTGAAAGGTACACTTCAATTAGATTTCTCTTATGCTACAATTCCAGTCTTCGGTCAAATGAGAAAGTTGTATCGTGAGAAGAAGATGAAATACATGATAACTAGCAAAGAGAAGCCAGTCAATCATCCTGTGAATTATGTACATACTGATTTAGAGTCGTTTGTGTTGCTTGCTGATAGTTTTAATGATGTAGAAAGTCAATTAGTTCAGGCAGAAGACATACCATAAATAAATGAGAATTTTAGAGAAGTTTTGCAAAAAGAAAGAAGAGAAAAACAAGCTGTTTTGGAGCAATCAGCTGAAGACAATGGGCAGCAAACAGGAAAAACAGAGCCGACACAGTTTCAGCATTTAGAAGACGATGAAGATGGTCTTTGGACCATGGATTTTGATGGTGCAGTGGGCAGCGATGGTGCTGGGATTGGTGTGTGGATTCGAAGTCCATTTTTCGCTCTTGATAAAGTTCCGAGCAATGTGAGAGTGTGTTCTTACAAGCTTGCATTCGATTGTTCTAACAATGAAGCGGAATACGAGGCTCTTATTGCTGGCCTTAATATTCTCAAGAAGTTGAATGCGAAAAGGATTGCGGTATATGGTGATTCAGAATTAGTGATAAAGCAAGTTAAAGGTGAGTTTCAGGCTAAGCATCCTCGCATGAGGGCTTACCGAAATGCAGTTTTGGATATTCTGAAGTTATTTTCTGATTATACTTTGACATGTGTGCCCCGCATACAAAATGGTTTTGCTGATGGACTTGCTAAGGCAGCAAGCAATCTTAAGATTCCAATGAATTCCAGCAACAAGTTTGAGATACATGTGAAACACCGGCCCACCGTTCCATACAATCAGCGATGTTGGCAAGTTTTTGAGGATGATGAGGAGATTAGTGAATTTCTGCAGAATAAGGGTAAGTTTAAAGATACCTCCATAGATACAGAATTTGATGATGGTATTGATGACATACAGATAAATCAAATGGATGTGCTGCAACTGAAGGATAACATCATTCCTAAGGGATTGATTCCATTGGAAGAGTTGTTCGATCAAGATGATGTAGCTCGTAAGCCTACATTGAGACCAACAGAGAAAGGTGTCGAAGAGGTAAATATTGGGACAGCTGAGAATCCCAAGATGGTGAAATTGTCAAAGTCATTGTCACCAAAGGTAAGAGCAGAATATGTGAAATTGTTATCTTCATTTTCTGATGTGTTTGCGTGGGATTATTCAGATCTTAAAACATATGATACCAATATCATCCAGCATACTATTCCCATCAAACCAAATCAGAAGCCTTTTCGTCAAAAGTTGAGGAGGATCAATCCAAAGCCGCTACCATCGATCGAAAAAGAGGTAAATAGGTTGTATAAGTCAGGAATCATTGTGCCTATTCGATTTTCAGATTGGATATCAAACTTGGTGCCCGTGAGAAAGAAGACAGGTGAGATCCGTTTATGTATTGACTTCAGAAATCTGAATAAGGTATCATTAAAGGACAATTATCCGCTGCCAAAGATGGATCACATATTGCAGCGGGTAGTTGGAGCATCAAGGATGTCACTACTCGACGGATACTCAGGTTATAATCAGATTTTAGTGCAGGAAGATGATCGTGACAAGACTGCGTTCACCACTCCTTGGGGAACATTTCATTATGCAAAGATGCCGTTCGGTTTAAAGAATGCAGGCGCTACCTTTCAGCGTGCTATGGACATGGCTTTTTCCAATGAGAAAGATGTGTTTTTGGTTGTTTACCTTGATGATCTAACTGTATTTTCTAATTCTGATGAGGAACACTTATATCATCTGAAAATTGTTTTCCAGAAGTGCAGAAAATATGGCATTTCGCCGAATCCAAAGAAGAGCCTTTTCGCCATGGATGAAGGAAAGCTCCTTGGCCACATCATCTCGAAAGATGGCATTCGAGTTGATCCTGCACGTGTTGAAGCCATTCAGCAGATTGAACAGCCCCGGAACAAGAAAGAGATACAATCATTTAATGGTAAAATGAATTTTCTGCGTCGTTTCATTCCCAATCTTGCAGAACACCTTAGAGAAATCACGAACATGCTGAAAAAGGACAGTCAGGTAAGATGGACAGAAGAGGCAGTAAAGTCATTCAATTTGGTAAAGATAGCTCTTTCTTCAGCCCCTATTTTAATCAGCCCCGATTACACACAAGACTTCATTTTATTTTCTTTCGCTTCTGGGCATACATTGGCAGTTGTTTTGATGCAAAAAAGGGATGGAGTTGAGAAGCCCATCGCTTTTTTCAGTCGGATCATAAGAGATGGAGCATTGAAGTATAATATCATTGAGAAACAAGCACTTGCGTTTGTAAAGGCTTTGAAGGATTTCTGTGTGTACATATTGCATTCCCATATTACAGCATATGTTCCTAACGCAACAATTAAAGATGTTTTGGTACAGGCAGATCCAGAAGGAAGAAGAGGTAAGTGGATCGCTGCGTTGTTAGAGTACGATGTGGAGATTAAACCGACCAAGCTGATCAAAGGACAAGGACTCGCCAAGCTCATGGCTGAAACAAATCTGCATGCTCTAGACATAAATTTGATTGCTGCCATGTCTGATGAAGATGAGGAAAGTACGTCAGTTCAGGTATCCGATATGTTTGCTTCTTCTCCTTGGTATGATGACATTTTATATGTGCTTCAGAATTTGTCTACACCGCCTGGTATGCCTCGAAATAAGAGTAGAACATTGAAGTTAAGAGCTGCTAAATTCTGCATTTTGAATTCTGCATTGTATTGGAAAGACCCTGGGGGTATGTTGTTGAATTGTTTGGTAGAGGAGGAAGCTCAAAGAGTTTTGGAGGATTTTCACAAAGGTGACTGTGGAGGTCATTTGTTTTGGAAGACCACAGCGAATAAGATCCTAAGGGCAGGGTATTATTGGCCTTCTTTGTTTTCTGATGTGTTCAAGGCTGTTAAGAATTGTCATGAGTGTCAAATATTCGAAGGGAAGCAGAAACTACAGCCTTTGCCTCTAAAACCAATCGAAGTTAATGCACCATTCCAGCAGTGGGGATTGGATTTTATCGGAGAAATCCACCCAGCATCTTCCGGACAACATAGATGGATCTTGACAGCTACAGACTACTTCACAAAGTGGATTGAGGCGATTCCCACTC
Source organism: Pinus albicaulis (assembly GCA_034641835.2). Taxonomy (NCBI): domain Eukaryota; kingdom Viridiplantae; phylum Streptophyta; class Pinopsida; order Pinales; family Pinaceae; genus Pinus; species Pinus albicaulis. The sequence goes on from CM076578.1 coordinate 1,394,291,236, forward strand.
GACAGGCCACTGATGCGGTAATTATCTCTTTCCTTGAAAACAATATTTTGTCACGCTTTGGGTGTCCTAGTAAAATAATCACAGATAATGCAGCAGCTTTTAAGTCTAAGAGGATGGTTGATTTTTGTTTTAAATACAATATTACCTTGGGACATTCAACCGCATACCATCCGCAAGGGAATGGCTTGGCGGAATCTTCAAACAAATCCTTGGTGAATATCATTAAGAAATTGCTGGAAATCAACAAGAAGGCTTGGCACAAAAAGTTGGTGAATGCATTATGGGCTGATAGGGTAAGTCAGAAAAATTATATTGGCATGTCTCCTTTCGAGTTGGTGTATGGGACGGATACAGTTTTTCCTACTTCACTTGCTGTCCCGGTGGTCAAATTGCTTCAGGAAGCGGGAAGTGAAGAGGATCCTATGCAGCGGAGGATTAATGAGATGATTCATTTACAGCAGACACGAGAGGAGGTATTTCAAAATACTTTCAAATTGCAGGAGCGCATTAAGAAGATCTACGACAGAAAGGCAAAATCAGATAAGTTTCAGTTGGATGAAGTAGTTTTGAAATGGGATGCTCGGAATGAGGATAAGGGAAAGCATGGCAAATTTGAGAATTTGTGGAAGGGACCGTTTAAGATTGCAGCGTATCGGGGGCATAATGCATTTCTTCTCAAAGAAATGAATGGAGATGATTGTCCTGGTGGACCGATCAATGGTCGGTTGCTGAAGCGCTATTATTTCTGAGTACTTGCTGCTGATCTCATTGTCATTGTATATATCATTTTACTTTTGTTTCATTGCAAGTGTGCACCGATCTCTCATTTTCAGTCTGGGGCCCGGAGCGAAGGCTATAATTCTGGAAATAGAGGTTAGTTGGTTTGAGATTGTAAAGTTAAGTTTTATCAGTCTTCTTGTTTAAAGTCATGTCAGTTTGAGTCTAGTCAGTTTTGGTCAAATTGCAGTCTATAGTTAGTCAAATCTGCAGTCAATAAAATTGTCCAAAGTTTGTCTTGTCAGTTGAAATAATGATTCCATCGCCCAATGGATGAGAGGCACTGTCTGACTCCCCCAGAGATCTGTTGTTCTTGGCATCTCCATGGAGCCACCATCCCCATTGGAGCCAATGTTAGAGTCGGTCCTTGCAGCCCTCCGTCAGTGATCATTTTGTCTTTTGCATATTCATTATTAGGTGTCTCGCTTGTTCCACTTCATTGCATTTCACTAGGATCATGCCATGAACTGACGAAGGGGTCTGTCGTCCTATGTTTCCTCATGTTTATACCTGCAGCGCTATTTTAAAAAACTTTTCCTCAAAAAATTATTCATAGTTATTGTCATTATATATATGGTCATTAAAAATGTCAATAAGTGTCCTAGGTCTTGGTGTCTAGGGTTTTTGAGTCATTTATATACTAGTCATAAATCCTGCAAGGTGAGGAAAGTCCAGCACTTGTGATTTTTATTTTATTATCATCAACATTTAAAAAAAATATATTTCTAGTCCAAACTCTGTTTTGGAACTAGAAATTTGTCATTATCATTTTGTAATAAATTGTAATTGTTCCGCCATTAAGACATTGTTAAAAGCAGACCCCTGGTCTTTTCTCTAGCCAAGATAGCCATATCCCTGCAAGAAGACAGCAAAATCATTAGTATCGACCTCAAAAAAGCCAAAGGAAGTTTGTATTTGAAAAGCCAAAAGTAAAATTACAAAAAACATTTGTAATATGGGTTTGAAGTTTGATTTGAAATAAAATCTGATTGTGAAGATATTTGTGACATGTATAAAATCCAAACAAGTTTCATTTGAACCAATTCATAGCTCCCAAACCGTGTTTGCAAAGTGGAGGGCCGATTTCAGAGTTTTGAAGTGCGTGGACAGAGTTTTGGGGCTGCGCGACCCACGTGGAGGCAGAGCGACCCACCTGGGCAGCGCGACCCACACAGAGTCAGTTCAGCAGTGTAGGTTTGCAGGGTGCGCGACCCACCTGGGCCGAGCGACCCACGCAGAGGCTGCGCGACCCACGCAGACACAGGGTTTCAAAATTTAGTTTGAGCGCCCAGTTTGGCTTGGAATCGACTCAAGCTGCCTTCAAACAGGTTTCTATCCATTGTTTGATGTTTTTGAACGCATTTGTGGCATCATTGGTGGTTTCAAATATTCATATGGAGGATTCAAAACCCCACAGTCATAGTATTATTGGTTTCAAGCTTTGAAATGAAAATGAATGGTGGAAAGAATGTGTTTGCTATTTTAAAGCAGTGATATGTCCAGCCTTCCATATAACATTAAAATCATATTGCTCTCATGCCCATTTAGCCATATTAACCATTGCTATTATTATACCATGATAAAACCCTTGGTGCCATGTTGACTGTGTTTGTAATGAGTCTCACTGCCCAATGTAAAAATATGCTCATAACTTTGTTTCAAATTGCCCATTGAAACCTTTATGATCATTACTCATAGACAAACATATTACTATTAATGCCATGCTCTCCTTTGACTAGATGTGTTCAAACTTTTGAAGGTTGCCTGCTCCCATTTGGTCAAAATTTAGTTTGCATTCAAAACAGAGATTGTGCCTTTTCCAATCCATTTAAAGCTGAGATTTTATCCATGATTTGATTCCTTGATGGTGCTTTGACGGTGGGAATATTGGTTGGGTGTTAAAACATACATCCTAATTTTGCTTTCACTGCATTCATATCAGCATACACATTGCCAAAAGCTTGATCAGAGATATGTCAGAGACAGAGTCAGAATATGAGCCAGGGTCAGGCAGTGATTCGGTGGCTGAAGGTAATGTGCCACCGGGTTCCCGCAGAGAAAATAGAAGTGGTGATCATCGCAGAGAGGAGCCTACTTCTTTGGCTCGGTTGCAGGCATGTCCATTAGCTATGGATTGTTTTCGATTCTTGTTATGTTTCAGATTTTGTGAGATGGTTGTACAAACCCGACCTCATCGTGAATTAGCACGTCTGTTTGTTCTTCATTTACAGGGTGATCGGGTAAACCTTGCTGGGGTTGATTTCATTGTATCGCCTTTGACTATTGCTCAAGCCACTGGCATACCTAACATAGGCGAGGAATGGAGCAAGGGTAAGCAGTTAGAGAAATTTCACTATGAGCCATACATTAAAACTGGATATGTGGCTTACTTGAGCAGAGTTTTTCCATTCAGATTCTTGAGAGATGAGTATGCACCACTCATGAGGCTCATCATTCAATATTTTAGTTGTGAGGGCAGGTATGCTCGTCTTTTCTCATATCATGTTCGTTTGCTGATGCACTTCACAAGGGTGCGTATGATGAATATTCCGTATTTCATACACCGCAACATAGAGAGGATGGTGACATTTGTGCAGAAGAAGACGAGCCCAGTGCAGCAGTACAAGAGTATATATCATTTCGCTTTGATCAAAATCTTGGTGTCACATCAGTTGGCAGAGCAGGGCATCACTTGGGAGGATTTCATTTCTAGAGACTTTTTCAGAGTGCCACAGCAGCCTCCCGAGGCAGTTCATGATGCAGGAGAGCCCTCACACCAGTCGGACATGCTTGAGGTTGAGCATATCATCACTCCTTTGGTTCAGACATATCAGCGAGGCCACAGGGCCTTATTTGCAGCGACACGGCGGGTACTATCTCCACGTGAGGTGGAAGGGGTCCTGCCGACTTCATCGACACGGCGAGTATTATCTCCACGTGATGTGGAAAGGGTCTCGCTTTCTTCTTCAGTGCAGGTATAGGTACAAGACAGGGGCAAGAGGCCCATGCGTGATGAGGGCCCATCAGGAGGCCGGGACACCGATATGACAGTCATTGATGTTGATACGGGCTCTCCTAGCTCGAAGCTGAGGGAAGTCATCCAGGAGAAAAGGGCCGAGAATGACCAGCTGAAAGACCAATTGCAGAAGGCTCAGTGGGTGATTAACTATTTGGAGCAACGCAACAAACAGCTCGAGGATGAGCTCACATTTTATGAGGTGCGCCAAATCCGTGAGGACGGACAGTGGAATCGAAAGAGGCCCGGTGACATGACACCAGCTGACAGAGATACTGTACTCACGCGGGTAAATATACATCTGGAGAATCTGTTGACGAAGGCCAATCGAGACAAAGACATGCTTCGCCACATGAAAGGCCATTACTGGGCTCGCATGCATGTTTGCAAAGCGAGGATGAGGATCATGAAGAGGAGGTCGCGCAAAGCACTTCGACGGCGGAAAAGGCCTAATCCACTTTGGATTTTGGCCGAGGCTTCATTGACTGGGAAAGACACATGATGGAGGACCTCCGCTCCGAATTTGGGCAAATTCGGAGAAAATTTTGTCATTTCCAAATTTTTGGTCTAAAAAACAGGTTTTGCAGCTACGTGGGTCGCGCGCTCATGCGCTCGCATTTTTTTGAGACACTTGCTGGAGGAGATTTTTAAATTTTTGGATTTTTCATGGTTAATTATGCATCCTCTGAAGTCAACTTAGCATTTCAACAAAATCTGGATGGTCAAACAGCTCAAAAACACCAAGAAAACCACCTTGCTGCCACCTTTTGCACCAGCAGGAAGTACCTCTGGGAGAATGAGGTTTTGGAGGGTCAAATCAACTCCAAATTCAGAAATTCCACTTGGGTTGGAAAGTAGACATCCAGGGCTTTCCAACAAGCTATCATGAGCTCAATTTGGATGTCGGGAGCTACCTCAAAATCAGCCTGGAACATGAGCGACCCACGCAGTTCAGGAGCGACCCACCTAGAGATTTTTCTGAGTTTTCAGCTGCCAGCTCAGTATTTCGCCTATTATGGACCATTTTTGCTTATGGGTAGAATTTTTGGGTTTTTATGATGTAAATTCATGTTTGGCATGTAACTTTGGCTTGTTTTTATCCCTTCTAGAAGATTCACTCTCAAATGAGTAAAAAATCATGTAATGGATCAGTTTCCACTCTTTTAGAGGCAAGTTGTTAGCTGCCTAGATTTTAGTTCCATGATTAGAATTGGTTGAAACTGATCCCTGAAGAGGGAATTCGACCCCTAGAGGTGGGGAAAGGTGTTAGAGTGATCTATATATTGTAATTTCTGAGGCATTCTACAAGTTGGACTCTTGGGATACTTTTGATATCATTGTACATATTTTTCATATTTTGGCTAAGGAAAGATCAGGGGTTTTGCGGCACTTGTTGGGATCCTTGTGGTGTTCTGTTCTTGATGATGTTTCTCCTTTTTTTACTGTAAGTTTCTTCGGTATGCTTTTGATGACTATTTCAGTGGCTTTTTAATAGAATTTGTGAACCTTTTTGTATCATGAATTTGGAAAGTAATAAGGAACCATAACAAAACATGTGAGAATTGATATGCAAGACTTAGCCACTGATAATGGTTATTTTCTGTACAGGAAAAGGAGAAAACGAGGAATTTCCGTTCCAAAGGAAAGGACAAAGTCGAGATAACTGCTGTCCCTCTGAACGAGAACCGAATGCAAACAAGGCTAAATAGATTACAGCAAATCGGCTCGGAAAAGAAGGAGAAGACACCAGCTCGGCGCCAAAGAAAGGAAAGGATGAAGAATTAACAGTTTGGCGAATCCCTCAGGATCTTCGATCCTGAGGGATCGCTGCTTTATTTATCATGTTACTTGGACATCTCCGCCATCACCTTTATATAAAGGGACAACACTGTTAGCTTGATAGATAGGATACGCTTTTATGTAATTTTCTGTAAAACATCAACTTTGATTATTGAGTCTCGTTGAGAACTGGTTCAATGTATTTTTGACCGATGCATTAATAAAAGCTTGGTGATTATTTCATCTCTGCGTCTGGATTAACTTAAAGCGGTGTATCCTTGGAGGCTAAGGGCCCGGCCCCGAAGGACACTTGCTTCTGTACCATTACGACTTGACTTTTGTGTGGTTTGTTTATCATTGTTATTTGGTAATTTGATATGCTTTATAAGTTCATATTACATGCTTTGTTAAAGATTGAATCATTGAGGTTTTTTACAGATAGAATCGTGTGTTGACTCCGCATCAAGTTATTAATCCTTTCAAGAGTTAATTGCATGTTCTTACTGTTTTGTTACAGAGCTGTTATACTAAACGTTCGTGTTGTGCGCGTTTCTGATTTATCAGTACTGTTCCATAATTCATTAATAGTTATTGCTGTTCCATTAGTGTGATTTGTGTGAATTGCTTTTAGAGTGAAAGAATGTTATTTGATTGCAAAGAATGCATTTGAGTTAATAGATTAAGTTTGGTTACAACCTGCGGGACTTAGTTATTCAATTGCTGTTCCATTTTAGACTTGCTGTTCTATTTCAGAATTGTTGTTCAATCCTTTATTTGCTTTGCTATTCCAT